>KV459388.1:54924-175457 GCA_001662645.1 Pseudogymnoascus sp. 03VT05 | reverse complement strand
TAAACCATCTGTAAAGCGTAAGCCTAGGGTCTCACGGGAGTCTAGGGAACTAGGTTAGGAGGCAGGAAGGTATCGTATTCTGTAAGCACAATAGGTCTACGTAAATACAGCGACTATTGACTGGAGGCCTTACTCCGTGGCCTCTAGCCCCTTTTATCCTCAATTCTCCTCGCCCTCCGTTGCTGAGGTCTTTGCCCCCACAGTAGGGCTTTCCTAGAACTGGGGGGGTTCCTCTACGTGAGGGCACGTGACGTCAAGCCTTACAATTACCTCCCCTCTTAGAGGGATTGTCCTTAATTCCGAGGTTCACGAATAGGGCTTGGTTGCCCTTCTGTTTTCGTGTGGACTGTTTGTGAGGCCTAGGTGGTGGGGTGTCTAGGATCGCGTTTGGTGGGCTAGTCCCATGACCCCCCTTGTTGTTGGTTGCCGCGGCCACCCCCCTTTGTTGTGGTGCTACGTTAACTCCTACTTCCTTTGACCTTCAACCTTCACACTCAGCCCCACACCACTTGACCCCGCACCTTCTAGGTTCCGTTCTTCTCTCGACTTGCTTCTGTACGCAAGGTGTTATACTTCCTTCGCAAAGGTATTTGCCCTTCCTCCTTTCCTTCTTCTGTGGCTGACTTGTAGGAGTAGATCCCTCGAACCCTTCTCTTATTATGGCTCCCAATCCTAAGGGTCCCAAGCTTAAGGGGGCGGCCCCAGCTGCCACGCCCCGCAAGAGGCCAGCAGTCCAGATGTCTGGCTCTCCTAAGTCGCAGGCGCCTGCTACGCCCACTCCTTCTGGGGTCGCCTCCGCCGCCTCTTAGGCTCGTACTGTCCGCCTATACCGCTCTCCTGAGGTTGAGGACGAAGCTGAGGATCCTGACGTTCCTGAGTCTAAGGCTCTGAAGGACGAGCGCACCGTGCTTAGGTGGAAGGTCGCTACCCGCTGCGAGGTTCCTAAGTCCGCAGGACGCCTTTGTGCTGGCTCCCGCTTGTGCTGCGTGAAGTGCGCGCACACGTACTACAACTTCCTAGGCCAGATGTGTTGGGTTCCTTCTGGCATGGTCAAATGCGCAGACTGCCTTCGCGGTAACCACGCGTGCGTTCCGGTAGGGCAACCCCCCTCCTCATTCATCATTTGTGCTAACGGGTGGGTAGGCTGCTGCCCAGTTTGGCGCTGAGTTAGAGGCCCTCCAACTTGCGGCTGATGCTCTCCTGAACTGTTAGGCCGACGACGAAGATGCCAACCTTGCTGCCGATTCCGATGCTACGGTCCAGGCCATTAGCGCCCTCTATGCTGCCCAGCGCGTATACAGCTACGCTACTAAGGCCAAGGAAGCTACTACCCCCAAGAAGAAGGGTGCCGCTAAGGTGGCTAAGGGCAAGGGAGTAACTGGTCCTGCTGAGGTGGAGGAAGCTGCTGGCCCTTCTAGGGTCGTCAGTCGCAATGTCGACGACCTACGCTAGGCTCTTCTTCACCACGTCGAGAGCCTTACTGAGTTGGGCAAGGCGAAAGCTGAAGGGCTTAAGGCTGTGACCTAGGCCTTTCACGCCTCCATTAACGAGGCCCTCAATGCCTACTAGGCTGGGCTTGAGGCCCACGTCAACACCATGAAGTTCCTTGTGGGTGTGTGACCTCCTTTCTTCTTGGATATCTGCTGACCCCATGAGTAGATGGAGCCCCGCCCTGAGTGAGGCCAGCTCCTCTTATAATGCCTTCGCCCGTCGATCTGGAGCGTGCTCTGTTAGAGCGTCTGTTTGTAAAGCCTAGTAAGTAGAGGTACAACACCCCTCCACTGGCGTTGGGGCCTCCTTCAGTCTTGTCGCCTAGGGCCGAGGGTGCGAGTCCTATGTCTTCGTCGTTTTCCTTAGAGTCTGGGTCCCCGTCGTCGTCCTCGTCTGAGGGCCAGGGTTCGGATTGATCGTTCCCATAGTTCATAGGGTCAATACTATTACGTTATCCCATCCTTTCTTCCTTGTGCGTGCTCCCTATGATATGCCTCGATCAACAGTAGCCCTACGTTATGTTTTGGCACCCATTAATCGTCTGCGGCCATATAACCAGCCCATCTAATCAGGTATTCTTCCCTGTTTCCTCTTCCTTTTCTGATTGTCCTGTGGTCTAGGACGGCTTCTACCTAGTATTCCTCCTCACTATCCACTATCTCTAGGCTAGGCAGGGGATCAGGTTCTTCTGTACCTTTCCAATACCTCTCTAGTAAGGATACGTGGAATATGTTATGGATCGCCTTATACCTTGGCGGTAGCTTCAACTGGTACGCCTGCTTGCCAATACGCTGGGTAATCTCGTACGGGCCAAGCCACCGGTGTCTAAGCTTCCTACTTGGTTGGGTGGTTCTGATATTCTTAGCCGAAAGCCATACTTTCTCTCCTATTGCGTACTGCATTAGCTTATGCAGTTTGTTATAGCCTCTTATTTAGGCTTCCTTCGTTCTTTTCCAAGCTTCCTCTAGTTCCCGCCGTAGCTCAAGGATCATGTTTACTCAGTCTTTCGCGACTAGCACCTCCCTTCGCGTGGGGTCGTCCTTGACCCCTTGCCTTAGGTTAATATTAATGCCGTACTAGGCCTAGTTGGGCGACATTTGGATGGAGTCGTGGAACGCGTTATTGTAGGTAAGTTCCGCAAAGTGGAGGAGCTCCACCCAATTGTCCTGGTGCTGATTACAGTGCAACCGCAGGTAGGCCTTAATATTCTGGTTTTGCCTCTCGGTTTGGCCATCTAATTAAGGGTGGAAGGCAGTCGATAGGTTACGCCTTACTTTAAGGTGAAAACAGAAAGCCGACTAAAAGTGGCATGTGAATACGCTCCCCTGATCCGTTATGATTTCGGCTGGAATTCTAAAGTCCTTCACCTAGAACTCAAAAAAGAGCCGCGCCAGCTCTGGGGCTGTGATGGTTTTCCTATAGGGTATATATTTAGACACCTTAGTATAACGATCTACAATCACAAGGATGGAGTCTGAAGCCTTGCCTTGATCTGCCCCTACGCTTAGGGGCAGATCCGTAATGAAGTCTATACTTATGGATTCAAATGGTTTTAAGGGCATCCTTAATGCCTGCATTTCGCCATATGGCCTATGCCGCACGGGCTTGATGCGCTGGCATCTATCGCAGCCCCGTACGTACTCCCTGGTTTCCTCGCTGAGGCCAGGCCAGTAGTATTTGCGTTGGATCAACTCTTGGGTTTTCTTATATCTAAAATGCCTAGCCAGTAGGTCGTCGTGGCAAATCTTGAAGATTTCCATCCTCACTGCCTGGGTGGGAGGTACGTATACCGCTCCCTTGAAGCGTAGGATGCCTGCATCGTCTACTCTCCAATCTAAAGAGCCCTTTGCTCGCGCTGACCTAATATCCTTGGCCCTTTTAACAGCTAACTCGTCAGTCGCCTGGAGGGTTTTAATCAAGTCTATTAGGGGTTCAGACGCAGTACTGTAGGCGCTCTCTCCCTTGGTTATAGCAGCTACTGAAACCTAAGGGACAACGAGACCTAGACTCTTAGTGTCCTTACTATGGTCGTCGCCCAGTCTTACACCGCTGGCGTTTGCCTTCCTACGCTATAGGTTAGGATCTTCTATTAGGGGGGCCTCTAGGCCTATCCCCCTCCTGCTTATTTGCAGGGTGCCTCCTGCCTGTATGGCTTCTCAGAGCTTGTTCTTAAGGGTCGGTAGCATCACATTCTAGCTACCCTTCTCAACCTCATAGTCTGGCCTTCTTGATGGGCCGTCTGCTGGGTTTGTTTTCCCAGCCTAATAGGAAATATGGAAATCATAGGCTGACAACGCCTGCGCCCACCGTGCTTGCCTCCTTGTGAGGGCGGTGGTTTCCATGAAATACTTCAGATTGTTGTGATCTGTTAGGACCTCAATTAGGTACTGGCTTCCTTCAAGGTAGTGCCTCCATTGTTTGAAGGACTTCACAATCGCTAGGAGCTCCTGGTCGTGGGTCTCGTAATTCAGCTCTGCTGGATCTAGCTTTTTGCTAAAGAAGGCAACTAGGTGCCATTCGCGCTTTTCTTCTAGCCTAGTCCCTTCCACTAATTAGGACAGGTTTCCTGTGAGCGCGAAGCCTAACGAGTCTGTCTCAAGCCTGATTCTACGGCTTGGATCGAAATGAACTAACGTAGGGGCCGTGGTGAAGGCCTTCTTCAACTGGTCAAAAGCGCTTTGCTGTTCTTTTCCCTAAACAAACGGGCCTGTCTGCTTGCCTGCCTTCGCCCCTTTTATAAGGCCTGTCATTAGGGCCACAATAGAGGAATACTGCTTTACAAAGCGCTGGTAAAAGTTGGCAAAGCTAAGGAATACCTGGACCTCTCGATGGGTCCTAGGTATAGGCCAATCGGCTATTACAGCAACCCGGTCGCTCTCCATAGCAACCCCTTCTGTTGTGACGATATACCTGAGGAAGCTTACCTTCTTAGTATTAAACTCGCATTTCGAGAGCTTCACATATAGGTTCGCCTCGCGTAGGCGTCCTAGAACCTCTCGTACGTGGTCTGCGTGTTCCTCCTCCTTCTGGGAGTAAATGAGGATATCATTAAGGTATACAACACATATTGTGTCAACTAACCCCTGTAGGGTCTCGTTTATGTACGCTTAGAACGTTGCAGGTGCGTTTGCTAATCCAAAAGGCATCACCCTGTATTTAAAGTGCCTGTACTAGGTATGGAATGCTGTCTTCTACTCGTTGCCTAGACGAATGCGGATACAGTGGTAGGCGTTCCTTATATCAAGCTTCGTGAAGCACCTCGCCCCTTAGAGCCGATCTAAGGTCTCTGTAATCAGTGGCAGCAGGTGTCGATTCTTCACGGTGATCTTATTTAAGCCCCTGTAGTCTACGTAGAGACGTAGGCTGCTGTCCTTCTTTTGGACAAATAGGATGGGTGCGCCTGTAGGGCTCACGCTCCTTTGAATCCAACCCTTCTTCTCGCTCGAGTCAAGGTATTCGCGAAGCGTGGCTAGCTCAGTTTCTGATAGGTTGTATACTGGCCTATACGGCAGTTCTTGGATTCCAGTATTAATAGCATAGGTTTTCCTTCCCAGCTCTAGTAGGTCTTCAGCCTTCTCCTTAGAGAAGACGTCAGTATACACCTCGTATTCCTTTAGGCATTAGGTGATGGCATCATCATCCATGCTTAAGGCTAGGACAAAGGCAGTATCGCCTTCCTTCCATTCCTTAATATCCGTTACCACAGCCTTCGCAATATCGAAAGGCTGACGCCAGATCTGCTCGCGCCAATCAATCTAAGGGTTAACCTGCGTTATCCAATCCATTCCTAGGATGACGTCTACTCCTGGGGTATCTATGGAAAGGAGGGTCTAGGCGACCACACACTCCCTTTGGAAGTGGTCCCTTGCTTAGACCTAGGTGGTGGCTGCTCTGTATATCACGACCTCCTTGCCATCAACCGCCCTTGCCTGTGGTGGCGCCTTATCTCGGCACTCTAAACCCTTCTCTTTGGCAAATAGAGGGTGGATAGTGGACGCGTTAGATCCTGAATTAAGGAGGGCCTTTGCCTTGTGCCATTCAGCCCCTACCTGCACCTCTACCTCAATTTCCATCCTCTTCTGCGCCTTGGGTTTCTAAGGCTCTATTAGGAGTCACCCTTCCTCTTTAGTGCGGGTGTCGAGTTTCCTCACGCCTAAACCTGTGTGTTGGCGTGGGCTTTAACATTCCTTTGAGAAGTGGCCCGCCTTGCCGTAGTTATAGCAGTTCCTAAATGGGGTCGGCCTTATATCCCTGCCTTGTGTAAGGGTTCCCCCTCTCGTTGACTGTTGGTCTTGTTGGCGGTGCTTATTCTAGAAGGGTGTTCTCTCTCCTAGGGTTAAGGCTCGAGAACCCCTATTGTTCCCAAAGTTGCCCTGGCGATTGCTAAAGCTGCCCCTTCGGTTGGAGAAGCCTCCTCGTACAGAGCTCTTCTCTTCCCTCTGGCCAGCCTTGTTAGTAGTAGGGTTCTTGTCTGTTACCCACTAGTTGGTCATTTCCAGCATTGCTAGGATGTTGACAACAGCGTCCCTATGGGTGGACGAACGCTCTGTGTACCCTCCTTTAAGGAGCCGCTGCCTCATCTCTAGGTGGATCTTCGTCAAAAGGTGGACAGTCCTTTGTGATTCCGTATACGGCTCCATCTTGCGTTCGAGGTCCTTAAGGTAGGCCACGAACTTGCGGATGCTCTGTCCTTTCCTTTAGACGGCTGCGTTATACTTTAGGGCTGTAATGCGTTGCCGGTTGGCTGGGTCGACATGGAGGTCTCGAAGGAACTCCTCGAATCCAGTGATATCTAAAGGGTCTATATACCCTTCTGCTTAGGAGGCGCACTAGTTATCCCATTCCTTCATAGGGTGTCCTTCTAAGTATTGGGCAGCAAAGGCCACCTTTAATTGCTCGGTTGGGAAAACCCTTGGTTGGTACCTGAAGATGGTGCGGATCGAAGCCATGAACTCGTTGAGCTCCCGGATGGATTCGCCCTTGTATACCTTAGGTTCCTTAACCCTTCCTATTGGTCTTTGGGCTGTCGTGATCTCCATTGATACAGTGGAGGCTGTCTCTGTCTCCTCCTCTCGTGGGGGTCCTTCCTACTCGTCCTTAATGTCCTAGTGTCGCCTCTTCCGACGGTTCTCTTCCTGGATTAGGGCTTGCTTCTTCGCGAAGTCCCGTACTGCTTTAGGATAGGCGTTGTAGTCATCGCCGTGCGTTCTTCGGAAGAGCTCTAGGGCTTCCTCCATCGTGTTGATATAGGCCCTCTCTTTGTCCATTCGTCTCCGAAGATCGGCCAACTTTGAGGCCATGCTCTCGCCCTTGCCTGCCACGGGGTAGATGGCTTCTACAGGCGTAACTCTTAGAGCTGGCTTAGTGGCCTCAGTCGCTGGTGTCGCCCCTCCAGAGGTCGCTCGAGTAATCCGTTTTTCCATGCTTGCCATCCTGACCCAGTAGGCTGGATATGGGTCGAGTTAATAGAATTGTAAAGTGTAAGCCTAGGGTCTCACAGGAGTCTAGGGAACCAGGTNNTGGAGGCCTTACTCCGTGGCCTCCAGCCCCTTTTATCCTCAATTCTCCTCGCCCTCCGTTGCCGAGGTCTTCGCCCCCACAGTAGGGCTTTCCCGGAACTAGGGGGGTTCCTCCACGTGAGGGCACGTGACGTCAAGCCTTACACCATCGTACAAAGCGCTCTTTGTAGGTTTAATGGGAATAACCTAGCTCTATGCCATACTAATTCAGTATTATAATGATTGCAGACATCTAACTGAGCTTATATATATGCCTCCATCCATTTAATCTTCTATATTCATACAAGCTAAGCTTAGTTGAGATAAGAGAGTGTAGTAGTTAATCACTTCTTTAGTAGGCTAAAAATCGTAACATTAAGCAGTTGAAGTAAATGTGATGTATGAGGTGAGAGGATAAGGAGCGCAATTTGATTTTAAAGACAGTGAGCTATAAAGCTTCTACTAATGTAAGAGTCGTGACTATCATAAATAAGAAGGTAATATTAACTATTTGCTTTTGTACGAGTTAAAGGCTTAAAAACATGCTTTAACTACTCTAAGCTATAAAGATCACTTGTCTAACCCTTTGTATTTGCTAAGAAGAACTATTGCTTAAGAACTTCGTTTAGAATCTAATTTTAAAGGACGTTCTTGCCTTTAAAAATCCTAAGTGGTAGAAGAATAGTTCTGTCTGTGCAAATGTACTTAATTATAGAAACCCACTCTTAACGGCTAGGATGCGCTTAATGCTTTGTATAAAGTGTAGAATTAAGAATAATTTAAGTTGATTCCATTGTTCTAATTAAGAATCTAGATTCATCCATATTATATATATTCTCTTACATGATTTTACACTCTTAAACCACCTTCTTATACGCGTTAAACCACGCGCTAAACCACGCGTTAAGCACTTCTTTTGTTGCCCTGTCCATTCATACAGACTTAATACAACGCCCTATAGCAACTGTAAGATGTGGATGTTGTAGAATAAATTGTAGAACCTAGTCTTAACCTAGTGCGTATTATAGTGGGAGTTCAAGGGAGCTAAGCAACGCGTCATCTAAATTGTAGGTCCGTTTTGTACGAAGTTCCTTAGCTATTTCCTTTAACAACTAATGCCCTAGTGAATAGCTACTAATTGTTAACTGTTTAATCTACTTAAGAAGTACATTCTCTTGTTCGTACGAAAGTTTCTGCTATTGTTAGTAGGCTTAAGAACACGACAAGCCTCCGTTAACGCGACGCGTTATGGTACTAACACTAAGCTGTAATACTCGTGCAGCTTCGTACGAAGACTTATATAGCCCTAATTGAACCCCTAGTACAGCTTAATCAACTAAAGTATTAGATTCAGCTGCAGTTAGGCTTTTCCGGCGTACCATTATTAAGTGGTGTGTATTTTAAACAGGTGGTGTAGGATATTTGTGTTCATTACGCCACTATGTTCATTACGCCACGACTTACGTTAAGGTGGCACCCTCCACCGGATCGCCGCTGCGTTCTTAAACCTTAACATTCCTTGAGACACTGTTGGCTTTTTTAGTTATAAATTATAAAATGCATATAAGTGTTTCCTACACCGCGCTTCTGGCCTCCCTGGCACATATCCTGACAGTGTCTGCACAAGACACTTGTTCGGGAGCGTTGACGCCGAGCTATGCGCAGCCGGTTTTTGCGGATGGGTGGACGGGGAGTTTGATTGCGAAGGGGCTGACGAGGCCGAGGGGGATGCAGTTGGATTCGAAGGGGAATTTGTTGGTTGTGCAGCAGGGGGTTGGGATTGTTCATCTTCAGTTTACGGACGGGGGTGGGACGTGTCTCACTTTGGCTAAGCAGACGACGTTGATTACGGATAGTGTTGTGATTATTGTGATTGTTCTTATGGAGAGGCTTTATTTGTTCAGAAGGGGGTTCTGCTGCTCTTTAATTTATTTGTTTGTTTTTTTATTTATCTTTCGCCTTTTATATTTAATTTATATATAACTTGGGACAGAGCTGATTATATTGAGTAGCTCAACCATGGCATTGGTCTCTCCGAGGATGGCAAGACGCTATATGCATCTTCAGTAGATGCCGCCTTCTCCTGGCCATATGACGCGGAGGCAGTTACCCTGGGCACGAAGTCAACCATTGTCACTGGAATGAACATGCCGGCCACAGCACACGCACCATCCTGTTGTCGAAGAATGAGCCCGGCTGGTTGATTCTGAGCCGTGGAAGCGCCGGAAACATTGATCCACTGGCTGAGGATAAGTCGAGTGGACACTCTCATCTAAAGGCTTTCAATATCACCAACCGGACGGCATCAAGCCCTCCTTATGACTTCACGGCTGACGGGAGACTTCTCGGTTGGGGTATGAGGAACGCCGTTGGAGTTGGAGAGGAGCCCACCACTGGAGGTATCTTCACCGTCGAAAACTCCGCTGATGATGTCGCGCGAGGTGGAACAGATATCCACGCCACAAACCTGGGTGAAGAGATGAAATTCGTTGGCACCCTTGCCTCGACCGAGAACCAAGGCGGTAACTATGGGTATCCCAACTGCCTCGCTGTGTGGAATACAGACATCCCAAATATCGGGTCCATGACGGTCGGCAGCCAGTTTGCAGTCGATGTAACGGATCAGACGACGACTGTCACCGATGCTGATTGTGAAGAGAGAGTCAAGCCCAGGTTGACATTTGAGCCGCATACAGCGCCGCTGGATGTCAAGTTTGCTGCTGATGGAAGAAAAGCATTCGTCTCATTCCATGGAAGCTGGTAAGTACTCCTATCTGTAAATAAACACACACGGTTCCGACACCTTGGTGTAGGAATAGTCCAATCCCCGTCGGTTACAGGGTGACCACAGTCGATTTCGCCAACGGCCAGCCTGTTGCTGCTGCGGATAGTCAAACAGCTTCAGTGGATCTTTTCACGAACCCAGATAACACCAAGTGCCCAAATGCTTGCTTCAGACCAGCTGGCTTGTTCCTTGATGGCACCGGGAGGTTGTATGTCAGCTCGGATGCCACGGGCGAGATCTGGATCTTGGGCCCTACCAGTTCAGCAACTCCACCTGTCACCTCTGGAGGCAGACGACGAGCCCGTCTTCCACGTTTGTAGATGCAGCGACGTATGGACGATGGTGTGGGAGTCTCGCTGAGCACACGTTTATTTGAATTTGTATATAGCTGAGTATATAACGGAAAATTAACGAATGGAAAGTATTCCGCTTATGAAAACACCTGAAGACTGCTCCGAGGGTAATGCGGGAATAAATAAATATACATCCCACGTAATCCGATCTGTAATTTAATGAAAGGAGGATATGACAAAGTAATGTTCAGTTGCTCGATGACAGGAACGTTGGGTGCGGGCCGTCCCGAATGTGTGTCATGTAGGACAAACATGGGCCATTTTATCACATTCCGGCGATTATTCAGAATTCATCAAAGAGACTGACCAGCTCTTTGTTAGCCGTGATATAATAACTATATAAATAGGGCCTCATGGTAATATATAGTTTGCGAATGTGCTTCCCCACCCGAAATAGATTTCATAGAGGCGTGAGACTCAGGATAGTTCTCATATCTTCTCATTGATTATGGCCCGCATATAAAGAAATTATATTATCGCCGAAGATGAGCTACGAGATTGACGGCTTGCAATCCTGGAGCGCTACTTACCTGTTCCTGATTGTCGAAGGGTAGTTGTTTAGGTTTCGACTAGGCAAGTGGTCCCTGAGTTGCACCTTCCGACTTACAGACCCGGGGACTTCTTACTTTCCACATCGACAATCAGACAACAATCTTCCCTTCTCTGTCTGAACGATATTAATAATCGACAATAAGCGGAGCACCTCCCCGGTTCTGCTTATTGCTTTTACCCTCCGGGCTAGTCGTAGATTCGATCTGTGTTGGTGCATCTCGGTTTCCTCACCCGACATTCACACCTTTACACCTACGATTGCTCAGACACATGAATTTTTTCAGCGATACTACTTATTAACACACACTATTAGATTTATATTGGGGGTTTCAATACATCAATCACTATGGTCACCCTTCGTGATCGCCCATCTCGGGAGATCGAAGACATCTTCATACCAACTGAGCGAAGAAGCTCACTCCGTTCACAATCTTACTCCTCGCCCTCCACAACAGCCAGGTACTTGTCATCAGCCTTATTCATTGACTCTGATCAATCTTCCTCGAGAAAAAGAGGCAAGGTCCTTTATGCGGACAGTGACGGATCTGAATCCGAGTCTGAGATCCACCCATCACCAACAAAGCGACCAAGAGCCAACAAAGCTAAGGCCAACAAGGCCAGACTCAGCTATCCTTCTCCACCTTCCGAAGACGAGAGCATAAAGACTCCATCTGTTAAATCAGACACTATATCAGGAAAGACTCCATCTGTGAAATCAGACACTATGTCAGGAATTGTTCTCCTCGATCTTCCACTCGAAGTAAGTCTGAATGCGTTGAAGCTCCCGACCTCGCCCACCCCAGATCTGCCACGACCTGGAAGATGCTGATCTGTGCCATAATAAGCACGTTTGCTTCTGCCAATTACTTTTCGTGCCTCTACATGCCCATTCGTTTCTGTTGCTGACTATTTATTTCTAGATTCACCAAAACATCATTCAATTTCTCCCGAGCGACGAAGACGTCAACCACTATGGCGAGACTTGTAAGGCGCTTCGGGCATGTGTCGGTCCCATTGTATGGCAGATGCGATTCCTGAGAATCTTTGATGGTATCCCAGATGCCGGTCCGGTCAAGCTACAGGCCCAGTACAAGAGACGGAGGGGTATTGCAGCCCGCTACATCTCTTTTGACAATGGCACGATGTCAAATCAAAAGGCTTGCCTTGACATGCTAAAGGAAATGATTGTTGGTAAGGGTTTCCTTTCATAGTCTTGAGAAGAGACATATACTTACTCGCCCATAGAATCGAATGGTCACATTGTTCGCGACGAATATGGCAATGAATCTGTCACCGGCCTCAACCACCGCTTTTTCTTGAAATATTTCCAAGATACCCCTTCCACCGTTCAACGCAAAGGAAGTGACCTGCTGGATAATCTTGGGAGAATAGGATATGATTTAACACCGAAGAAGAGACCATCACGACAAGAGTCACTCACGAAGGTGGTCAAGCTATGCTTCACTCATCTCCTTTTGCATCCTCATATCTGCAATATCAAGACCGATGTATTCCTTGCATCACAGGAGTTTGTTTATAAGTGTTTTAGAGAAGCACCCTTGTTTCTAGGACGAAACAAGAATGAAATCAACATCATGTGGCTATTACACGCGGCCAATTTTTTCAAATTCCACTTCAAAATGCCTGATGGAGAAGGCATTCTGGCTCACATGTATCAGCAACTTGAGAAGAGCGAGTGGCCAATGCCTTGGGCAGGCAAACTCAAAAGCGGAACGCAAAAGCTTGGCCCGTATTGGAAAGGGGCATTTAGTGAGTGCTGCCAAGTGAAAGTCGGGTATGCCAGAGGCTAACATCTTATAGCCTTTCTCCAAGAAGATGATATCCAAAATTTTCGGCTCGGAGATAATATTCAGGCTATTGTCGATGAGACGACAGATGGGAACAATGGGTTTCAGGTATGACTTCGAACCTAACTTCTGGGACAATGCCCTAACCCATTTTAACAGGACCTCACGTTATTTTCAGACCTGAGAAGCACCCCACAGTTGGCATGTCCGCCAGAAATGGAAGTATGGTTGAAAGCAAGCCCGAAAGGAGAATATAAGGACGAAGCCAGTGGAGAGAAGGTGATGCCGAAGGTCGAAGACTTTTTCGGTCTGGGTCGGAGCGACGTTGACTACCACCTCCATGGTCGCATGCATGGCCTTCCACCCCAGGAAGGAATTCCAGGCTTCCAGCGTGTCTCGATGCTGAAGTATCTTCCCTGTGTCAACGGGATGTATGGTACTGGGCGTACAAGTTTCTGGGCATATGAGGGTTGCGTACTTCCCGGCAACCAAATCATGTTGGGGAGATGGTGGTGTCCCACTGGGGTAATGGATCGCGGTTACACATACTGTGGGCCATTCATCTTTTGGAGAGTTTCAGGCTCGGTGGAGGACAGAATGAGAACCACTGGCGATGCACTGAACTTCTTGGAGCGCGTCGAGGAGAAAACAGTCGGATAGAATGCCGGAGTGCTACTATCTGAACTGTGAAGACGATTTGCTTTTGCTCTGACATGCGGAATATATATTATATAGTGATATCCAATTCGCTGGCGCGGGTGAGCGCGGTTGCTATTTCCAGATCATGTTCTGGTCGGATTTTCGAGAATTGGCTGCGCATTGTCATCAATTTCATAGCAGGCGCTGTACCTCATATATCAACTCTCAGTAGTAAAACTGAAGAGAATCGGACAAGCGAATAAGAAATGTTTTCCACATACTGTTTGTTTATCTGTGATACAATTATGGTGGTTTGAGAGGCACGGCAGTGACCACAGCTGACCCCGTTCTAGATATGAGATCCCGAGACCTGGGTTCATTAACAAACTCAATATGGACGGACCACATAGCATCGAATATTCCAGGAGGATTGTAGAAATGGTACATGGCAAAGTTTGATTATCTATGCTCAGCCCACAGTAAGACCGGGTATGCTCACTGCTTTTCCCGCAACGCCAAATTCGGAACACCGTAACCACCATCCCTATCTCCAGCCTACTCCTCAATCGTCTTGACGCACTCCCACTCGCCGCTCAGGTTCTCAGTCCACAAGCTAACCTTGTTATCCTGCCCACTGACCGCCAACACATTCCCGCTCAAGCTCCAGCTGACGCGCCAGATAACCGCATCAAACTTGAGCTCCTTGCTCTCCCACTGCCCCGGGTGCGCCGCATCGCTCGTCCAGATCCGCACCGTCTTATCCTGCGACGCAGACGCAATGTACGACTTCTGCAGCACCGACGGCGACCACGCCACATCGCGCACCCAGTCCGTGTGTCCCGTCAGCGCAGCACCCTCTTGCTTATACGTCTGGCTCGCCTGGTCATACGCCCACAGCCTCAGGGTATTATCGCTCCCCCCCGTAACAAATCGGCGCTGTGCACCCGCCGCCGCGCCACCTGCGCTAACCAAGCTGCCTGGCGCGGCGCTGGGGGCCCAGGAGACACTGTTCACGCCCATGCCGTGCGCTTGGAAGATCTTGTGGTCCATGCTGTTATCCTTGAATTCGAGGACGGACACGTTGCCGTCGGAGCTGGCGCAGGCGAGGAGGCAGCCGGATTCGTGCGGCGACCAGGAGATGATGTTCACGGAGGCGGTGTGCAGGGCGAAGTCGAAGACGCGCGACCAGGTCGAGTTCGATTCCCGCCAGATAAAGACTTTGCCGTCGTAGCCGGCGGAGGCGAGGATGTTGCCGTATTTGGGGTGCGCCCAAGAGACGCACCAGACGGCGCCTTCGTGGCTGGGGGAGTGTTAGAGGGGTTGGAGAGGAGGGGGAGGGGAGCGAGGGGGATGGGGATGGGAATAAAGGGGAAGGGGGGGGATTGTTTGCAGAGAGAGATGTGGCGTACCCTTTTAATGTCTCTTGTAATTTGTGTGTTTCTCCATCCACCTCGAATATCTTCACGGTGCGGTCTGAAGAGCAAGTCGCGAGACGACGCCCGTAGTAGTCGAGGACTGCATCGTGCTGGTAGGGTGTTAACATCCAGTCTTATATCCTAACAGATCCCTCCCTGATGCCCGCCTCCTCCGTAGACTCGGCGGGCCGGTGGGGGATAGACTTACGATCATGTCATCGTGCCCCGAGTTGGTGATAACTTGTGCCTATAGCTTCGTATTAGCGCCGTTCATCATCTCGCCGCAGCCAGGAATGCAGGATCGACAGGAATCCAGCAATCAAGAGACGTGCTTACCATGTTGACAAAGTTTGGAGCACCAGGAAACAAGAGTTGTGGTAATTGAGAGGCTGTTGCTGGTGAATGTTTGAATCCCTTATGTGTCCTATCGTGGCCTTGTTCTTGAGGCTGAGTGGGTTGAAGTGCGCGCTCCGAGCCAAGACTCGCCCGGCTGGACCCACCCAATTAGACCCCGCCTACATCATGGAATCTCCAACATGCATATAATGTTGGTTCTTACCAATACAACGATTTGCCTTTGAAAGCGACGATAAAAAGCACTTGTTTGCTCGCACTCCTCATTGACGTTTGTTTGTTCTAGTAATTTCTGCATCGACGCATATAAAACCGCTGTCGCGGGTCGCCACTACACACAATACCATTCCAGTCACCGAGATAGCCTCGGCTTGATACCACCGACCGAATATCACCACCTCCCCCCGAACTTCACACTTTACATCTCCAACAAACCAACAACACAACAAAACCGCCAAAATGGCAGACTCCATGTGCGGCCCCTCCAACGCCCTCCAAAACTTCCAAAAACAAAGCCAAGGCGACCGAACCCTCCAACAAGACCGCCTCTCCGCCCGAACGCCACAATCACAAGTAAGATCCCCATTCCACCCCCCCCCCCCCCCCTTCAAATCCCACCCTCACAACACCCTCTAACACCACCCCAGGGCTTCCGTAGCGCCGGTCCCAGCGCCCACACCCTCGACCCGGAATTCGAAGCCTTCCAAGCCGGCCACCTCCCCCTCCAACACCCCGAAGCCGGATTCCACCCCGGTTTCCAGCGCGGACACACCCCGCAGCCGGGACAGCACATGAACGCCGGCCCCGGCGCATCATGGGCGAATGATTTCCAGCGCCTGGCTATCGCGTCCCCGGGGATGCAGCAGCAGGGTCTCCCGCAAGCCCAGCACGCGGGGGGGTGGCATCAGGAGTTTGCGCAGATGAATAATAGCCAGGCGGGAATGACGCAGCAACAACACTCCTATAACGCTCCCCTCGAGCGCCTCTCCTCTCTCGCTACAACACCCTTTGGAATAGGCGGACAACCCATGTACCAAACCCCCATGTACCAACCCGCACAGCAAATGCACGCCGAGCAACCCCAACAACTCAACGCCGACGTCGGAACCTTCGACGAAGCCGCCTTCGCCGCCGCCTTCGACCAAGCAGCACAATCAGAGCTGCAATCCGAACAAGCCTCCCTCTCGCACGCTCTCCAAGAAGGCCACCTCGCAGCCGCCCCAATAGGTGCAGACGCTATCCACCACCCCGACGCGCCGTCACAGCAACACCTCACACCCGCGCAAGAGAGTGATGATCTCGCGCGAACAGCGGGAGCGCTCCTGACGAGCGTGCAGGGTGACCAGAGCGATAAATTCGCAAACAGCCAGTTCCTGCAACTCATGCGGCAGTTGAGGGATAAAGAGGTCGTGGTAGAAGGAGACGCCATCATGCCTGCTTCTGAGACGGGGCTTGGCGGGGGAGGAGCAGATAACGTGAGTCCCCCCACCGCCTCGTGACGCCCCTCGACGCACCACGCCGCTGTTCTCAGCGCCTCCTCGCGCGCCACCCTCGGCTGCCCCCCCTTCCGCTCAGCTACCAGACGCTGATCCCCGTCTCAGACGCGCTAACCCCCCAGGCAGCCATGGCTCGGTCCAGATGGGCGTGGAACGGCGTATCAGAACGCGAGTAGCAGTGGACGCATACCCTACCCCGGGAAAGAGACGTCGCGGCATCAGGGGGGGTGGAATGGGAATAGGGGTGCGGGGGTGCGCCAGATGCCGTATATGCGCGCCAATGGGCGAGGGAGGGGTGGGGAGGTGTATCCGTCGCCCAGTGCGGAGGAGGTACATGAGAATTTGGAGAGGGTGCGGGAGGAGACGCGGAGGTGGGATGAGGAGAGGCAGAGGGCGCCGAGGATGCCGTATAAGCGCGCTGATGGCAGGGTTCCTGACACCTCGCCGTTTTGGGGTGGGGAGGCGGCTGAGTCGGTACCGCTGCGGACGGAAGAAGATCGGGACCGCACGCTGAGAGAGGAGATACAGAGGTTAGGGCCGGAGGAGGTGGAGAGGGCGAGGAGGATTTCGGAGAGGGAGGGGGTGAGGGGGGTTAGGGAACGGTTGAGGGGGGTGGAGGAGAGGAGGAGGTATGAGGAGGGGGTTATGAGGGAGTTGGCTGAGGAGGAGGTTAGGGAGGAATTGGCGAGGGAGGGGAGGAGTTGGGGTCCTTCGTAGGGGGTGTATTTGTAGGTAGGGGTGGGGAGGGAGGGGGGAGGGGTAATATCAATACCAATACCAATACCAATACCAATATCAATATCAATATCAATACCAATAACAATATAGGATTTATGACAGTTTGTGGGAGCGTGAGGTTTGAGTGTAACTGTGGTTCACATGTGCTATTTATTATTCTATCTCCACCAGTCCCCATCTCCAACCCTCCCTCCTCGACCAGCTCAGATCCAGCCATAACCATCACGACCCCCTCCATCCTAAACTCCATATCATCAGGTTGACTCCCACATATCCCCATACATTGCCGCCCCTCCAACGACGCCCAACCGTGTAAAATATGCAGACAACCCCTATTTTGTAGCCGGGGAGGGGATTCCATCTCTCTCTCTCTCATGGTCTAATAATCCACCAAAAAACACCCCTTCATATAACTTAAAGAAGGCAGGTGCAGGGTCGGTCGTAGCTGCCATAAACTTGGAGATGCCATACGTAAAGTAAAGTGGCAGGTGCTTGCCGTAAGTCGTTCCTTCCGCACCGAATATCATAAGTCGTACCGGTTTTAAAGAAGGCAAGTGCATACATGGGTCGGTCGTAGCTGCCGTATATCTAAGTTGTAGCTTCCATGTCGTAAGTGGCAGGTACGCCATAAGTCGTTCCTTCCGCACCGAATACCATAAGTCGTACAATTTATACATGGAAAGTGCATGCATGGGTCAGTCCGGTCGTAGCTACCATATATATGTCTAAGTCTTAGCTGCTATAACTTTGAGATATCATAAGTGGTGGCCAGGTGCTATTAAGTCGTCCCTCCCATATCTATGCTATTTTCTAAGAAACAAGGAGAGAGGGAGTAGAGAACTACGCGGCTTCTAGACGATGGTATGCAGCCTACCTTATACTTTTTCCACGCCTTTTCAGGATGAACAGCGGGGACAGTCGAGGAGGACGTGGAAGGTGGGGGAGGGGTTGTGTGGGGATGATGGGCTGGATGTGGGATGTCTTTTGTTATTGGTGTGCGTTGGGTGGTTTGGGAGAGGTGGTGGTGGAAGATCTGGGATGGGTTAATGTTGTGTGAGTTGATGTATGTGTTGTGTTGAGTTAACAGGTATTTACTTATCAAGTTACAGATCACGATTCACATCAGGTCAAGTAAGACCCAGAAGTTATCAAAACCAACGCATCTTCAATTCTAAGCCCAACGCTAAACCTCTAACGAGGCCCAACACCGAACAAAAACTAATTAAGGTGTCTGTTCTAACACAAAAAAGCAAGAAAGCTGGTCGCCGTTCCTCTCCCCCATCCCCAAGGTCTTCCAACAATGGGAGAAGGCAAGGAGAGTCGGAACACAATCGAACAAACAAGTATAAGCGAAAAGCCCTTCAACCCCATCAGAGGGGGAGGACACCAAATATAAAAAAGTATCGCGTAGCGGATCTCTCAAATCCTTCCTTCCTTTCCATCATCCCCGATGTAAACTTTTCACACTCTCAAGTGTTTTTTTCCCAAAACGCGAATTCGTAATAAACAGTTGAGAAGAAGTGTTGTAGTAAAGTCTTCGAGGAAACAAAGAGAGGTTCGTGAAAATCCGTAATACACTCCGCACAGAGAAACGTACAAGTGTCCAGTAAAAAAAGAAAATAGAGAGAACTTTTGTGAAAACCCACGGCGGGAATCGAGACACGAAGGTCCGAAAAACCGCCTCCGAAACTACCAAGGGCCGAGAGCGCAGCAAGCCTCCCAACCCCAATCAATGTGAAGAAAAGTGTGATGATGATGTCAAGCGAAACATCAGTTTGCGCCCCTCGCGAGCGCCTTCGCCTTCCACATATCCCTCTCCGCCGCAATCTTCGCAATCTCCGCCTCGAGCTCGTCAAAGCGCTCCATCTTCTTCTGCCTCGACTTACGCGCCGCAAGAGTGTTGCGCGCGCGCTTGATGGCGACAGTGTCGTTGGGGTCCTCGACCACAATGGGTGGGAGGGGCTGGTTCCGCTTGCGGGCGCTCACGCCGGCAGCTGCCGAAGCGGCCTTGGAGTGAGGAGAGCTGTCGGAGCGACGGCGGCGCTCACGGAGAGCGTCACCGACCTCGAGTTCCTCATCAGCGGCGAGAGGAGAAGCATCAGCCGCGACGGGGGCGGGGAAGGAAACGTCGCCTTCGGGGAAGAGAGGGAACCATGGGTCGCCTTTGGTGAGGTCGTCCGAGTTGTACATCGGGGAGACGTCGAGGTCGTGGAGGTAGTCGGGCGACTCGTTGTATTGGGAGGGCGACGTCAGGTTGGTGAAGACGGTTGAGTTGGGCGCGGAGAAGGTGGCGTCGCGGACCATGAGGTCTTGCGGCGACACCGTGCCCATGCTCGTGGACGCGGAATCGGTTCGGTTCATGGCTGGTGCGGGCGAGTACATGGTGGGCACCGCGGGCGAGTACTTGTAATCGAGATCCGGGAAGTTCATGTTGTCCGAGGATTTGAGGTCGAACGAGTCGAAGTCGTCGAATAAGTTCATGTCTGGGCGGGGGTGTGAGTGTGAATCATCGCCGGTTTGTGAATGGAATGGTGAATAATTACCTTGCGCCATGTTGTTGGGGGGGAACGATTGCTTGTTGGAGGGGATGTTGCCGGTGCTCTGCGAGAAGAGTGGGACCTGGGGACGGGTCCTAACTTGGGACTGTAGAGCGGCGGACGACGACGGGGCAGACAGCGCGTAGAACTGCTGTTGCTGCGCGAATGGATTATACCGGTTTGTAAACGCTGGAGAAGAAATCTGATGGCCTGTGCCTTGGATGATCGCGGCGACTCTCTGGTTCTGCAGGGACGGGGCAGACAGGGGGTTTGCGGAGTGACGACGATTGCTACCACTGGGGGCGTGGTTGCGGGGCAGATTAGGGATATTCTGAGCGTTGGGAGACGCGTCGAGAGAACGATGCGGGAAGAGCACGAAGTCCGGAGGAGTATGATAATCCGTCTGCGGGGAGGGTTGCTGCGATTGCTGTGGTGCCAAAGGGCTCGTTGATTGGGGTTGGGTAGGCCATAGTGACTGAGGGTTTTGGGAAGCCGTCGTAAAGACGTTAGGTAAAATGGTGGTGGGTAGTTGTTGAGAGCTTGAGCTGTTCCGAGGAATGCTGTTGTTCAGATCTTCGAAAAGAACTGGGTATTGAGGAGTGGAGTTGGGTAAGTTGTTTAAAGTTTCGAAATGAATCTTGAAAGCGTCTGGAAGACTAAGGGCGGTTAAGCCATTTTGTGATGATGACGATGGTGTTGTTGTATTGTTGTGTTGTGATGGTGTTTTGGTTAGAGAGAAGAAAGAAGGGAAGAAAAGAAAAAAAAGTGAAGCCTGGGGCAGTGGGTGGGTTATAACTATTTTCCTGGCAGCCTGACAAATTTAGCGCTTAGTGGGCTGTGGGAAGTCGTAGTTGTAGTTTGTGGTGTGGTAGGGGTGGGGAAGGGGGGGGGGAGGGGTGGATAGAACGGTTAGAGAAGCGAAAATAAGGAAAATAAGGAAAATAAGGTCAGAGGAAGTATCTTTTGATAGCAAAGAGCCGCAAAAGAGTACACACGACAATACAGTAAACCACACCACCACACTCTCTCCAGACAAACCACTGGGGAAGACAGGGATACGTATCCTAAAGTGGTGTGAAATTGTATTCCAGTGGTGTGTGAAATTGTTTTCTAACGGGGGGGTGTACCTATTCCATTCCTTTACAATGAGACAGCAGCAGGGGTGACAGCGAAGGGCGGACTGTGGGAACCAAATCACAGTAGTAGTAGATCCATCAACCAGTATGGCAATCGACAACGTCCAAGTACCTCCCCCCCTCCAATCCGCCTTGTCGATACCTCCCCATTGTGCCTCGCCTGTACATGTAAGCAAAAACGGAACGGGTCCAAATAAAAATCACCAATGCGCGGCGAGCAGCAGTGTCCGCACGCCGCGCCGTCCACTGTAGTCCCCACTATTTGCTGGTGTAAGGATGGGGCAGTGCATGGAGGTGATTGGCTGGATGGCAGTTAATGGCTGTTAATTGAACGGAGAGACAACGGCGAGGCGATGGGACATGTACCGTCGTTTCCGCTGTGGTGGGAGGGGAGGGGGGAGGTTGGCACTGGCATTGTGATTCTGACTCATAGTTGCTTGCTGGGGTGATGGGGGGTTGATGGGGGTGGTGATGGGGGGTGCTTGTAATGGCTTGTGTGTGGTGATGGACAGTGCATGAGAAAGTCTACTGCACAGCACAGTGCAGTTGTTGGCGATGTGGGGAAGAGAGACGATATTGGAGAGGACAGATAGAAGTGTTCATCATTCTTTACATACAGTTCATCACAAGCCAGCACAGTAGCATCTCATATCAACCCAGATTCGTACCCCATCCACGCGTACCTGCACCACGCTTCTGCCTTCCCACCTTCCCACAAGCCTCCAGTCCAGACACGCCTCGGCCTAGACCACCTTTGTAATCACCCCTCCCCCCCTCAAAAAATCAGCCGCCATCCACGCGCCACCACCAACACCCACCAACCACGAACTAGTCATGCCTCAGGCACGCAACCCCACCACACCACCAACACGCCGCCTCGTCCACCGTAGAAACTAGTCTCTGATGCCGTGTGAGTCATACTTCCCAGTCCACTTGTGGTCTGTGCTTTTCTCCATCCCCAATTGATGGATGGGATCCAGGCGGAGGACTGAGCTCCTTTGTACGTGCTATAACACTTCCTAACCAGAAAGATGGGAGATGGAGTAGGTAAGCTCCACACACACGGGGTTTTGATTCGTCAATGGGAGTATGGGATTGGGGATGGGAGGTGGTCGTGTTCGGCTCGGTGGGAGGAGAGGGATGGGAGGAGAGGGGAGGGAGGGGAGGGGGGAACGACGGAGGGCTGGCCGGGACGGATGGGTGTGCGGCGAGTGGGAGGGGCAGGTGCGGCGAGGAGGGAGTGGGAGAGGGAGAGGGAGGGAAGGGCGCGGGATGGCGGGGAGAGAGGGGTGGTGAGGGATATTATTAAGCAGATTACCTACTACCGTATATTATATGGGGTATAACATAACACAACAGTGAAAGATGAGGCTAGATCTTGGTAAGTGCTTGGTATTGTATGGAGGATAAGAAGTGGGATGAGAGCTACGCGGGGAGACAGGCTCGAAGGGTTGACCTGAGAACGCCGCCTTGCTGGTTACCTACCCATGGTGTGTGCCGTGAGCGTGAGGGAGTGTGAGAAACCATGTTTGCAGCCTTTACTATGAGAAACTATCCCCACCCACCACCTATCCATACCGTAAGGACCCCCTCTGCTCATTTTCGTTCTCTTGGGCTTTGCTTGTTTGTTAATTAGTGTCTCTATTCCACGTGGCTGGGACGGAACGGAAGGAACGACCGGCCGGTAGAGTCCTGTATGTCAGGGTCGTTCTTGCCAAGTTTGATTTTTGAGACATGTGATGTCGTGTGGTCTTTGGGATATAGTATCGAAATGGAAGGGACGCTGTTGTGTCCTCTAGAGGGTCGTTCTTGCCAAGTTTGGGTTTTTGAGAGACATGGGATGTGGCCTTTTCATCTTGGTTGTCTTCATGAGAGGTCTTCTTGGCAGGGACGGGTGGGGGTGATATATTCTGCTTCAAATCTTGGGTTTGATTGATATATGTGGCTTTTACAATACAGATACCAATTTGGACGTGGGAAGTGATATCCTCCCCACTCGACGGATACGTTTATACGCATGAACATCCCCATAGAGATAGAGATATTCACAAATTATATACACTACCTTCAAACTCAAACAGATACAACACCTCACAGCACCTCAACAGACATTCACAGCCATCCTCCCGTCACAATAAGGAGCTTTGGGTGATAAGCTTCGTATTCTGCTACCCCCCTACAGCTAACGGAGCTCCCCTCTTAAACCTAGACTCCCCATCATGCACCCACATCCCATCCATCCCTGCTTCCATGCTTTCCAATATCACCAACCACCACTACTAAACAACTTCCCCCTCCCCTCCCCAGTGAAACGAAAAAAAACAACAACGTGGAGCCCATGAGCCCCAAACCACTGCTCCAATCTTGCTGTCTGTCTGTAAATTGTGCATTGCCGCACTCTGTATTGTAGTATTGTAGTAGTATCAAAATAAAATAAAAAAAAAAAAAAAAAGCCAGACAAAATACGTTCGCTGAAAATGCGTCTTCTTTCGCCCAAAAAGGAAAAACAACGGATAAAGAAGAAATTCCCCAAGTTTTGACGAACCCCAAAAAAGGAAAATTTGTTGGTTGTTGAGATGACGAGAATTACAAAGGAGAAAAACATCCACCACCACCACCACCACCATCACCACACGCGCGCCAACCCGACGCAATTAATAGGGCCCCCTCCCCCTTCCCTCGCCTTCCCCAAACTATCTCAACCCAATAACACTCATCTCCAGCGTCCACACCCTCCTAATCCAGACCTTCAACTTCCCCTCCACGCCCTCCACATTCTCCAGCTCCACACCCTCCCACCAGCACCTCCTCGCCGGTTTGCGCCAGAACAGAAGTAATTTCTGCGCCATACCGACGGCGGCGCCGCCTTCGGCGCCGGAACGGACGTCGGTGCGCAGACGCGCGAGCGCTAAGCTGCAGATTACGGCTTTGTTGGGTTCGCCGGCGCGGTGGCCCCAGCCGTCTGTGTGGTTGAAGCCGCTAAAAACCAGTATCAGCTCTGATCACACAAAGTAACCGACCAACTATCCAACCAAGACATAGATCGGTATAATAGGAGGGGGGGGAAGAAAGGAAGAAGAAAAAAAGAACTCACCCAGCAGTCAACATCTCAATCAAATGCTGCTCCGTCGTCCCCGTCTCCTCACTCCTCCTCAGCCCCGAAAAAATCCCATCCTGCCCCAACAACGCCTTCCCCGCCGCCCTCTTCACCTCCATCATCTCGCTCTGCTCGATATCCGCTCTCGGCGGGATAGCGTAGAAATCGAGATCTTCGCGCAGCACGATGATGCCCGCGCGGTCGCGCAGCATGTCGCGCGCGCTGCCGGCGGGGTTGTCGAGGTTGGTGGACTCGTGGCTGTCGGAGTCGAGGGCGGAGGGGGCGTCAGGGATGGTTTGCGCGACGTTGCGGAAGAATTCGAGCATGTATTGGAGGGAGGCGGGGTCGTACTGGGGGTAAGGGGGTTAGCGTGTGCGTTGGGAGGGTTTGGGGGGTGGATTGGGGGGAGGGGAGCTTACGTCGACTTGGAAGGCGTCACCTTCTTGGTAGGCGTTTACGTGGCCATCTGGTAAAAGACCATTGGGAAAGAGGGATAAGAGGACGAATTCGGGGAGTGTTAACAGTTCGTCTCTTGATAGAGTGAAGCGCGTGCCCCTAAACAACAGATATTAGCCAAGCCCCCCAACCAAAGAAAAGTCCATCCATAAAACTACCTCAAGTCCATAGTAATATTCTCATCAGCGCCGACATCTACCTCATTAGCTTCCTCTCCATCAATCCCCTCACGCGACCCGAC
This sequence comes from Pseudogymnoascus sp. 03VT05, assembly GCA_001662645.1. Lineage (NCBI taxonomy): Eukaryota > Fungi > Ascomycota > Leotiomycetes > Thelebolales > Thelebolaceae > Pseudogymnoascus > Pseudogymnoascus sp. 03VT05. The sequence goes on along the minus strand of KV459388.1, from coordinate 150,861 downwards.
AAAACTCACCTCCAAGCGTATTAATCGGCGGCGGACCACCCTGCTGCACCTGAGTAAGAATACTCGCAACTCCTCCCGCGGCCGCCATCAGATAGCTGAACGAGAGTAACGGGCTCGACCCTTCAGTGTATGCAGGCGGAGGCTCCTCGTCGTCCTTCTTACACCCTGATGATTCGCCCTTATTATCCTGCGGTAGCGCTGCCTTTGTCTCTGCACACTCAGGGGCTAGCGGTGCGTAGGCTGGTACGGAAGCTGAGCTCGCTGCGGAGGAGACTGCTACTTCGTCTGTAGCGCTAGGGTCGGGGCTGGGCGAGTAGTAGTGATCGTCGTGCTGCGAGAATGGCGGTGGACTGCGAGAACAGGGTCGGGGCGAGGAAGAGGCACCTGCTGGCTCCTGCGGGTACTGCGGTGGAGGTGAAGACGGTGTGCGCTCAATCTGCGACTGCTCCTCTTGCGCTTTGTCCTGCTGCGCGCTGTGGCCGTGGCCGATGGGAACGGGGCCGGCGCGGGCGTCGGGCGTGTCTGACAACGTCGTGGCCGATGGGGCGGAGATGGGGGTTAGAGACGATGAGTTGGGCCTCGCGGCTGGATTATCGGATGTGAATGCTGATGTTGATGGGTAAAAGATATCGCTTTGGTGGACGCGCGAGGATCTATACCAACGGGGTATCAAATGGGCTTATATATCCTGGTGTATTGACGGGGTTGGGGGTGGTGATGTTATTGTGTAGTTGTTGCTGCTGGTGAGCTCTCTCTCTCTCTCCTATCGCTTGCCTCGCTTGTTGTTGATATGGCGTTGGGTGCTGTGCTTGGTGCTTGGCCAATTTGTGGGACCCCTGCCACTTGTAACCGCCGTCATGGAAAGTCTATCGGAGCTTGTGCGGAGGTCCGTCACTAACTAAACTACTTTCTAACACCTCACCTATCAAAACTCATATCGCCATCACACATTATAGGGGTCACCACAAAAATCATTGAATCACAGATCCACTTTTTAACTTTTAATTCACAGAAAGATGCAAAATTACCCAAAGCAGCACCCAATCATACTATTACATACTATACACTATTAATAGACTGCCAAGTGTGCTGGAACCCCCAATTGCAACTGTATCAGCCAAAGATGCGCAAAGGAAGCGGATAATGAAAAATTTATAACAATATGCCCTAAAGGATCAGTTTAACGGCAATCCTAACATTTCACCAAGAGGCATCATGGCTCTACTATGTAGTCGCAACATCCCTATATCGAACAGCAGTAGAGCCATCGGAACCCCCAACCCTCACAAGAGTGAGTAGCTAAACTAGGTTTTCGTGGGCTTGAAGTGTGATGAGCGGTCGGGCGCGACGATGTTGGGGAGGACGAGCGGTTGGACTGGTTTAGTGGTGCTGGGTCTTGTGGCCTCGACGGCTGCCGCAATGTTGTAAAAATATCAGCGACGGCGAGGATATGGGTGGCCCAAGCGGACATGTTGCAATGCTGGATGGCCAGGGTTTACTTGAGGCGCGCGGGCGGTATAAATCACAGCACGAAGCAACGGTCAACTTTCTTGATAGCATATAATGATTCTTTATTCCTCATCATCACTACCATCGCCGAAAATTGATTTAAACACGGCTTCTCCTGGCCTTTCGCCTTCTAATGCTTCATTCCGCTCCGTATCAACCACAACTTCCCTAGGCCGTTCCACCAGTGGTATTACATCTCCGCCAGTCGTAGTCTGAAAGTGTTCGTTGCGGCCACCAGACTCCCTGATTAAGTCGTCGATATCGGACTTTGAAATCAACTCCGAGGCCCGAGGAGGTTGGCCGGTATTAGTTGCTGGACCGGAATCTTTTCCACCAGCCCTTTCGTTGTCGGGGTCTGGCTGTACATGAGCTGGAGGACGGACACCAAATCTCTTGCACAGTAGCCTAGTTGGATAGAAGTCTTCTTCTGATCTCGTCAGACGCCCAAACATACCAGCCTTCGCCGCGGCCTCGGCTGGATCTTCCTGCTTTGGCTGTGGCTTACTGAGTAAAGTCCCAGGCTTGTTCACAGCGCCTTCAGATGACGTAGGTGCTGAGGATGAGGAAGTAAACCGAGTTGCCATCATTCCAGTCATTGGTTTAAAGATCTGCGCACTATGTGCAAACTCCTGAAGCTCTCTAATCCAGTCCTCCTTTGCCACCCCAGGTTCCTTCTCCGGGAGTCCGTCTCTGATGCCTGCCTGTATTTCCAAGTAAATTTTATACCGTGACCGTTTCTCCTCATTGTCGGAATATGGCATCCAACCACTCCCGCTGCGGCCCAAAGCAGCCACGGCGACATCAGTGTCGATATTTGGAATTTGGCCGCCAGGTGATTCTCGTCGGCGTTCGGGTGGTGGAACATATCCCTCTGGGACTTCTCCTAGAGCTGCAGGCAGGTTTGTCTTCCCTGACGCCGAAGCAATGCGATCACGCGCGGACTTGGAGAGGAAGTCGAAGACCGACTTCCCTGGCAAAGGTGCCTCTCCCAGTAATGCTGCACGCGACTTTGGGTCTAAAGTCGAGGCTCTGGCCGCATCTGCAGTTGATATATAATCCGATGCTCCGGGAGCAGCGGTTGTTGTTTTTGCAGACGTCCAATCCGGGGGAACTTCGACTGGTCGATGTTTATCCATCGATGTGAGGTCGACGGAGTCCGTCCCACTACCCAATACGAATCCATCTAGAGGAAGGCGCCCGTCGTGACATTTCCGGAATCCCAGAGATGCCCTTGCCGCTGCGGCCTTTTTAGAGATGAACACCGGCTTGGCTGCGCCACTAATGACGGGGTTCTTCTTTTTCTTGTCGCCGCCAATGACTTTACTGTATGATATTTTAGGGCCAATTTCGTATGGATCTTCGTCATCAGAGCCAGTGTCGTTTAGCACCCCCATACCGATACCGCCGCGAACTGCTTTCTTTGCCTTCTTGGTTGTCATTGGCCGGGTTGTTCCAAACACTTCCCCCCTGTCGACTTCTGGTTTCGAAACAACATTGTTTTGGTTTTCTTCTCCTAGCTTTGCCGAGCCAGCAAACCCCAACCCTTTGTGATCGATCTTTCGAATAAATGTAATCATTGGCGTATTATCTGGCGCAAAAAGATGCTGCTCTTGGGGTAGGCCAGCACTAGAAATCTCCATTCCCAGGCGCGCAGCCCTCCGGATCTTTGGTCCCACCCCTTGGCCTTCTCGCCATCCCATTTTCTTCAATAGTTTGACTCCCATTGTCTCGCCTTCGGTTTTAAAAAGGTCCATGTAGCCTCCACGCTTCATGACCTCACCTTCTGTAGAGCCCAATGCACTGAAATCGCCAGCCGTGAGGACTCTCTGGTGTTCTTCGGCATCCGCAAGATCTTCCTCGTCCATAAAATCCTCGGGGCGCCGTTCTATTATCTTCGTTTCGCCATTCTTGCGACTCGATCGCGACGAGACAAAGGTTGACGGAGTCCATCCTTCTTTCGAACCAACAGTGTTGAAGTAGCTACAGTATACAGTTAGTAATAGTTCAGCCTGAAGAAGACGATAAATCATACCCTGCGCTAAATCCACCTGTGAAAGCTCCATGTAGACGTTTCCTCCCTCTCTCATCCGTCACCTCTTGCTTCCAAACAGGAACATATGACCCGTCATCCCGGACATCAGGGTCAAGCGGAGGAAGCGGAGTGCCATAAGCTACAAACGGGCTCTGCTTGGCCTGTAAGTCAGACTCGTAGGCGGCGCGCGTTCGTTTCACGGACATTTCTCGACATGAATGCGGTTGGCAAATGTTTCGTTTTGCCTGACCCTGCTGGATTGCGATTCACGTCCTTATCTTAGCCGCTTTAAGCGCGCCCAGGAAGCTTAAGTACCGTTTGAGTATATTTGGGAACAATGGGAGCTACGGGAATGTGAAATCGAGTTGAAGCAAATAGTTGGCATTTCTAAGCTCAAGCTGCACTGCATAGATTACCTTATTATTGGCTTGATATGTGGTAGCGCAAAGTATGCCGCTGCCTCTCAAGGATTGACACTAAGTAACCAGTCGCCTCGGGTGAGGATCTTAGGTTGCTTTGTCCGTCTTGTGCTAAGGTACGATAGCATGTTAGGTCCCATCTCGGAATGTCATCGAGCATGAAACTAGCCCTTAGAGACACATTTTGATTTATGTCTCCTTTATGTGAAGCTCCTTTGAAATAATACCTATATCCCAACTATAAATCAGACTTTAAGCGTCAAGAAACGCCACTACTGACCTTCCACGCTTACCGTTGACCCGCATTTGCGTCTGCCAACCTTGCCCACCTACCTTGGGCTATAGCAACATCCACCACAAACCATGCAACGTTGATGACGCCCAGCACTGAAAGCCAACCACACCTGTCGCGATAGCATATCAGGCTTTCGTTTCCATTAAACGTCTCGTTCGATCTTGATATCGAGTTACTACGGCACTGCGAGAAGCTTGGCTGCATTGATCCCCAGCGGCGTCGCTGGCTAACAATGTCAGCAACCGCCTCAGTTCCTCCTAGTGCAGTTGAAGCACAGGGCATGTCCAGACGTGAGGGGCAGGGGTCTTCCAGGCGCGACAGTCAATCGTATACGAATCCATCCCGGACTCAGTCGACGAGATCGAGACCTTCCACTGCTGTTCCCAGCCCAGTTCGCGCCCACTCTTCGAATTCACGGCCCACCTCGCGACGCGTGGACGAGATACTCCCGCAACAAGACTATGAGACAACGAACGTAGCTCAATCAAGCAGGAAGAGATCCACCGATCGTACCAACCATATTCGTACGGAGTCGTCAAGAAGTGGACATACCAGAAGCTCGTCGCGCCATTATCCCACCTCCGACATGTCGAGCGCAGCTGGTAGCTCCAGTGCCGCTGGCCCAGCGCCAGTTGTGGTCCCCGTAGAACAAAAGGCCACGAGACAAGGAAGATCGAGGACTGTGATTCCGGCTCAGACAGGAAACTGGATCCTGGGGAAGACCATTGGTTCCGGAAGTATGGGGAAGGTGAAGTTGGCGAGACGTGTTGAAGATGAAGAAGAGGTAAGCGAAACAATAGCCCATGACATCGTCGCTAGGTTACTAACTGTTCGCTGCAGGTTGCTGTCAAGATCGTTCCCCGCGGATCCACCCCCGATGAATCCCAACAGCAGAGCCGAGCTGATCGCGAGCGCGCGGAGCGTTCCAAGGAGGTACGCACTGCTAGAGAAGCGGCAATTGTGACACTCCTCGATCACCCATACATTTGCGGCATGCGTGATGTCGTACGCACTAGCCACCATTGGTATATGCTATTCGAATACGTCAATGGGGGCCAGATGCTCGACTATATCATCTCTCATGGTAAATTGAAGGAGAAGCTGGCGAGGAAGTTCACGCGCCAAATTTCAAGTGCTCTTGACTATTGCCACCGTAATAGCATCATCCACAGAGACCTGAAGATCGAGAACATTCTCATTAGCAAGACAGGTGATATTAAAATCATCGATTTCGGATTGAGCAACTTGTTTGCACCAAAATCTCACCTGAAGACTTTCTGCGGCAGCCTTTACTTTGCGGCACCAGAATTGCTGCAGGCCAAGGCGTATACCGGCCCTGAGGTTGACATTTGGAGTTTCGGGATTGTATTGTATGTTCTGGTGTGTGGGAAAGTTCCATTTGATGACCAGAGCATGCAAGCTCTGCATGCCAAAATCAAGAAGGGCATTGTCGAGTACCCGAGTTGGCTCAGTTCTGGTAAGCTTTTCCCGTTTTTATAATATGATCCATCCACTAACAAAAGTCAGACTGTAAAAATCTCATCTCACGGATGCTTGTAACAGACCCAAAACAAAGAGCCACTCTCCATGAAATCATGAATCATCCGTGGGTACTCAAGGGATTTGGCTTTCCTCCAGAAAACCATCTCCCCACACGCGAACCAATTCAGCTTCCTCTTGATCCTGAGGTGGTACGTGCCATGACAGGATTTGATTTCGGTGCGCCGGAGCTTATCCACCAACAATTGACGGAAGTTATTGAGTCTGACGATTACCAACGCGGTATTCGATTAGCCGCGCGCGACAAGGGATCGCAAACTCCGAGAGACGTTGAGAAGAAGAGAGGATTCGGCTTTGACTTCTACAAGCGCAGAAGCTCCACAAATAGCAAGGACACACTCACAGCACCTTCGACTGAAGGCTTGCAATTGGGCAACGACCCAGTAAATGCATTTCATCCTCTGATATCCGTCTACTACTTGGTTCGTGAGAAGCAAGATAGAGATCGTATAGCTGCCAATCCAGGGGCTACTAGCCTGCCACGTTCTCCAAATGAGGCGCCTCTGCAAATGGCTGAGATTGCTCCTCCACAGGCTGCACACACCAATACGGCAGCGTATGAAATGCCAGGTGAGACAGCAACCGGAGGTAGAACTCGCGCCCGTGCACGTACACATGGCGAAGAAGATGTAACGGAATCCATGAAGAGCTTGAAGGTTGGAGGAGCAAGCGGACCTACCTCTCCAGCTGCCATTGATGCGCCAGGTGGGCAACTGAAGAAGGAGAGCGCTGCAACCAGTCTTCTTAGACGATTCAGCACACGTAAACGCAAGGATACACCTGATCGAAACACTGACAAGCATTATCCTCCAGCTGTGACAGTGCGATCGCCAAGTGAGGCACCGACTACACTGAGGAAGAGCTTCAGTATTCGCCGTGTTAGAGAACGTGACCGTGGCGCTCAGTCAAGCACCATTCTGCCTTCGAGCACCAGCAACCGTCAGGATCGCGACTTGCTGACTCCACCACAAACAGCAGATGGGGTGAGGGCAGGCAAGATGATCGGAAGATCTACGAGCGTCAACTCAGCAGAATATCGCCGACGCCACGAAGATAGAGATCCTAAGCCGCGCGTGACGTACAAAGAGCCACCAGCAACAAGCGGTTCGGACCACTCACTTGCAAGTGGAGCGAGATCTTCCATGAATGAGAAGTCGCGTGATGAGGACCAAGGCGCAGCCCCTCGCTCTGGAACCAACAGAGCTAAATCGCTCGGCCATGCCAGGAGAGAGAGCATCCAAGCTCGCCGTGCCCGACGTGAGGAGGCAAAGGAGAAAGATATCCCAGAGAAGGCCAGTCTGGAGGTATCCGATAATAACGGCGATAGCTATGGCAACGCCGAAAACGCGAGACCTGTATTCCTGAAGGGTCTCTTCAGTGTGTCGACCACGTCAACAAAGCCTGTCAACACTATTAGAACGGATATCATTCGCGTTTTGAAACAACTTAACGTGAATTACAAAGAGGTTCGGGGAGGATTCCAGTGTCGCTACATGCCCAGCATCGACTTGAAGAAGGTGGTTGATGTTCCTTCCAGCTCCCAGAACTTGCAGCCTCCGGGGTCATCGCACCGCCGCCGCATCAGCTTTGGTGGGTTTACCTTGGGCGGCGGTAATGATCGTGATCGTGATGAATATAGAGATGTTGAGAGAATTGCTCCAGCACCAAAGAATTCCCGACGTGCTGCAGCAGATGCGAGCTATTCCAACTCAGACATATCTGATGATAGCATTGGCCGATCTAAGCAACGCAGCTCGTCGAGGAGGGCTGCAGGAGAGACTACCACCCATGTCCAGAGCGATCTTGGTGGCAGCATGATCCTTGAGTTTGAGATCTTGATTGTCAAAGTTCCACTGTTCTCTCTGCACGGAATCCAGTTCAAGAGACTTACTGGTGGCACTTGGCAATACAAGAATATGGCGGATCAAATCTTGAAGGAGCTTCGCCTCTAAGAGGCTATCTGGCGATGCTTGGCAATATAGGAAGAATATGGTGGATCAAATTCTGATGGAAGCTCGTCTCTAGGGCGATATAAGAACATAACCGGTTGAGTGTTGATGGAAGTTCGTCTCTAGGGCGATATAAGAACATAACCGGTCGAGTGTTGAAGGAACTTCGTCTCTAGGGCGATATAAGGACATTGGCGGCCGAGTTGTGAAAGAGCGTCAACACTAAGAGGATAACTAGCGAAACTTGACAAAAGACAAGAGTACGGCCAATCAAATTTCGAAGGAGCTTCAACTCTATGTCTACGAGGCAACACGAACGAAAATGGTGATGAGTGAACGGCGGTATGGGGGGGACGATTTTATTTTCCTTTTGCAGACGATCAAGATTCCATTACGGGGACACACGGATCAACGAGTTTTCTATGTTTGAGTCATGCACATTTGCTATTTTTATTTTCTTCTACTTTCTGCCTGGTCACTGCATATTACGGTGTGGTTATATGAGCGTTCAGATGCCTACTTTTTTTCTCGTCCAGCCTTTGGTACACATTTGTTGGGGCGTCTTATAGGTTATGATGCCTCGGAGTATACAGAAAGATGGGATATTGCAAGTCGTAGGAGCGTAATGATTGGCTATTGCCGTAGGGAATATAGTAATGATCTTTATTCGGGGGTTTGAGTGTGATATGCGTGATATGCGGTCTCAGTTGTGCAGGTCAAGCCGGCATCATATGCCGAGCTTGGAGTAGATAGTGAAACCAACCTGACTTCTTGTAACAGAGAGTAGTAGTTAATTGACATTACTCTTTTACTGGACTCTGATCTGATGCTGTGATTGTAGTATTTTAGGTGAATTTATTATTATTATTGTTTGCCAGAAACGTGTTTGAGTTATATAAATCCACTGGTAGACTAATATAAATACCATTTCGCTAGCCAAAACCAACCAACCTTCTTACAACTCCAGATCCAGATCAACTATTCACATTATACCCAAGTTCAAAGACGTCTTCCATCTCTTTTATCAATATATATATCATCTTTTAAAGACCTCGCTCAGACCACAAGTCTATCACATATCGAATCTTCAATCTCGTCGCCGTCCCTGTCCCTGTTCTGCCCTGCCACTCACAGTCGCACGGTCCAGCACAGTCCAGCATCGGGCTCACCGCCTGCCAGGACTCGACAGTAGCGCCTCGGTTACAACCCCCACTGTCTTAACGAGACGCTTATTATACACTATCCGGTCATTGTCCGGCCACTCAGGCGCTCAGGCTTGAACTGTACATGCCGCCGTAGCGTGGTAGCCTCATCTCAACGATCTACCTTCAGCTAAAGAGCCGACCGAACTGACACCAACGACGACAACCACCCCCTCCTCCCAAGACCACCAACCACATCCACAAAGCATCAGCATACCGAAACTCCTTACGATGCTCTCTCAAGGAGCCCACGTGTTCTCGCACCAAAACTTTGGCCACAACGAGGCGGCTTGGTTGAATCAGCACAACCACCAGCAAACTCACCACCAGGCCCAAGCAGCAGCTGCCGCCCACGCGACTGCAGCTCACTACAACCGCATCCAGGCCACACACAATGCATCTGTTCCTACACACCTGCCAGGTCACGCACAGGAGAGCGCAATGATGGATGGTGTTACCGAGGAGAACCGGAGAGTCCTGGTCTGGATCGCGGAGCTGCTGAACGAGGACACCCGCGAGAGCGCATTGCTCGAATTGAGCAAGAAGCGCGAGCAGGTCCCCGAATTGGCGCTCATCCTGTGGCATTCGTTTGGTAAGCCGATGAATTCAATCTGACGATTGGAGTCTTTGCTAACGTGGCATCGCAGGTGTCATGACCTCTCTGCTGCAGGAGATTATCTCCGTTTATACGTTACTCAACCCATCGCAGTTGACCGCGGCCGCATCCAACCGTGTCTGCAACGCGCTTGCTCTTCTCCAGTGCGTGGCGTCGCACAATGAGACCAGGGCTCTCTTTCTCAACGGTATGAATGCCCCCCCACGCTTCCGATGAAGGAGACTGACTGATTCAATTTACAGCTCACATCCCGCTATTCTTATACCCATTCCTGAACACGACTTCCAAATCGCGGCCCTTCGAATACCTTCGCCTGACCTCCCTTGGTGTCATTGGCGCCCTGGTCAAGAACGACAGCTCGGATGTCATCAACTTTCTCCTCACCACAGAAATTATCCCACTGTGCCTGCGCATCATGGAGACCGGCTCCGAATTGAGCAAGACTGTTGCCATTTTTATCGTGCAGAAGATTCTCCTTGACGACCACGGATTGAACTACATCTGCGCGACCTACGAGCGCTTCTACGCTGTTGGGACTGTTCTGAGCAACATGGTCAACCAGCTCGTGGAGCAGCAAACTGCCAGGCTCTTGAAGCACGTTGTCCGCTGCTTTCTCCGGTAAGCGTCCCAGTACTCTCTGCCAATACGTGCCACAAATGCTGACTTATATATAGCCTCAGTGACAATGCTCGCGCCCGCGAGGCCCTCCGCCAGTGCCTCCCAGAGCCGCTCCGCGACGCCACCTTCTCCTCCGTTCTCCGCGACGATGCTGCCACGAAGCGCTGCCTCGCCCAGCTCCTCATCAACCTCTCCGACAGCGTTGTCGACAACCACTCCCATCAGGGTCTTTAATTCTGTACAATATATCGATGCATACAAATGGCGAGAGTAGGATTTCCTTCGGTTTTGCATAGACGTAACGATACCCGGTCTTCATTTCGACATCTGGGAAAGAAGCTAGAGCAGCACACACAATGACGGATATGAGGATTTCACAAACCACAAAAGCAAAGTTGCGTTCACGCCTGGATTTGGTTGCTGCAGCTAGGGAAGGGGGGAGGGGGGTGTTTTTGGGGCAATTGATTGGCTTTTGGCATTTAATGGAAAAGAATGAGGATTGGGCTTTTTTTTTTTTGGAATCTGGGGATCGGGGAAGGGGGGCTTGCAGTTGCACATAAGATTAACCACCCGGGCTTTTTATTATTATTTTCTTTTACGGCGGCGTTGGACGTGCGATGGGATGCATGGACGGAAATGGCGCAGAGCTGGAATTCTTTTTTTGATTTGCGATGTCGTGTTGTAAGATAGCTACCATGAGGAGGAAGAGAATGGCTTTTAGGGAGAGATATGATATTTGCTTTTCAGGAATAGAAGCTTGATTTTCGACCAATGATGCGCCCAGCAGAGACAAGTTACGTGACGTCTTGGTTGATGTTGGCCCATTCGTAACAATTCGTGCCTATTTATGCGTTGGGACAATATACGATGCCATTACGCCATTGCTTACTTTACATGAACCAACAAAACGATAGCCCCCCAATGTTGATTCACGTGTTGAGCCACTGACAGTTCCTGCTTGCTTTCAAATATGCCCCTCTACGCCCCTCATCACGCCCACCAGTGGAGGCGGCGTCCACGATTTGACAAGTGCTTGACCATTAGTCATCGAAGCAAAGCCCATTGACATTGGCTGAGGTGAGAAAAGTGATCAGTAATCGACAAGGTTCAAACCCCCAGGCCTCCTCCATTACAAATCCTCAACGTCAACAGAGCTACAACAGCTTCCACAGTTCCGAAAGCTTTTAATAAACTACATATGCCCCGTTACAGTGGATCCAAACGATCCGCCTTCATTATGAGTTTATCCCACTGATTGTGGACCGTTCTTCGCACACTGCACTTTTTCTCCGCCGCCTCATCCTCCAAGGTACCGAGCCCCGACACACCACTCTGCAGTACTAGCGCCAAGGCTGCGATTAGAAGCCAGGAATGCCGAGGCATAACTACCGGATTACCAACGTCGACGAGGGACCCGATATTCTAGAACAAACAAATGGAGATTTTGAATGCCGAGACGTACGATGATGAGGCTGCCGTGTCGATTGCGCGCAGTTTGACGGAGCTGGCCCGTCAACGACCAGGGCCTCCCGCGCATATGTTTGGGATGACGGGGGGGTTTGAGGCGGTTACGGAGAAGAGGGTGGATATGCCGTGGGTGCCGGCGCAGGGGGCTGAGGTGAAGGAGACGAAGACCAGGAAGGCTAGGAAGGCGAGGGGTGCAAATCCGGGGGAGGAGGATGATAAGGGTGGGAGGAGGAGGAAGAAGCAGAAGCTGAGCGAAGATGAAGATGGCGACGAGGATGATGCGTCTAAGAAGTCGAGGGGGCGCCCGAGGCTTGACACTAAGGATGAGACGGCTGCAGATGTAGGTGTTTATATTTCTCCAAGTCATTATTTGCATTCCGTATACTCCGAAGATGGTAATAGCTCATGGCCAAGAGAGGCACCACCCCACCAATGGCTGGTATATTTGGACTCAAGCTGCCATATTTTACTCTGGATTATGAGAATAATATTATCTCGTCTGCTCTTGCACAAATAATGTACTGACATTAGATATAGCGCCGTCGGACACAGATCCGCCTGGCACAGCGAGCCTATCGCCACAGAAAAGAAACAACCATATCGTCTCTAGAAACACAGGTCGAGAAGCTACAGAGTACGGCCGAAGCAATGAATAGCGCCTTACTCGGGCTCTATGATTTTGCCTCCTCGCAAGGTCTCCTCCAGCGAGAACCTGACTTTGCACGGCAATTAGAGGCCACAACTCAGCGAGTCCTGGAACTGAGCAAGGCAGCCGCTGCGGATCAGTCCAGCCACGACGACGACTCTAGCCACGCTGATGAAAAGAGCCTTGACAACCAAGTCGCTGCTGTCAAATCTAATTCCAAGAGGCCAAAATCACAGACACTGAGCCCTCCGGAAAAGGCCATACCCATTCTTGGTAGATCGGCTTGGGGCAATGACTCTCCAAGCCATGGAGAGGAATATTCTTTCCAGCAAACTTTCACCCAAATGCCCATTCCCAACCAACTACCAGTGGAAGATCAGATGAATAGTCTGCCAAATCTGGATGATGGCAACTTTGTCTGTGAGCTGACTGAAGCCGATATAAATCAATTACGAGATGAAGCCGCTGGCATAAGCCCGTACCAGTTCAACCTCGGAATTGGTAACGATCAAGTCCTCAGCTCACCGACCTCTTTTGCAAGCCTTGAGACCAGCTTCGCACGGCGTCTTCACCGTACCTCGAATGAACGCGGCTTCCGGCTCCTCACGAATCCCCACTCGAACCCCCTAATTCTCAAGAGAGTGTTTGGATTTTCACTTCTCTTTCGGACCAGAGAACAGCTCCTGGCGGGGCTGGTCGAAAAACTGGAACGCGGCTCATCTAAAGGACTGCTGAATGTTTGGTCAGCACCCTTCGTGCACGTTGGCGGGTCAGGAACGTATTACCCGCTGCCCGAAGAGGATATCTCGAGCAATATGATGCCGAAGGTGAGGACAGGCCGATCAATGGGGCCTCTTACGACTAATGCTATGTCGGCGCGGGAGAAACATATGATCGATAACTTCACTTGCAGCGCGGAAGGATTTGAAGGGAAATACTTTGACGCTAACGATGTGGAGAGTTACCTGAGAGGCAAGGGTATCGACATCACGCCACATACAGAATATGTCACGGTCAATTTGGACATGGTCTCGCTGGAGGGCATGCCAGCTGCGCCGGTACCTACCAACTTCAGCACTGACAGCAGCAATTCTATTTCACCTAGAACACCGCTGAGCCCCAGCGCTATGGGGACCTCGAATGGAGAACAAGTTCCGCAGACACAAACATTTGAGGAGGTAATGGAGGAAATCCAGATGACGATCGATTTCACATCTGGATCAATGTATCAGAATGCCGCCTCGAATTGGGCGAATGCATCCCCTTCGATCCTTGAAAATAATAACGACAACAGCAACAGCAACAGCAACAGCAACAGCAACAGCAACAGCAACAGCAACAGCAACAGCAACAGCAACAACAACAACAACAAGCAACCGCCATCTCTGAACGCATTTGACCTTAGAGGGCCCATCTTTGACGCAGGACCTGGTAAACTGGGCTCGAATGACTACGATAACGCGTCATCCTCGACTTTGAATCCCCCGCGGCTTGTGACGCTTAGTGTTGCGACCTTGGTACGGCGTGAGTATACCCTTTTCAAACAGGAGAACTGAGCAATTGCTAATGGTTTACAGATATATCTAGAGAGGGAGTTTGCCTTGGTAGAGCACCAGGGTTCAGGCCTCGGGATGTCGATCGGGCTCTGCGTAGGACTATTGTGGAAGCGTTCGAGTATTAGAAACAACTCTCGTTGTATGAGGAAATCTTGACGAGTGTATGAATTTGGGCGGGGGTTGGCATGCGAATTTTGGGAGGAAACCATGTGTTTTGGCGTTTGAGGCGGTTTTATATGGTACGGTCAGGAAAAGGCCGACAAGGGGTATGGGCTCGAATGTAATAAATATGGATGGTTGCACTGTAGATCACCATCAACTCTCCAAGTAACCCCAACTAATGAATCAAATACTAAGCATAAATCGCTGGAAATAAGTTATTGTACATATATTTACAATTAATGTGGTATAAAGGCAACCAACACTTGACTGACAGGCTATTGACCCATGCCAACCGCCCTTCTAAGAATGAATATGGACAGCCGCTACTCAATACTTCGGCAATTCTCCCTTGAGAGCCTCATCCCTCTCCCGTTTCCTTTGTCTATACCTCTTCCGCTTCTCCCTAAGCCACTCTCTCTTCTCAATATCAGCCAACCTCTGCTCCTCATCCACAATAGCCAGCATCTTCTCTGCAAGCACAGCATTCGCCTCACTAGCCTTCTCGAGCGCATTTTCAACACCCTCTTTCTCACTAAACGTCGCCGAGCTCCAGTGCTTCCCCTCCGCCATCCCCAACTCCTCATCCCACATCTGCTCCCAGCTCCCCATATCTAGCAGCCCGCCCAACCTATCCAGGTGATCATTCCGCTTCTGCCGCAGCTTAATCTTATCACTCAGCACCCGCGACAGGAACTCGCTCTGCGGCTTCTTGAACCGCATGAAGGGTATCAAGTTCGCGCTCACGAGTTTGGGGACTTGTCGACGACCCGTCAGCTGGGATTTCGGAAGAGGTCGCTGCTCGATGACGGGGGTGTGGCCGGGATAGGGCTCTGGTATGCGTTTTGGAGGAGGAGCCGGGAGGGGCGGATTCTCGGCGTTCTCGAGGCGCGCGGCGTCGCCTTGGGCTTGGACGCCGCGGAGGAGGTTGAGGATCTTGGAGTGTGCGGCGCCGGAGCCGGTGGTGGCGGTGTGGAGGAGTTCTTCGGCTTCATAGCCGACTCGTAGTGCTGCGACTACGAGGGGGCCGCTTGTGACGTGGGCATTGCGACGGAATTGTCGGCGGATTATGTGTTTTATGGGGGGGACGGGGCCTCTGTTGAAGCTCGCTGGTACTTTAATCTGACGGCATGTTGAGAGAAGGGCTCGGTAGAGAGCTATGCCTAGCTTGTGTGTCAGTATTTGTGTAGAGCAATATATGGCTGTCTTGTACATACAGGCAATGCGATGTGGCCCACGCCTATGTGGAACGAATTGCTTCGGCATTCATCTGGTGTTGTATGTTGCGGCTACGTGCAGCAAGCTACAAGGCTGAACATATAAATTCGCGGCCACGCATCACGTGCACAACTTCAATATCAAGTAGTTTACAATGTCATGGCTTATTGATGTTAGCTCTGTTTAGTTGCTATCTCATGAGATCGTTTACGCTTGCCAACCAGTTTCGCCACGCTGATGCACCTGCAAAAAAGAAGAAATGGCAACAATCCAACACCCACTGAGAACCCAGCTACAGCCAGTGCTTCGGCGTAGTAGCCCGGAATCATATTTATAAAGCATATGTTGAACCCTCGGCCGGCTGAGGAATCTTCTTGTGTGCAGGGTGCGCCATATACCTGTGTTGTGTCAGTAAACTATCCATGGAATAGGTGATGTGTGTGACCCCACCTTCTGAGATCGATCAGCACGGTCTCCATGGTATATTCTCTCTTCCACTGTGCCAGACATGGCAACTTGGAGGGATCGACCTATAAAGCAATAAGTCAGTGAGGCCAAAGATATATGTATAATATGAGGCTGACCTGTCCATTCCTTGGGTTGACACAAGGAAGGTTGATTTCGCTGATAAATTGGATCGTAGGTGGCTTGTCGGGGTAGTCATCGCCGCAGTGCATCTTCAACGAATAAATTCTGTTCTCGTGCACGCTCTGGTAGACATAGTATCAGTATTGAACATATCTAGAAAGAAGGGTTTGGCCATACGTGTGGGGGACCCAGGATTGTCCCGTTCCAGTTCGACATGAGAAGGTCATCACCCTCCGCAAGACCGTATGAGCACGCCTCTGAAGATAGTTGTCAGATAAACTATCCGGCATATTAATTCAGCTTTCCATACCTGCCCCGAGACCCTTCTCGCCCTTCTCCAGCTCTTCCAGCAACCTGAAGTTCCTTGGGACCTTGGCACTCATGATAGATGATGTATGTTCTTATTGAGAGTTTGAAAGGCCGCCGCGCAAAATTCCTGAAGGTAAAAATTCGCGTTAGTGTCTTTGTCGGAATACTCTAAAATATTAGGGGTTCTTCTTACTACTTCTATTCGATCTGGAAGTCGTAGATGAAGTAGAGTCAGACAAGGCCGTTGAAACCGAGGCGGGTACAAGAGTAGTGGGGGTTTGACACAAGGCTGGTGGTACTTTGGTATCGCGCTCAACCCTTATATTTAAGGCGCAACAATGAGGCATGAACATCCCAGTGCATGGTGCCTTGTGGAGGAAGAGGCCAGGTTTGGGTAAATTCACAACTTATAAAACATGGAAAGGTAGAGGCGACATTACCATCTAAGGCATGGGAAGAACTAGGCAAGATGTCGTTGCAGATTCTTAGTTCGGAGCTTTCCAATCTCATCCAGGAGAGCAAGAGAAAGCACACCGAGCTCCGTACAGTATGTCCCCTTTACCTTCGCGAGCCTACAACGATGGAAGACCACTTGATATTGGCGAGAGCACAGCTGACAACACAAAGGCCGCGGAACATTCTTTAGAAGAGCTTAAATCACTACGGTTTACGTCGGAAGCACAAGTAGCTGCTGGTATATTAGCCCCCTCTCTTTACTGAACCATGCAGCTGACATAGATGAACTAGATCTAAGCCAAAGGGGCAACTTTGTTACCCCGTTTCTCATTGCTTGCGGAACAAAGAATGCAAAATTCACGGGCATTGCAGTCGTTTGCTTGCAAAGGCTTGTTGTGTCACGTGGGCTCCCAAGGTTCCGGTTGAAGGAAGTGTTGAAGGCATTCCTTGAAGCAACTTCGTCAGGGCTAGATGTCCAGTTGAAGCTATTACAAGCTCTCCCTTCCTTGCTTCAAAACTATGGGAAAGATATCCAGGGCGAGCTGTTGGCGAGCGTCCTGAATATTTGCACCATTCTTCAAGCGAGCAAGAACGGGATTGTGAACAACACCGCTGCTGCAACTCTGCAGCAGCTGGTAGTTACAGTCTTTGATAAGGTCGTCACTGAAGATGGAGTTCTTCTCGAAATTTCTACCATTGCCGAGGCGCCGGTAGAAAAGGGAACAGTTCAAGTCAGGGCGTCTGCCTTCGATGCCTACAGAGTATTCCACGACCTTTGTCTCCTGACAGAATCCCAAAAGCCACAGTTTCTGAAAGTTGCTGGCCTACCGCAAACTTTTGTGTTAGAATTGATCGAATCGATTTTAACCAACCATGCCGATGTCTTCTTGGAACACCCGGAGCAGGCAAATGTCCTTCGCACGAGACTTATGCCTTTCATTATCAGCTCCATGTCTGAGAAGTTAACGTTTCCGACGACAGTTCGGGTTACACGGATTTTGTACACATTGCTTAGGCGACACCTTCGGACCCTTGTTCCAGAGAGCGAAATGGCGGTCGGGTTGCTCACTCATATGCTGGATCATGACACCACACTTTGGCGGCGGTCCCTGTGTATGGAAGTTTTCAGAGGAATATTTGCAGACGCAACACTCACCAGAGATATATTTTCACTATACGATGCACAGCCAGGGAAGAAGAAGATTCTGGGCGACCTGATGGCAGCCTTTGTTCGACTGAGCTCGGAGAAGCCCGCCGTAATTGGCCTGGGAAGCCAGTCCTCTGTGCCATCCGCCAATCCATTGAGCAACGAGTCAAATGATCAAGCTATGCTGGAGGCAGCTGGCATACCAGGCATAATTGGCGGTTCTACAGGGTCCTACGAACATTCTGCTGGCATTAGCGTGCAGTGGAGTTCCATGCGGGTGCCATGCATTGATCAGTTGGACAAGTCCGACCCGCCTGGAATTCCTGATTCGTATATCTATGGGCTCGCCTTGACTTGTATCAATAGCTTTGCTGAAGGACTCGCAAAGTTTATTTTACCTCTAACTATCCCGAGTGATTCTAAGTCAAGAAAGAGAGGCCCGCGAGGTAGTGATGCAGCAAAGGATGTCATCGAAGCAGCAGAGAATACCGCTGATGCTATGAATAATAAGGCAGACCGAGGCCCGTCGCACAAAAAGGGACCTGTTCCTCTCAACCCTCTTCTACTTGAAGATCATGCGTCGTATAGCGATGTCAAACTTTGTGCTGATATTGTAGACAGCTGCTGGCCTGCTATTTTGGCCACATGTTCTACATTTATGTACGCATGTTTGGATGCGGACTATTTTCATGGTCTAGTGCGCTCATTCCAAAAATTTACACACGTGGCCGGTCTTCTCCGGCTTTCTACGCCCAGAGATGCGTTCCTCACAACTCTGGGGAAAGCCGCTGTTCCTCCAAATATTTTCACCGGCTTAACTGGGCCTCCATCTACCCCGTCTATGCCTGGCCCTGAAAGTCATGGCATTTTTAGCAATGCAAGAGGATTACTCAGCGTTGATAGTCTAGCCAGCAATGCCTCAAGCATGGCAGACAGGACAAGGCATGGATCTACCGACTTTACACCTGCCTCACTCAATACGCGAAACTTACTCTGTCTTCGAGCTCTTCTTAACCTCGGGATTGCCCTTGGTCAGACACTGGATGATGCCGCATGGCTAATCATCTTGGAAACTCTTCAACAGGCAGATTTCGTCTTATTTTTCTCAAGTAAGGGTACTGGCCGACCGCCCTCTTCACCAGGGTTTAAGCAGGAATCACAACAGAGTACAGATAGCTCGGCCCTGCTCGCAAACTTTGGCACCGAGATTAAAGCGGTTGAAACTGCAGCCTCCAGGTTATTTGAAAGCACTGCTAGCTTTCCGAATGATTCGTTCGTGCATGTTGTCGCCGCGCTGTGCATTCTCTTTGGTCGAGAAGACGAAGCAGATGTAAAGAGAAACTCTATTGATAAGGCCTCCCTCTCCCCGACAGCGAATCGCAAGGTATCATACACGCACAGGCGAGTGACGAGCACTTCGGCTTCGGTATCATCCCAAAGTCACGGCGATTTCTTCGCCCTGGCTAAGTTGGGGAATATTGCAAGCATCAATATCGATCGCTTGATTTCGTTTGACCCTGAAGAATCAGGCTGGACCATCCTGACCTCTGAGCTTATATCCGCCTTAACGACTCCAGCTGTCGCATCTCCTATAAGGCAGCGAGCTGCGGAAGTCCTTGTGCGCATAGCCCTTGAGGCCGCCAATGTCCCTATGTCCGCGTCTGAGGATGTCCGGGGTCCGGTTCAGTGGCGCCTTCTTGACACATTCCGCCGTGCATTAAAGCCTTTACAAGAAGAAGACCGCAAGGTATCAACCTCGGTGGTTCCTACGGACATTGAGGTTCATAGAATTGTGCTGGAGGGACTTAAAAGCATCCTGGAGCACTGTGGTGAAAATCTCATCACTGGTTGGGATATTACGTTTGAGATCATAGACTCCGTCTTCTTGCACGACAAAACCCTGGACTCATCACGGCCAAATAATACGAGCTTCCTGGGAACACGCTCCCCAAGGCTTGTTCGATCAGCTTTCAACTCCCTTGAATTAATCTGTTCCGACTTTCTTACATCACTGCCAAATTCTTGCTTTTTAATACTCGTTGATACCCTTTACCAATTTTGTACCCAAGATGACGATTTGAACATCTGCTTAACGGTAAGTTCTCGATATTGTCCCAAGCTTTATATGACCTTTATTTCTGACGAAAAATAGACTGTAACATTCTTTTGGGTTGTGTCGGATTTTATTTCAAGCAGAGGCGGATCATTCTCATTAGATAAAGATGTGATCGATTCGATCGATGAAGATAAACTCCACAAGAAGGCAAAGAGTGATGACCAGGCTGTTTCGAACGCTGCGCTTTGGCTACTTTTGTTGCACCGTCTGACTACCGTGACAACCGACGAGAGATTGGAGCTCAGAAACAGTATGTACTTTCCCAGTATTAAGTTGTTACAGAAGCTTACAACTTGCAGGTGCAATTCATACCCTACTAAGGATATTTGATGCCTATGGAGACCATCTCAGCCCACAGGCTTGGTCTATGTGCTTTGACTCTGTCATATTCAAAATGCTTCTTTCAATGGCGTCTCAACTGAGTAGTGCAAATACCGACAAGCGGACTTCCGAAACGGAGAAAAAGGCATGGATCGAGACAACAATCGTCGTCCTAAATGGCGTCGCTAATTTACTAGCAACCTATGTCCATGTTTTGGCTACCCATGATGGCTTCCCAGACTGCTGGCAGTCATTACTGAGCCACTTTGATACTCTACTGAATCTTGGTCATCTTGACATCAACAGTGCTGTATTCAGGGCTTTACGCCAAATACTAGCCCAGACAAACACAGAATCGAAAGACTCAGCCAAACTATCACGAGAGTCCACTGATTTAGTTTGGGCCCAATGGTCTCGTGGGCTGCCCCTTGTTTCAGGCTCAGAAGAGAACAATCAAGATTGTCTCATTGCCTATATCGCATGCCTTCAAGAACTATACCGGCTAATGCGGCAATATGCTGATACTGAGCGAACTCAACGCATATTGGACCTTCTTCGAGATGCAACAGAGAAAGCTCATATTGGAAACTATTCGGCAGATATTGAATATCTCACTCCAATCCAAACGAATGTTCTCGAATCCCTAAAGTTGTTACGTACGGACATCAAGGGAATTCCTGGCGCCATTATCAAACAAGTGGCCGACTTTGTATCTCTTGCATTCCAAACCCGGGATCAGAGCGCCCCAGGCAAGAAACCAACTTACATTGCCTTGTCCAAAGAATCTATGGGCTTATTGGAATCGTTAATTACTTCCCACGCCGCCGACACCGAAATATATGCCAATGGAGCCGTTACAAGATCTCTAACGGCTCTTTCAATGCTAATCACATTGAAATATGGCTTTAAAACCAAAACCAAAAGCATAGCACCTTGGCGACGCGCCACAAGCACGGCAATTGCCATACTCGAAGCTACCCTTCCAAAGATAGCAGATGCTAAGGTTTCTGATGAGAACCTGCGCCTAATATGGGCCTCTATTGTCGAAATCGCAAACGGGATCATGGCGGCCGATTGCAGCACAGTCACAGATCTCGCAACGATTAAAAATGACCAAGATTTTGATATCCAGTCTTTTGTTTCCCTGAGGAACCTCATTATACCCTCGCTGGGTAACCACCTCATCCCCGACAAGACGCGCCGATCATTTGCCGAATCTCTCTTCCATACCTCCTTCATCCACGCCGCTTCTCCATCCGAACTCCCTCAAATTAACCAAGAATTACTCGCCACCCTCTACGCTCCGCGGAAGGGCCGCACAATCGATCCTCCGCCGTCTCCAAGAACAAAAATGTCTTATGTCTGCCTCGACCAGCTTGTATCCCTTCTGAGCTTCACCGACTCGTCGCCAGCACGAATCAAGCTCGCCCAAGCCGCGGCACCCTTCTTCATATTGCGTGCAGGCGTGACTATCAGAGCATATGTGGCGGACCAGCCTCTCAGGGGCTGCATGCCACAACCACTAAGTCAGCGCAAGGAGCTGCTTTGGATATTGAAGGCCCTGGTAGACTTGAGATGCGAGCCTGACGCAATACCTGATGCGCCTGGCGTAGAAAGTGACAGCAAGAAGCATTTGCATAGACTGTACCCGTTGTTAGCACAAGCTGTGAGAGCGGCCGGTAGGGACCAGGAGGCTTTAGAGTGGATAGGAAAAGCGTTAGATCAAGTTGGGGTGGAGTTTGGATTGTAAACACATACTACTTGATAGACTGAGCATATCATGTATGAGATACATTATTCAGCCACATTGCATTAAATGATCTTGAATTGTTGCGCCTGGCCTATGCTGACCATACACCTACATAAGACTACAGTAGACTTGAAATGAGATGAGTGACGCTCCGTCGGACTCGATTTTACTATATTTACAACCGATGGACTAAAGCCCAGCCCTTTACTTTTGGTTTGTTGTTTTCTCGAAGCCTGCCAACATGCTCCTCTTCATCTCCTCATTAGGGGACTCTCCCAGCCCCGAGTGCTCCTCACTGGCTTGCTGCTTCCTCGACGCCTCCAACTGGCGTGCAGCCATAGTCTTAGCCTGCGCGTCACCAACTTGGCCATAGACCGCCATAGCACTGGCGATCATGCTCCCAATATCTCCAACGTTTCCGGGCACAACAACAGCCGTCCCTTCCTTCGCCAGTTTTCCGAACGCATCGACGTACTTCTCCGCGACACTAAGGCTGACAGCGCCCTGTGCGGCCTCCTTGCCAGTAGCGATACTATTTGCCACCGCGTCAATACCCGCCGCCGTCGCCGTTGCCTTCAGCAGAATCGCCTCTGCCTCTCCGCTCGCCATATTAATCTGCTCCGACCTCAAGGCCTCGGATGCGAGGATAACACTCTGCTTCCGTCCCTCGGCAATGTTGATCGCCGACTGCCTCTGACCCTCGGAATCCAGAATCTCGGCGCGCTTCGAGCGCTCTGCGGTAACTTGTCGGTGCATCGCCTTGACGACCTCCTCGGGGGCGTGGATGTCGCGGATCTCGTAACGGAGGCAGGTGACGCCCCAGTCTTGTGCAGCCTCATTGATGGCAGCTGTGATGTTGGAGTTGAGCGTTGTGCGCTCTTTGAGGACGTGGTCGAGAGTCAATTGACCGATTTCGGAGCGCATGGTGGTTTGCGCCAGTTGGGAGATGGCGTATTCGGCATCCTCAACACCGTAGCTACACAACGAATGAGATTCTGGGTCTGTAAAAGGATGAGAGTTCTGGCTTACCTTGCCTTGTATGCATCGAATACCCTCGTATATAGAACACCGTCCAGGTCAAGTGTGACGTTATCGGCTGTGATCGCGCTTTGGCTCGGTATCTCGATCGCAGATTCCTTCAAGCTTTTGACGTATGCTATCCGGTCAAGGAATGGCACCAGTATCGCAAGGCCTGGCTGTAGTATCCTGTTGAACTTTCCCATGCGCTCGACAATCCATGCTGTTTGTTGGGGCACGAATCTAATGATAGTATTTGCTGGGAGCGAGGGGCGCTGGAAGTATGATGATGGAATTGAACCGCCTAGGCCCATAAGACCAGAATTGTTATTCGGCCTCCTCGGGGAGACATGGAGAGTCCTGCGCTGGGGAATAATGGAGCCGGTCGTTCTGTGTGCGGATATCCCAACGGCTAGAGGTCGGATAGCTCTTGCTGAGATGGCTGCTGGGGAAGCAATGGCCTTCGCAGATGACGACAAGGCCACGCGGGCAGCGGCTTCTAAAGCCATGTTTAGAGCTCAGGCGTAAGGTGGACAAGAGGAGGCTGGGTGTTGTTGTCCTTAACAATTATTTAACGTGCTCCGTCGCCCTTACTTACAAAGACATCATCCCGGACACATACAGCAGTATTGGCGAATCACAGGGAGCTTGCACGCGGCTGCAGCCTGACAACCGCCAAGGCCGTCTCGCCCCATCATCAGCCTCGTCAACTAAATCCAGGCCGGAGGCAACTACAACATCACTACAATTTTCGACTCAAGAAGCAGTCATGTCCGAATATTGGAAAAGCACCGTAAGTTTGGAGTTACTTTGCCTCGATAGATCTCAACTAATGTTCAACCAGCCCAAATACTGGTGCAAGCACTGTAAAACCTACGTCCGTGACACAAAGCTCGAAAAGGCAAACCACGATGCGACACCTAAACATCAAGGCAATCTAAAGCGCTTCCTGCGAGACCTACATCGAACCCACGAAAATGAAGAGAGGGACAAGGACAAGGCCAAGAATGAAATCGCCAGGCTAAGCGGCCTTGGGGCTGGGGGGTCTGGTGGTGAAAGCTCCAGCTCAGCGTTTGGGCGTGGGCCAACCCCAAGAGTACCAAAAGTGCAAGCGACGTCATCACAGCTGAAACAGCAAGCTTCGCAACTTGCGGAGCTAGGGATCAGCATACCCGACGAGTTCAGAGGCGAGATGGCATTGCCTGGGGAATGGCAGGTTACTTCACAACGGCTCATTGCGCCAGAGGGAGAAGGCGAGAAAAAGCCTGAGGCTATAGGATTTGGAGTCAGGAAACGAGTTGCTGAAGATGAGGATGAGGAGACAGTGCAGGCCAAAAAGAGTAAATGGGGATCTGCGTATCGAAAGCATCCCGGGACGGATACGGATAATGATGATCTCGACGAGTTGTTGAGCAGAGTTACGGCCCCGAAAGTTGACCCGGGCGCCTTGGAGACGAAACAAGAGCCTCCAAATGACACAGCGGCGGCCCCGAAGGTCGAGGCGGTTGATAGCTCCCTGGTCAAGGATGAGCCAGATGAGACCCCGGGTATTAAAGCGGGGCTACCATCCGACGAGCCATCTTCACTCGCAGAAAGTGCAGCTGTTACTGGCGCAGATGTCAAGCAGGAAGAAGGCGAGGCTGTTGGAGGCGTGGTCTTCAAGAAGAGAAAACCGAAGGCTATGAGGAATAAGGGCAAATGAGAGTTCATTGTCGGAGAACACTCTACACATACATGTCGGGATCCGTGGATACCCCATTGGTGGAATGGACGCCGGAAATCGAATCCTGATGAGCCGTGGTAAAAGATATATTACTATTCCACAATATCTCAACTACGCCGATATATATGGTCTTCCAGAATTCCCATCAAGGTACCAATCACGGAACCCATCAGCCAAATAACGATGGACTTATGTCCAGAATAGACTTATAATGTGAAAACGATACCACATTTCTACGGAGGCGCCCTGCAGAGATTAAAGCCCTCAGCCAACGGCTTGCTGTGAGCAGTCATCCGCGATTGGGATAAGGATAGGAAGTTGCCCACCCTTGTATGGAGGCGTGTCGACTTAGGCTATCAAATATGGCACATGGATCGGCAGTCCTTCATCTAGAAGGATTCGAGAACCACGTTTGGAATAGTTTCAAAAGCACTGCATGATAGCTGCAGCTCTACTGAATATAAGAATTAACTCAATCAGTATATCCAGCCACCCCATATTTGTTTTTAATTATGTATTTATTTAGCTACTTTTTCTGTGCTGGGTGCTGTGCACAGTGTCGTCATATATCGTAAAAGTGGTGGCGGCTGGAGTTCCTTGTTGGTGGGGGCAGCTTTCACTCAAGCACATTCCTTGCCATGAATGGTCCGCTTTACTTTGTTTACAAGTACGGCTGATTTGACAAGAATCAGCTGGACCGGGATCGCCGTTTTCAAGTTTAATCACTACAGGTTCGTCTGGGCTATCTGTAACACCATGGCTTAGTGTTGGTGCAACAGGGCAGCCAAGCCAAGCCTTGCTTGCTGCCCACCAGGTTACAGCACAATACTACCCCACACCACACCCCCACCTACAACCGCCCAAATCCTTCCTGCCAGCAGAACAAACGACACCTTCCGCGCGGCCGTCCTTCCTTTGTTAGATAAAAAAAATACTCCCTCCGACCTCAGCTGCGGCCTCGAGTCAATCACCCCTCAATCACCGCCTTGACAAGCGCTGCTGCCTAAGCCATGGCCGGACGGCGGGACGACTACGACGACTACGACGACCGGGACTACCAGCGCGGCCCGCCACGAGGCGCTCCAGTCCAGCTCGCGGAGCGGCCGGCGCCATTGCGATCACGAGACCTTGAAGACCTCTGGCGCCGACCCGGGGCGGAGGAGCGCGATCGCCAATTAGCTTTCCTGCAGGATGACTATGGGCGCGTGGACGACCAGCCGCTGGTCTTGAGGGAGAGGAAGGTCGAGACGTTTAGGCGCCATACGCCGCCGCGGGCGAGGTCGCCGTCTATGGAGAGGGTGAGGACGAGGATTGTGGATGAGCCGGAGGTGTATAGACGGGAGAGGTTTGTGGAGAGGGAGAGGGAGAGAGAGAGGTCGCCGAGTCCGCTGTATGACAGGGAGAGGTTGCCGAGTCCGATACGTGAGAGGGAGAGGACTAGTGTGAGAGTTGTAGATAGGGAGAGAGAAAGACGAAGGTCCCCGTCTAGCTCTCCGGAGCCGCGTGCTAGGATGCCTCGCGAGCCTCCTGCTATTCGGACACCTCCGATTCACCAGGAGATTATCACGCATCATAGACATATTGATCATGGTATGTGGGTTTGAAACTGCCTGGCGAATATTCTCTAATACTTTTCAGGTTACCAACCAGTTGCGGTCCCAACACCGCCTCCGCGTCTTCGGCCTCAACGCTCCCGGGGAGATATCAGAGAGACCGAGATAGACATAGTCACCGGCCCCGGCGACACGGATGTTGAGGTCCACCAGTCGTATGTGCCCCTTCGATACTCACTCTCTAAACCCAAGCTAACTCTCCCAAGCCGACAAAGAAGGTATCGTGACGGCCGCCCCCAGTTCGTCGACGACGACAAGATCTACGAGCGAGACCGCGAACGAGACCGCCTCAGGGCCCGCACCGATATTCGCCGTTCTGTGTCCTCGGCGAGGGATCCGAGAGATCGCCGCATACGTCCCGATGATCGTGAAGTAGAGTATTATGCGAGGAAAACAGATGAGCGTGCGTATATTGGTGAAGCAGAGTATTATGCGAGGAAAACAGATGAGCGTGCGTATATTGGTGAAGCATACAACGGCGCCACTAAGAAATGGGCAATCATCGACGTGCCGCCCGGGACGGAAAGGGTGAGGATGGATGGCGTCGGTGGTGGGAGCCAGGAGGTTACATGGCAAAAGTATAATGGGGTGAGGAGGAGCAAGTTCATCCCGGAGCGGGATAGTATGGGGAGTTATGATCGGGAGAGGGAGAGGGAGAGAGGTATGCGAATGGAGATGGGACGGGGGGTGAGGCAAGAGAGGGATATGGACGGAGAAAGAGATACGTTGGAGATTAGCATTGATAGGAAGAGAGTGTCCCGACCAGTGGCAGAGCCGAGGAATAGGTTTGGTGATCTGTGGACGGAGATTACGAAGGACTTGGTGGTGAGAGAGGCGATTGAGGAGATGGGATACGACTACGAGGAGACGGAGTTCTTCTTCTATGTCTTCCGGTATCTGAAATATGTAAGTCCCGCCCCATGACGCCTCCATGTTGGTCTGAATGGTTATGCTAATCGACGTAGGATGATGTTGTTGAGCTCGTTGACCTCTCGGATGATATCGTCGAAGACAGGAGGAAGAGGATCCGCGAGATTGCATGGGAGCGCGAGCAACCTAGACCGAGAGAGAGAGAGAGGGAGATGCTCACGATTGAGGCTTCAAGGTCGCGTGCCGAGCCTATGTATGATGATGAGAGGATCGGTGACCGGGGGGGGATCGTCTTTGATACCCCGAGACGATCGACAAAGGTATATTACTGAGCTTCTTGTTTTAGGGCCCTATGAGAGGTGGGCGGTTTGGTTTGCCGGGATATGATTTATGACTAGGCATATTTTTGGGCCAGAGAATGATGGTTTATGCGGAATTGCAACGGGCTCACTGGCGGCATGTTGGGCTATGATTTCTTTTTACCATACTGTTGAGGTATGGAGATTGAAGGATTATGCGAGTCATATAGAGAAAGCTAGTAGTATAACTATAAACGACATACTAAAGAGTTTTATTCTCAGAGAACGATCTTGTCCATTGAAACTACATATCCGCGGCCGTCAAGTACCACGGCGATCCCCTTTCCTCTTATCCTGGCAGACACCGACAGATATGCGACAGCTACCGAACCATAGAGTTAATCCATTGATATGCCTGTATCGTCTTCTTTTCGTTGTTAAAAACGTAGAATGGTGACGGACAGGGATATGCAATATTGAAGAGCACCTCGTCCAACTCGTCCTCCTCCTCCTCTAGCTTTGATACCAGGCCTGGAAATACTATTCGAGTATGAAAGCGTGTCTGCATCTCGATATTTTCTTTGTCGGACCACAAGGGGTGTCTGATCATAGCATCTTTTGGTAAGAAGAGGTTTGCGAATGTCTTGAGATAATCTGGTTTCTGTAGCTTGTCTCGTAATAATCGAGCTTTCTGTTCTATCTCGTTGATACCTATATTATTGTCTTAGATTGCGAACATAAATATGGATGGATATGCAACTTACCGCAATCGCATATACTACCTGCTGAACTGAAAGCAATCTGTTTACTTCGAGAAATGCTACGCCACGAGGCTTCGGAGATGATCGTAGGGTATAATTCAAGGTCTGGATGATGAGCAAGGGATATTTGATTAAGGATAACAGCGAACATAAGACGAGCAATGTCCTCGCTGCGAATCACATGGCTCACTATAGTTAGATGTGTTAGTTTATCTGCAACCTGTAAATTTCTCACATAGGAAGGTACTACCTTTTGCGATCACGTCCTCCGGCCCCTCACAAATTACACTCCCCTCTATAGAACGATCTCGCAGTGCGATATTACGCACGTGCTTGAGATAATACCAGACTCGCCGCACAGGGAGCTGGCTAAATATGCGCTGGAGGTTCTCGCGGATGTTATTCCGGATATGTTCATTTAGCCCCGTAGACCAAACGTCGAATTTAATTCTCATATTCATCATGTTTCGGGCCTGCTCCATGTCTTTCATCAATGTCGCATAGGAACCACCTTAATTTAGTTAGCAGAGATATTTGAATTTGTTATCAAGGCTGCTTACCAAGTCGCATATAGAGTTGCATATGCTCACCCCTTTCCTCTGTGGGGGTAAGTTCCATCACCCGAGCAACTTCTTCGTATTCCTCCTCTTCAGTAGGGGTATTGTTTATTGTGCGATAGACGGCCACAACATTAGAACCAATCTGCTTCGCGACGTGCTCTAGCTTTTGGAGAAAAATAAACCTGGGGTCATCTGGCTTGCCGCTCACGGTTTTAAAACTGGATTCTGCACTGGATTCTGCAGGGAGAGGGGCGCTTAGATAGGATTCCAATATCTTCTGGGCTCCGGTGCGAGACCCAAAGACTATCGTCGATATGCCGTAGGACTCCTCGAGCATAATGCCATTGATCCTGTCAACATGATCTGTAGCAACCGCAAAGAATCGGAAACAGAACCGGTGATTAGCTCGATGGCTCCCATCCTCGCCATTGAGCAGCACTAGCCTGCCACCCATTAGCTTCGTGTACGAATTGGTAGCCCTTGATATCGGCAGGTCCGCTAATATAGAGTGCGCTTCATTCGGATTGGCATGCATGCTAGCACACATCTGATACATGGTCTGTCTAAACTCTCTTACGCCTTGTAAGTTGTCTTCCATAGGATCGGGCAATATAAAGCTTCGTAGCACAATCATTAACCTCGGAGATATGACTGCAAAGACGTGGTACTCGGTGTAGGATGTCGCAGTAAATTCACCAGTGCTAGGATCTACACGGCCGCTCACTGGCCCTTCGTGGATTCCATAGCCATTCTCGGTCAATAAGAACTCGTCATCTTTCTCCGATGGCGTGCACAAGGCCATAAACATACTTTGGGTATGGTGAACAAACCATTCCGCGTCAGCAGGATATGCTCGCTTCCTAATTTCTTTCATCCAGTTACCACCTGGATCCATTTCTAGCTCTAACATAGCTTTGATGTTGTCGAACCACACATCAATTGGCTTCTCGAAATCTTTCCCACGAATGTATTCTAGCAGCTCCTCTCGATCATCAGCAGAATAGTCCTCGAAAGTCTCAGGACAAAAACGTTTGTGCATGTTCGAGGACCTATATTTCATAATGAATAGAAATTTGCGCAGCGTATCACGCTCTAGACGGGTTATCCAGACATCTTTATTCCCGGCCTCAAACCCCTTTCGGATTTTGGCGACAACTCTGCCTGCATGAGACTCGAGGTCCGCCAACTGTTTTTCGAGACCTTGCTGATTCTCGGCTTTTGCAAAGTCTCGGTACATGTCGACCTTACCAAGTGTGCTGGCGACAGTTGTATCGACGATCTTCGCCGTTGGGCCCGAGAGGTCGATTGTATGGAGCATATCCTCGACATATTGCTTCCTGTTCTTGTCATTCTTTGGTGGCTTGTAGGAAAAGTTGCGCAGAATAAATCGAGGAATGAAATGATGATATTGAGACTTCTCCGCGGACGGTTGTATGTTAGCTGTTGGTGTCGAAGCCATTTTATAGTTTCCGGTTCAGTCGACCTCAATGATTATCACAATTGAGAGTAATTATATTTAGGTATAACTATAAGCAAGCAAACAGGACTATTTCAAAATATGAGCGGAGTTCAAAGCAAAAATATACGTCCTCTCTATTACAAGGCTGGCGCTTAAGTTTCAATATATGCCACGAAGCATTGCATAGCGCTTAGCTATGGGTGTGGGCGCCACAGTATCTGAGTGGCTGCGTCTCTACCTATATATATAGCGTCCGTTCCTTGACAGCGAGAAGCTGACTGTAGAGAGTAAAATGATGGGAACTTTAAGTATAAGCATTTCAAAAGCTGTGCAAGTATCGATTTCTCTTATATTTCTGCATAGGTCGTACTCTGAACCCCTGCCACTAGAAAGCCGCGTTCGCATCTCGCCGTCACGCCTAGTTTGCGGAGAGTCTCCTTTATTTTATAGCGCAATAGAGTTCTTATATCACAGCTCTATGCTATCATGCTCTTGCTATCCCTTGTAGCATTGTGAATACTTCCAACACGGCTTTGTACGGTATACGGGGTATACGGCGGTATCCAACACGGCTTCCCATCGAGCCGTGAAAACCGGCACCCGTTAGCTCCGGCCAGCCCTGGATGCCCTGCACTAAAAGCGGCCGGACATACCCTAGTCCAGCCTAGACCCGACGCGTTCGGATAAAGCTCTAAGCAAAGCTGCCAGTCGCGTCCACGGAAGTGACGTCAGCGAGGCTACCCCCCTACGCTACCAAGCCGATCGTCGCGGTCGAGAACGGGCAAAAAAAAACAGGGAAAGCACCGATGGGAAATAAGTAGCTTTAGACTGTAGATGGCGAGTATTACTACTATAGAATGCGCCAGGTAGCCAGAAAACTCTGTCGCACTGTGATACTGTGATTCCTTTAAGTTACATCAAATCATTTACTGAATATCGAAACGTTCTGTGACTCGTATCAACACCCTGGACATTACGAAAACTCGTTGTTTTGGATAGCCGCGCGCGTTAACTTTTTTTTGGTGCCACCAAGCTACTCCAAGCTACCGCACGGGTTCTGTTTTGAGAGATCAACATATAAACGCCGTCACCCGCCACATTCAGTGAGGGGTAAAATCGGAAACCGAAGTGTTGCGACAATCGAAGAAAGAGAAGAGAATATACCAAACGACTCGACAGAATACACAACGCCGTCAAAATGGCCATCCTCAATGAACCCATGACTTACCTCGCCTTCGGCGTCGTGCGCTTCTTCCAGTTCATCCTCGCGCTCACGGTCTGCGGCCTCTATGGTGTCGACATCACAAACGCGCGAAAGGCGCATCACCCCGCTGATGGCCGATGGGTAAGTCCACCTCACACCCACTTCCTCCGCAGTTCGACTGCATCGAGGCGCATTCTGACATCTGTCGCATAGGCATATGCTATCGTTGTCGGCACCTTCTCCGCCATCACGGCGCTGATCTACTTGATCCCCGTTACGATGAGGAAAATGTCGATATTGTTCGTCTGGGATACGCTGCTGTTGTTCTTCTGGATTGTGCTGTTCGGCATCTTCGGCAAGGTGAGCTACCCTGGGTGTGTTGGGGGATACGCGGGACTGGGCTAACGGAATCTATAGCTGTTCATCAAGGAGGATGCGGAGGGCAACAAGGATATCCAGCGCATGAAGAACGCTGTCTGGGTTGATCTGGTCAACATGCTCCTCTGGCTTGCCTCATCGATCGCTGTCGGCATCTACTGGTTCAAGCACAGGCACAACAGGTCGCAGTTCACTGGAAGGGCAGTGGTCTAATCGCATGGCCTACTTTGATGAAAGGGTGACCGCATGGCGGTAGTAATGGACATCGACTACTTATGAGGAAACACTGTGTGCGAGAATGGATAATGGTGACGGTTTTTAATACTCGCATGGATTTGCACTTGTTTTAATGGTTGGAAGCCTTTTCAACAGTCCAGTTTTAGCGGGTGGGTTGAGAAGCAAAGGATACCACTTTATATTATTATAGTTCACACGACACGACTAATTATTTCTTGCCACTTGTTGGTAGTTGCGAAATTGAGGAGACATTTTTTTTAAAAAAAATATTGATATTATGAAAAAATATAGTTGTATAAGTAATGATATGATGAGAGAAGTAGATCTATAGGTAATGATGTTTTGACAGAAAGAAATCTATAATGATACCATGACAGAAAGAAACGCTCTCACTTACCTTCTGATATTTACCCTCGTTGGCACCCTCGTCGTCACCCCTGAGCGCCATCATGCACACAAAGCTTACCTTTCGCTTACTGGATCGAGCATGTCCTATACCCCAGCTCCTTACTCCGCTGCTGCGCCCAATTTGCCTGGTCGCCCAACCCAATCGTCCTAAGCAACTGCGCGATATCCATGACCTCATTAGGCCTATTCTCCTCCTCCGCAGCAGCATCGCACAAGAAAGCACTCCACTTTATCTCACTCCTCTCCGCACAAGCCATAACGATACCCGTGCAAACCTCTGCCCACATCTTGACATGCAAGCTATCCGTCGTACTGCAGAACTGCCTGAACTCAATCGTCTTCTTGCCCTCAGCGTGCACGATGTTGGCGAAGTTATAAGCAATGTTGCGGATGAAGACTTCGTCATTGTCGATTCCCTCCTCCGGGTCCGTCCAGTGGATCAGGTAGACCAGTCTGCGCGCTGTCTTCGCGGCGTAGATCTCGCGGATGCCCTCTCGCAGGTCCTCCTCATGATGTGATATATTGGATCTCTTCCGCATCGATGATGCGTAGCCGTTATTATGGCGATTTGGCGGATGCAAGGTGCCTAGCTGGGGCCCGAAGACCCACAGGAAGGCAGCGATGTTCTTGAGGGCCGGCAGGCTGAAGCCGTCTGTGCCCCTGCCGACGTGGACGTGGTAGCCGCAAGTATCTGTGATAAGTAAGCGGTGCTTGGATACTAAAGCGTCGATGGCCAACCTGACAGCGCGGAAGCCGGCTCTGTTGGCGTTGAGGACCGGAGAGCGAATTTCGAGTGGGATGAAGTTGTATCCGTATAGTTTTTCCATGTCGTCGTCTTCCACGAGCGATTCGTCCCTTACCGGCTCCCATTGGGATGGGAGGGCTCCGACGGGTTGCTCGGGCATCACTGCTGCTGGTAGGCCGACGTCCCGGAGAGTCCTGCGCACGCGGTCGTACACAAGATTGTCGATTACGATGCCCTCATAATCACTGAAGTCGTTGGCCGGTCGGGGCGTTCTGTCTATGGTGCGTCTGTCCTTTGGTTGGGGATCTCTGTCACCGGTGTAGAGGAAAGGCACGAGGTACTCCACCTCTATCCCAAATGTAAATGCGGCAGGCATGGTGGGCAAGAAGGTCAACTTACTTGCTGGAATATTGCCTGTCGATTTGGTTTTTGGGTGATTTGGTGATTTGGTGGAGAGTACTGCGCTGTTGAGATGCGGTGAAATGAACTGAAGAGATGATCTGATTGAGCCATGATCTCGGTCGATGGCGGTATACTTATACCTCGAAGGCTATTGTATGCGTCTATTCTACATAAAGGAGGTTGTTTCAAGAACCTTAAACATTGTCGTCAGAGGTTGAATCTATGCAATGAAAGTTCATTGTAAGAAGATGTTCATCTCTTTGAGCAGACAACAGTATTGCCTGAGACTGAGCAGGTCTGTGAAGGGTCGGGTTTCAGGGTTCCTTATTGTTCGTGGAAATGAGCGTTGACAGAAGCCCTTTGTCTGGCTGCTCTGGTTCTCCTATGAAGATAGTGGCGTTGCTTTGAAGAGAGTGTGTTTGGAAGAGAGGGTATGTTTTAAATATTCCACACAGTTCTCATGATCCTTATGAAAGATCCTCATATTACGTAGAGACAAAGGACCCTTTGTTGTCGTCAAAGGCATACGCTCAGTGCAGCCTTGTTCCCCAGCATTGGGGTGGAACCCCCCAAGGTGTCATGGGAAACCCACGCCCACCTCCTCACCCTTATAACCCAACTTTAGCCATCTTTAAATCAAGCGGCACAGTGGCGCAGTGGTAGTACCACTGCCAGGACAATCTGGCCAGGGCTTGGAATGAATAAAAGAGGTTACGAATCCGACTCCCAGCAATCAAACGACAACAAAAAATAACAAATAAATAAATATCCTTATCACAAACATCAAAAAGTAAAATCAAGTGATTTTCTCCTTAATCAAATCTCATAAAGATCGAGATTTGATAAGTCTTTTGCAGTTTTGAACAAAAACAAACAACCCCTTTTATTTTTGTCTGTCATCTATATTTTGAATATCCAGAAAGACCTTATGTGCATGGCTCTATATGCAATAGCTTTAATGAATTAGTCTAGGAAATCATCTGGGGGGACATTTGTTTACATTTATTTTGGTATCACATGCGACCCCTTTTTTTCGTTAGGGGAAGCGAGACGATGCAAACACGATCTACTGCAACACGTCAATTCCCATATATAGAACATAAATAAATTTTCTTACCTCTGATATACTATCAAAACATCTGCATACCGTCCAGCGGCACAGAGATCACCCGCGGCACCCTCCCCAATCCCTCAATGCATCATCCTCTCCCAGCAATCCGGGCAAAAGTCATTGATCACTTCCTCAGACGAAGTTCGGCGACAATGCCGCGTGCCACGGTACCGACAGTGACGTGATCTGAGGTAGATGATGTGCTGGCAGAAGGAGTACCACCGGGAGCGCGTCTCACACATGGTGACGGCTGAGTGGTGTGCGAAGCCCGCCAAGGTTGCCGCGATGTCGTTGCGTTGTGATGGAGTTGAAGAGGGCTGGCATGCGAGTTCTCGAGTGATCTGGACCAGCGGATTTGGACATGGCTCAGCCCATCTTTTTATATGTGATGTCTGCAGAAGCAGACTGTTCACCAACGATGCTCGGTGAAGAACTGGGAACTCTCGATCATATAACATGTCTGTGCAGTTACAGCTTCTCTTTATCACGTGTGAAGGTAACAGTGATCTTCTAGCTGATTCAATATCTGCAGAATTCGAGAGCGCCCCCAGCTTTGTTCTTATTCGTCGAATAGAGCTCCAAAAAACATGGAGCCTTCTCTGTGTCTCAAGAACAAAGGAGACCGATCCAACCGTGGTATTCCAGATGTCTCTCTATCCGTTTCTAAGACTCGACTCTTTGTCTAAACGCACGCAGCCTCCCCCAAAGAACTAAGAAATCCTTTAAAGCGTCAAGTGATGGCAGTCTCAGTCCCACCCAGTCCTCGAGTTTTCCAACCATTCTCCCAAAACAACACCTCGAATATCAAATCCCCCACACCGAATCTTGATCAGCAACAAAAAAGCCCGAACAACCCCCTCTCACCGCAGCAATGGACTTCATCCAAACAATAAAGCGCCTGCAACCCCACTACCCAATCTGCAGCATCTGCGCTCTCCCCCAGTGCACCCACCCCCACCGCTTCTTCGCCTACCACGGCTACCTCGAATACCTGGACTCGACCATCGACCCCGCAGCACCGGGTCGAGAGGGAGAGAGACAGGTCTTCATGAGCAATCTCGCAAAGGTTGAATTTGGCTTCAAGCCCGAGGATCGCGTGGAAGAGTGTACTGTGTGCTACAAAGACGGGTGTGAAAATTTGCATCGCACGTTGACGAGGGAGGGGTATGCGAGGTTTGTGAGGGAGGTGCAGGGAGTGCAGTCTGCTGAGGAGGCGGTTTTGATGGCGGATGAGATGTTTGGGGATGGTGATGGGTTGGGGGGTCTCGATGATGTGGAAGCCGCTCTTGGTGGTCGTGCTCAGAGATATAGAGATGCTTTAAGGGGTCTCAGTCATATGGAAGCTACTTTAAGGGATCTCGATGATGTGGAAGCCGCCATCGGTAGTCGAACTCAAGGCTATGGAGCTGGGTTAGGGAGTCTCGGTGGTATGAAAGTCGCTCTCGGTAGTCGAGCTCAATGCTATGGAGCTGGGTTAGGGGATCTCAATGATATGGAAGCTGCTCTCGGTGGTCGTACCCAGGACTATGGAGCTGCGTTCGGGGGTCTCAATGATATGGAAGCTACGTTAAGGGATGCTAATGCTACACTGAGGGGTCTCGAAGATATGGAAGCTGCTTTCGCTAGTCAAACTCAGGGCTATGGTACTGGGTTAGGTAGTCTCGATGATATTGAAGCTGCTCTCGGAGGCCGTACTACCGATGGTACAGCATCAGGGAGTCTCGACGACAAGGAAGATACTCTCCGGATGTGTACTCGGGGCGGTGGTGGTGGGTCGTATGGTGAAGAGGGGTTTACTGGAGCAGCAGATGAGGGGAGTGAGTACCATACAGAATTTGACGGTCTCCTGGAATGGGATATCCGGAATGAGATTATCCACCTCGCGAAGAAATGGGAAGAGGCTCGAGAATTCGAGACCTTCGGACAGTACTTTAAATATGAATGGATCCGAAAGGCCGACGGGTACCCGAAAACATACCGCGCAGAAACACCCGCCCCTATGCCTTGGGACGACATGACCTGGGACCAGCAGCAAGCGCTATCACTACCACCTCACCCCCAACCCCCTCCACCACCCCCACCCCCCACCCTTGAGCGCAGCACCACCCCACCCCTCCTAACCGACGAACAATACGAAAAAGCCCGGCGCAGCTACTACGGGCGCTGGCAGCGCTTCGTCCCCCGCAAATCCCGCGAGCAAAAGGACGCACAAAGACCACTCATCCAAGCCTCATGGGAACGCCGCGTTGGCGCCAGGGGGAGGGAGGAGAATATGCCCTGGCACGTCGACTTCTTCTCTCGACCCTATCGTCCGCTCGTATCGCCTCCTTGGGACCCCTCGCGAGGATGGGTGTCTGAGGAGGACAAACTCCCGTTCCGGAAGGAGTGGGAGGATATGGCGTTTGGGAAGGATGGGAAGCTGAATAAAGATCCCATGCAGAGATATGCCCTGGAACGCCTCGTACAAGCCGCGTTTGTGAGTGCAGTTGGCC
Source organism: Pseudogymnoascus sp. 03VT05 (assembly GCA_001662645.1). Classification (NCBI taxonomy): domain Eukaryota; kingdom Fungi; phylum Ascomycota; class Leotiomycetes; order Thelebolales; family Thelebolaceae; genus Pseudogymnoascus; species Pseudogymnoascus sp. 03VT05. Next base: position 113,649 of record KV459388.1, on the reverse strand, counting down.
CACGAGGCGAGACGGAGGTCATGCCATGGACACCGGATCTGGTGCGCCCTGAACCTGCGGCTGCTGGGCTGGGACAGGAGGAGTCGCTGAATACGCCCTTGCCGGATACGAGCTTAGAAGCCGATTACACGACATTGCGCTCAGAATACGCATTAATCTATGTAAATCGCATCAAAGGCGAGGACCAGAAGGAGGTAGAGCGGGTAGCGGGTGTATTCCGCGAGGCGTGGGTGCAGGAAGTAGGCGTGAGGGCGAATGATGTTAGCATGCCTTGGGATGAGGTGTTAGGGAAGCGTGAGGTTGTGCAGGAGGAAGTGAGGGATGTGGTTGATGAGGGAGGGGTAGGGGATGGGAAGTTCAGGGAGAGGCCGAGGAGGAGGGTTGGGGGGTGGACGAGGAGGAAGGGGAGGTGTGAGTTCCAGTAACTGTGCGTGTGTTTGTGGTCTCGGGATATCCGAGCGGGGGTTTTGTGTTGGCGTTTGCTCTGTTGGACAAATAGTAGTTTGCTTTGGGCACGAGGGGTACTGCGTTTGTATTCTTCGACACCTTGCAGGAGGACTGATTTATCGTTTCATTTCGGAATATTTCTTCTGTTTGCGCAACGACGGGGTGCATGCTACATTATACAAAAATACCAAAGAACTTAAATTACAATTGCACGTATATTTGACAGTGATACAGAACTCTATGTACAAACCCCTCCGCCCTCCCATTTTCTAAGCCAACTATCACATTTCCAGTTCCTGACACAGCCTCGCGTCGTCATAACCACCGCCCCCCACAGCCTCGCGCTAAACCCCACCCCTGTCCATCAAAATTCCCCGGGCTACGGTATCTCAACCTCACCTCACCTCACTCACCTCACTCACCAGCTCGCAAAAAGTCCCACAGGGCACCTCACCTTTCCCACCCATCCGACCCGGGTATTCAAAATGAAAGCCCCCACCGCGCCTCTCCTCCGGTTTCTCGCGAGAACAACACCAGCAACGTGCCGCCAATGCGCGCCGAAAGTGTATATAAAGCGTTTGAGCACCAGCGCGCCGCTGCGCGCGAAGGCGGGGAAACCAAGTGGAGTAAAGAAGGTGAAGCCTTTACCCTATAGGTGCGTCTCCCTTCCCTATTTTCCCCCATCCTGCCCTTCACCAGCTTTCCCCGCCCCCGCGGCCCTCCCTCAGGCTCACTTCCCCAGCTCCCCAAACCGTCTACCCCCCCTCGCCCCTACGACTCTCCATATGCCTCAATTAAGAAACAACTCAACTAACCACCCCCCCAGTCCCCCCCGAAAACCCCTCCCCTCCCAATCCCCCACCTCCACCTCCCCGCCACCACCCCCTCCCAACCCCCTCCGCCACCGCACCCTCCCTCTCCTCCTCGGCTCCCTAACCGCCTTCGCCCTCGCCGGGTACAGCAGTTACATCTACGTCACCTACCGGCGCGCTACCTCCTCCCCTACTCCCTCCTCGGTCCCCCTCGACGTCTCAGAGCGGTACAACGATATTGCGACGGAGTTTGATGGGGATGTGGAGTGGATGGAGTGGTCTATGGGGTTGTTGAAACTGAGACGCGAGATGGCGACCAAGGCGAGGGGGAGGGTTTGTGAGGTTAGTGTTGGGACGGGGAGGAATATGGGGTATTATTCTTTTGGCCCGCTGATGACAGGAGATGTGGGGGAGAAGGGGAAGGGCAAGAAGGGGGAAGAGGAGGAGGAAGGGGGGCAGGTGACGAGTTTCACAGCGGTGGATAAGTCGCCCCAGATGATTGCTGTGGCGAGGGAGAAGTTCTCTAGAGAACATCCTGGGGTTAGGGGCGTGCAGTGGGTTGTGCAAGACGCCTCGCTACCTCTCCCGCCTCCGCCTTCCTCTTCCTCACCTGCCACCTCCACCTCCTCCACCACCACCTCACCAACCTCCTCACCCACCTCGGAACAAAAATACGACACAATCCTCCAAACAATGGGCCTCTGCTCCACCCCCCACCCCTCCGCCCTCCTCCTCAACCTCGCCTCCCACCTCGCCCCGGGGGGCCGGATCCTACTCCTCGAACACGGAAGGGGATACTGGGGGTGGCTGAATAATATCCTCGATGCCCTTGCGCCGGGTCATGCGGAGAGGTTTGGGTGTTGGTGGAATAGGGAGGTGGGTGGGATTTTGGAGGCGGTGGAGAGGGGGGTGGGGGAAGAGGGGAAAGGGGGACTGAGGGTGGTGGAGGTGAGGAGGAGGAATTGGGGGACTACTTGGTGGGTTGAGTTGAGGAGGGCTGAGGATGAGGGGGAGGGGGAGGGGGAGGAGAAGCCTAGTTCTAAGTCGAGCTGGTGGTAGTGTTTGATATGAGGCCTCCTAGAAGTTGGTGGTCGGGATGTGATGTGATGTCGGTAGTGTATAGTACCCCTGATCTACCTCGCCTAGACAGTTTAACAAATGTATAAACAATAATAATGCACACACAATATAATACCCATCATCATAGCTCTCAACTGAATCAGGGGAAAAACATCCCAACCACCCGTGACCCCCCCAAGCGCCCAGCCAGCCAGCATGTACCCCCGTACCCAACCTTGCCCCAAAACAGCTAGCCCAACGGCATCCCGGCATCCAAATCCCGAACCCACCGCCTACATACAGTACTACCTAAACTATACCTCCTCGATCTCGCCTAGCTCACATTTTCTCAACCATGCGCAAGTTTTTTTTTTCTTCACTTACCTTTGTCTTATTCCCAATTATCCCATTGGTCAAACTGGGAAAATAATATCTAAGCGCCGAGGTAAGGCGTACGTATGGTACGGTAGATAATCTTTATACTCTTTGTGTGGGTTTTATACAGTAACGTCCGTACCTGCGCATTGTGGTGATAATGACCGAGATGGCTGAGACCCCCAACGCCACATCCCTAAATTGGATGACGGAGCTCGCTCTTCTCGCTTTCGGCTGCCGGAGATGGGATACACATCTGTCTGGGCTGATAAGTGCAGTAGCGCAAAAGTTGTGGCGTACATAGATAGCTTGCTGCACGGGAGACAGGCAGGTGTAGCGCCGCGCTGAACTGTAGGTACTGTGTACATGCATATGAAGGTGATTGTTCACACAACACACACGGTCGTGCCTTGCGTGTTTCTATAGTCTGTTGTCTACATATGTATGCAAGTGTGTGTGTGTGTACTCACCGACATCAGACAAGACATACATGCAGCAGCAGCAGCAGCAGCAGCGGCGCGCATTCCACATCCACATCCTCAGCGCCGTACGGAGTATGTGGTAATCAGACCATTATCCCCTTTCGTCACATCTCAGCGTGGGGCGACCCAATCGGTGCGTGAGAGATGAGCGCAGCCTCGCCTCATCTCATCGGTAGGTGCGGATGCGTGGCCGTGGCGGGCGGGGCGCATAACATAACATCGAGGCACGACTAATCGCATAGTCCACAGTTGGAGCAAAGTTAGCCAGTCACGGAGCCGCGGGCGCGGGCGGCGAGGAGGAAGATACGGTGGGATACTGGAGTTTCTTGCGCCGGGCCTGGATTGCGCTGCTGCAACTAGGAGATGGAGAGTCAGGGAGGTGCATGGGGCGGGTATGTAGGCACTTTCTCCGTGCAGGACGGCGGAGGGGGGTGGTGTTCCTGTGCTGTGCTTGTGCTTGTGCTGTGGTTTAGAGGGTATAGAGAGGTTAAGGTGAGTTATGTAAGTTAAAGATCCCTCGGCCTTGGTGAGCTAAAGACTTTTAAATGTGGGAATGGATGGTGGACATGTGGGCTTGTGGGCTTGTGGGCATGTGGATGTGGATTGGGGATTGGGGATTGGGGATATTCGTAGTATGTGGGCATAAAGTGGGCAAAAAAGAAGATCATTCTTTCCGTTCCCGACTTTTTCCATTGAATTGCCACGGCGGTTGAACTAACTTGTATGGCAAAATGAAGGCAAGAGCCATTGGGAAAGAAAGACGTTCGTCATCCTCGTTCGTTCGTCTGCCCCTCACTTCATCTCACTGCTTTGCTCATTGTCGCCCGAGTCGGCGAGTCGGCGGTGAGGGGGGGGGGGAAGATAACAAAATTATAAACCAGCTTCGTCATGGCATACATCATGTTCCCACCGTGCCGTGTGTTCTGTTTCTTTTCCCTGTTCCTCCCCCTCATCCTCATCCGCCTCCCGTATGCAAATTGCCAATGCCAATGCCAATGGCAATGCTAGTAATGGGCCATGATCTCCCCCTCTCATCCCATGCTCATCTTCAACTCTCCCATGTCCCATGTCAGATCTGGTGGCTCTTCCTCCATCCTCCTCCCCTTCTCCTCGTATGTTAATCTACAACTATCTCGCGTATTTGATTTTGCGGTCCCGGTCGAACTATCCCATCCCATGTCCATTCCCACTCTTATTAGTACGAGAAGTTACTTAACCTCTAGTCCGTACTCTGCATGTCACTCCCGGCAGTAAACTCCCTACTAAGAGTACTTTTGTCGCTCTTCCCTGTCAACCCGCCTTACCAGCCCGAGTACAGTTACGACGAGGCCACTACTGTAAACCCATCCACTAAACCGTCCACTAACCGTCCACTAACCGTCCACTAACAGACCACTAAACCACCCACTGACCACTGATCTCCCTTCCTCTTTCCCTCTCTCCCTCTCTCCCTCTCTCCCTCTCTCCCTCCATTCCCCCCCATCCCATCCCCATCCCCGTCAAAACACCCCAAAACCCAGGCACACGACATTTGAAACATTCACATCTTCGCCACAACAACACTACTACAACCACACAACACTCAACACACAACATACGACAAACACCCTGAATCCCCGAAATCTCTTGTACAACAACACCACAAACAATTAATCGAACATATTGTCGCCGCCTTTCTAATAAAACCCTTTCGACACAATCAATATCAGCGATCAAAATAGTACGACAAATTACCGACGTAATCACACACTCGTCCGTCCCACACCCCGGAGATCACACCAGACAAGGATCAAAGGCGTTTTGCGCATTACGTTGGGAAGGGAAAGTCGACTTTCCGTACGTTCGGGAAAATAGAAAATAAGCCCCGTTGTTGCGACAGGAAAGGAAGGAAGTCCATCATCAACATCCCAACTACAACTACAACAACATCCATTGCGCCAGCCACAAGAATCGAGAAACGACGACAAAACACTCAACTCTGTACACTTATCAACAAGTAAACGGAGAATACTTTCGCTGTACACCATCTGTACACCATCCATCTGTACCTCCTTACCGCTCGACAATCTCACACCGTTTCCAACGCGCACTGTCCCTTTTTCGTCCAGGGAAAGGAGATCTTGTATGCATAGTCCTGTATACATAGCACGCCCAAAGTTACAAACTTGATCATCCCAGCATCAAAAACCAACCCTTGTGTCATCCATCAGATATCACACTCCTCCAAAACTTCGTGCGCCTTGCTGCATTCCGGAGGAAGGCAACTCGCATCCCAATCACCATCGAATAAAACCCAACCCCGTCAAACGAACCCCAGGCAACGAACCCCCCTGTTGCATCGTTGCGTCCAATAAACATCCCGACATCTTCACATCAAACTACTGGAAAAACACTATCAAGCTGTACTATACCTGTACAGTACTTAACCTGAAAAGGGATAATACTCCAACTACATCACCCCAGTTACCCAACCTGCCCTGCGCCGAAGGGGAAAATCCGAGCGTGCAACGTGCAGCCACCCCAGCAAACCAAGGCCCAAGCTGCAACAAACAGAGCGCATCCCTCCCCTTCGCCTGCAATTGTCGCAAACAAACTTTCCAACACCTCATCTCTCCCTCCGCCACCAACCCCTCTCACAACCTCCTCTCGACCCTTCCAAAACGACGACTCTTACATCAACGACTCTTACATCAACGACTCTTCCCATGCGCTCCGCAGCACCCGCGAAAGCCGTCAAGATGCCCTATAACACCCGTCGGAAATCGCTGTCGCTGCCGTCGCTAGGCATCCACCTCCCCGTCACACACGCCTCGAGGGCAGCTGCGGCCGCCGCGGAAGCAAACCGCTCACCGCTTTCGTCGACACCGCCGTCGGACCAGCAGCCGCCGCTCAAAAAATTAAAACAGTCGCACGCCGCATCCTCATCCTCATCCTCATCATCATCATCAGCATCCTCGTCATCAGCATCGAAACCGCAGTCGCATATGTCGCCACCGTCGAAACCGGAACCAGCGGCGAAGAGCATACTGAAATACGAACACACGCCGCCGCCGTCGCCAGAGGCGGATGCGGTGGAGGATGAGGGCTCGCCGAGACGGGAGATCGATTTGGAGGGCATCAATGATGATATCGTCGAGGCGGTTATTGTACAATTACAACGGACAGCGAATAGGCCGCACCTGGTCAAGGAGCTGGCCGCCATCCTGTCGACTTCGGTAAAGATAGTCGAGACGTGAGTATCCCCCCCCCGCGACCAGAACTGCGACCCCCTGGCCTCGACCTTTGCTAATCCCCTCTCTGTAGATCCGCAAACCCGTCAGCAATCATATCCTCCCGCCTCTCCACATACCTCAAGCGATCCTGCTGGTCGGCACTCGCGCCCTGCCCCCTGGCCAAAGAACTCGAGACCGTACACCCGCGCCGCACCTACTTCTACCTCACCACCTACCGCCACCAACCCATCCCCTCCCCCTCCGCCGCCGCCTCAACCTCCTCCACAGCCTTCCCCCAACGCTCCATCATCTCCCCCTCCCTCTCCTCCACCGAATCCCGCTCCGAAGACGACGCCGACGCCGAGCGCCGCCGCCAGCTCTCGCCCTCCCCCGAAGTCGACCTCTCGTCCCCTGAACTCGACGATGTCGGGTCCTCCGACTCCAACGGCTCCGTCGCGCCGCCTACACCCAGCGGCTCCTTCTCGGGACGTCTGACGAGCGATGTGCGGGCAGGGTTGGCGAGGAATCATCGCGCGGCCTCGCCGCCGCTGGAGAAGGACGAGAAGGAGTTTACGCAGACGGCGAGGGGGATGCAGAGGAGGCAGATGCTGAGTGAGAAGCTAAGGGAGGGCGGTGCTGCTGCTGCGGCGTCGCATATTCCGTCTTTCTCGTTCTCGGGGGAGGCGGAGGTCAAGATTATGGATCTGGATGGCGATGGGGATTTGTTCGGGGAACACCATGAGCATCATGGTCGCGCTGGTAATGGGGGGATGCACGGCTTTGTGAGTAGCCCGGCGATGAAACCGCTGGGTGGTGGTGTGATGGCTGGGATGATACCGTTGCTGTCCTCCCCGGCGTCGGTGTCGGTGTTGAAGAGGCCGTTTGAGGATGTGGAGGAGGTGTGGAGTAGGGATGAGATGGAGTGGGATTCGAGGAGTCCGGAGAATATCGATTTGGACGAGTTGGATGGGATGTTTGATTGCTTCGAGTAAAGAGGGGGTGGTGTTGAGAGGTGGTGTGGTTTTCGCTTCTTGGAGGGAGTGCCTGGGCCGTCTAACGACGACGGATCGGGCGCAGACGACGACGAGCGCCCGTTATTTTTTGGGCTTTGCTGTTCTGGCTTTGCTTTGCTTAAGCGGCTGCTGGCAACGTCGATTTTTACAAATTTTGGTGGAAGAGAATGCGCAGGAGAGATCCTTTGTGCTTTTCACGGCTTTTTTTACGGACGGACGGACGGCGGACGGACCCGATTGTTGGCCATTACTACTAGTGCTTCTGTTTGCTTTAGAACGAAACAAAAACGGCAGGATCGATACGGATATTCAAAAAAGTTATGGGTGGGAAGGCACGATTCTGTTTTTACAAAGGAAAGAAAGATGGGAAATAGCGATGGGGGTGGGGTGGTTGCGGTTGCTGTTTTTGTTCTTTTGCTACTACTACTCTCCGACTCTGGCGCAAATATTGGGTGGATGGATGTTCTGCCATCTTTTTGTCACGGTCGATTTGCGGCTTTTGATCGCTACTCTCTACACACACAACGCTCCTCTTTTTGACCTCGTCACTACTCTTGTTTTTGGTTTGCTTTTGCTTTTTTGCTTTTATGCTAGCGAGTTTTTGCTGTTTTTGTTTGCTTTTGTTTTATTTGCTGGAGACGGAGGGAGATTGATTACAGATGGGGAGAGGGAGCTCACTGCTCGAAAGATTTGAAGAAGGGGGATTTGTATATATATGTAATCTTGAGAGTTAGGTGGTGTCCTTTTTTTGTGGAGGGTGATAGGGGGAAGAAGAGACGAGACGAGGGAGTTGGAGTGGGAAAGGGGAAGGAGAAGAGGATATGAGAGGAGAGGAGAGGTGAGAAGAGAATAGGGAGGGGGGAGGATGTTGATGGAGGATGTGGATGTAGATGTGGACATGGATAGATGTCGATTGATAACGAAGAAAGAAATGAAAGAATAAATCTCCACCTTATGATTGGATTTTAATGCTGCTGTGCTGCTGTGATAAGATCCCCTGTTGTGCACTGTATGTTGTATATGAAGAGGCATTTGCACGTGCTCATGTCTGTCTTGATAGATTTCTCGGCCGCAACCGGCGCCGTTTAGAGTTGCGAGGTGAGACGCGGACCTGGGCGTGTACTGTGCATTTCTTCACCTCTGTACAGTGTAAATAGCCTATGCATAGCCTACGCAAAAGCCTGTGTATTATAGATCACCTTCCAAACAAAAATAAATAAAAATAAACCCTCAGATTACCATACAACCCCCCCCCCCCATACAATAATCTCGCGCGGCTGAAGGGATCTATCTTCAAGGGATTGTGAGAGTAGGTAGGCAGGCATATAACGCTTTGAATCGGCGCGCCGCTAATTGGTCGCGCGGCACGTATCGGGCGAGCGTTTTGCCCCACTACGCAGGAGAAACGCACCAACCAACCAGCACCCGCTACAGCTGTTGGAAGGCCGATTGGAGCTCGGCCCACGATAGCGGCGCCGAGGAGTAGTGAAAAGCCGGGACGGGGGACCTCGTCATACATACTTTACTCACTTACGCACTCTTTCACTTCACTTCCTTTCCTTACTTACAATTGGAAGGTGTTACACGAATATAACGGAAAGGAAAGGAAAAAGAAGAAATATTCGGGGAATCGATTGATTGTGCATGGGCAACTGAAGCGCGAAAAGAGCTTGTGCATTTGTGTGTGTGTGACTCCCACACCAACATACCACCAACATGAAGACAGCGACTTCAATGCGCCCCCTCCTCGCCGCCGCCCGCAGCGGCGCCACCCCGAGGAGCGTACGCGCCGCATCCACCATCGCCGGTGCGAGGAGGGGAATCACAGCTACAGCGGGAGCCAGGAGGACGGCTGTTGCGCCTCTGAGGGCGGCGGGTGTTACTCAGACGGCACAGAGGACTTTCTCGGCGGGCGCGAGGAGGCAGGAGGAGGCGTTTGATCCGGCGACGGTGGAGAGGGAGAGTGATGAGGTGGATGTTTGTATTGTTGGTGGTGGTATGTGATCCCCCACTGCCCCTCACATTGTTGTCCACCTACCCCCGCGCCCAAACGCGAGGAGTGAATCCAAAAGCTGACAGAAGCCCTCCACAGGCCCAGCAGGACTCGCCTCCGCCATACGCCTCAAACAACTCGCCACCGCCGCCGGCAACGACGACTTCCGCGTCGTCGTCCTCGAAAAAGCCAGCGAAATCGGGGCGCACATCCTCTCCGGCGCCGTCCTCGAACCGCGCGCCATCGAAGAACTCATCCCCAACTGGCTCGACGAAGCGAACCCCGATCGATTCGACGGGATCACTCCCGCTGCTGGGGATAAAATGCGGTTCCTGACCAAGAAAATGGCGGTACCCATCCCGGCGCCGCCGCAGATGCATAATAAGGGCAATTATATCGTTAGTCTGAACCAGTTTACGAAATGGCTTGGGGAACGCGCGGAGGAGGCGGGGGTGGAGGTTTATCCGGGGTTTGCGGGGGCGGAGGTGCTGTATCATACTGATGGCTCCGTCAAGGGGGTGGCGACGGGGGATCAGGGGATTGCGAGGGATGGGAGTAAGAAGGGGGGGTTTGAACGGGGTATGGAGTTCCACGCCCGCGCCACACTTTTCGCCGAAGGCTGCCACGGCAGCTTAACCAAGGGTGTTATCAAGAAATTCGACCTCCGGAAAGAGAGCGAAGCGCAGACATACGGGTTGGGTGTTAAAGAGGTCTGGGAAATCGCGCCGGAGAAATTCAACAAAGGAAGTATCACGCATTCCCTCGGGTACCCGTTACCAGCAGATACGTATGGTGGGGGTTGGATGTACCATTTCGGCGATAACCTCGTCAGCATCGGCCTCGTCGTCGGCCTCGACTACCCAAACCCCTGGCTCTCACCCTACCAGGAGTTCCAGAAGATGAAAGACCACCCGCTCTACCGCTCCGTTCTCGAGGGGGGGAAATGCATATCCTACGGCGCGCGCGCCCTCGTCGAGGGTGGCTTCCAGTCCATCCCTAAAGTCGCATTCCCAGGCGGCGCGTTGGTGGGAGATACTGCCGGGTTTATGAATGTCCCGAAGATCAAGGGGACGCATACGGCTATGAAGAGCGGGATGCTCGCTGCTGAAGCCGCGTATGAGGCTCTCACTGCTACGGAGGAGGGGACGGTCTTCCTATACGATTATGAGGAGAAACTCCGCCAGTCGTGGGTATGGAGTGAGTTGAAATCCGTGCGTAACATGCGCCCTAGTTTCCACGGACCGCTGAAATTGTACGGTGGAATCGCATACTCCGGCCTCGAAGCCTTTATCCTCAAAGGCCGCGTTCCCTGGACGCTATCCCACGGTAGCAAAACCGACGCGCAGGCGACGAAGTTAGCAGACCAGTGCGAGAAAATCGTGTATGAGAAGCCGGATGGGGAGGTCACTTTTGATATCCTGACGAGCGTGGCGAGGACGGGAACGGATCATGAGGAGGATCAGCCGGTGCATTTGCAGGTTAAGGACTGGAAGAAGCATACTAAGAGTATGTGGCCGAGGTTTAAGGGGGTGGAGAATAGGTTTTGTCCTGCGGGGGTGTATGAGTATATTGAGGATGGGGGGGAGGAGGAGGGGGTGAGGTTTCAGATTAATGCGCAGAAGTGAGTGTTCCCCCCCCCCCCTTTTTTTTGGCGCCCCTTTTCCGAGTTTCTTCGGATGGAGTAGCTCGTTTGTTTTCGTTCCCCCGGGCGTTAAGAGGGGATTTTCACGGAGAGAGGTTAACGGATGATAGCTGCATTCACTGCAAGACGTGCGATATTAAGGTCCCGGATCAGGATATCAACTGGACGGTGCCGGAGGGCGGTGGGGGACCAAAGTATTACATGACCTAGATTGGTCTTAAGGGGCAGTGGAGATAGGAGGTTAGGTGCATTGGGGAAATAGCATGGTTCGAACACATACGGTGGGTGGGAGGGAATAGGCAGTCGTAGAATTTGTAAAAATGAAGAAAAGCGTACATATTAAGGCATACAACGCCCTATCATCACCACCCACCCAACGGTATTATGCCTACCGGTATCAACGACCGTAAACTAACCCTTTCGCCCACATGACCGGGACACCCACTCCCCATCCACCTATACTGCCCTCCTTTCCCGGCCACATCCCCCCCTCCTCCCCAAAAAGGGCAAAGGAAAATACATAGTGGGTATTCGCCGGCGGTCACCCATCAAACTTCTAGATAATAGCTAAATCGGTTCCATCCGGCCTAGTGGGTGAGAGTCGCTGCCCCCTACCCTTATTTTGTGATCGCGACCACCGCTACCATCTCAAAAGGGGTCCATTTTTGACAACGTGTTGCACCATGACAGTAGACGCCTACGGATGAGTAGGGTGAGTGGGTGGGCATGCTAAGAAGGGTGTGTAGGGTGACCTAGATGGATGAGAAAGGTGAGTACAGCTGAACTAAGACAGTGGTATAAAGAGCCAGCTACCCGCTCTCATATTTCACAGCCTCTGTCTGCAACATTATATATTTTCTCTCGACGTATCTGAGAAGCATTGGTGTTGCTTTTGGTTTCCTCTGTGAGGGAGGATAGTTATGTTGCCTTCGGGCGCTTCGTAACGGAGTCGAACCGCTGTTCCATCGCTCTTCTCATGGGTGTTTCGGGCTTGGGGGTCTTCCCTCGTAGTATGGGATATGAGAAAAAGGCCCGTCATTGCCCTTTTTATTTCAATCATATGTAGAGTGTAGAAACTAGAGTGTACTTGTGTCCCATTGCCCATAGGTAGGAGTTCTCGGCCTATCTGCTGTAACAAATGGAAGGTAATGTGATACTTCATAATTGAAGTTGCACTTCAGAGTATACGAACATCAGCATTACACCTGGCACTGCGCGAGGTCGGCCGCGGTCCTCGCACAAAGCTCTCGCTGCTCTGCCAGCGACTCTTCCGAGTCCTCTGGGTCTACGTTAAGGCACGCGACTATTACCTTTGTATAACGCTCGCCGCATACAGGTAGCATCCTCTGCGCCGCGCGTATCAGCTTGCGCCGCGCCTCAAAAGGGTCGTCGTCGTTAATGTCATACTCGGAATAGAGTTCTTCGACCGTCCTCCACATACCGATCTCGAAGAGGGCGACGCCTAGCGAGTAGACGTCGAAGGCGTGACAGTAGCGCCGGTCCTGGTACGCGCGCTTATAAGGGCGGTGCTTTATATCGAGGTTGACCCGGTACTGGAGTGGGCTCTTGTCCCATTTTTTACCTCTCTTCAATGTATCTCCCTTCCTTGTATCTTCCCTCAGTCTATGTTCATTCCATCCATCTTCATACTGTCTATCTAGGACAGAAGTGCTGAGATCGGAATCGGAGTCGACGATGTCTTCTCGAGCAAACCTAGCACGCCTCTTCTTAATTTTTAGCTCTCGTGCCTTACTAGTAGAGAGGTTCGCTCTATCCCGCGAGGGTGGCTCAAAGCTGGCTTGACTCTCCTCTGAGGATTGTTCAAGGCTAGCTTGACCTTCCTGAGATTGGATGGACATAGGCACCTCGGATACTCCTGGTGGCAGTGCGCCACTTGGCAGCAGTGATTGAGCATCATCCTGTACTTTTTGCTGGTTGGGCTGATGCTGCTGTTTATCCAGTACAACGTCTGGTCTTGAATACCGATAACCTAGGAGGAACAGATTCTCAAAATCCATACCCTCCCACTCCCGCGACAGCTCCAACCCGGACTTAGGGAATATATAGAGCTCATCAGTCCGTATGTTCTTGTGCAGCCACCCACTGGCATGCAGGAACGAAACACTCTGCACCAACTTCCGCACCAAGTCGAACCGCAACCCAAGTGCGGGAATCGGGTCGCCCTTCCACCTAGACAATAGGTCCCGCGGCTTCCGGATATTCATGTCTTGGATGGGAAAGCCCCTTTTGCGTTGACCTAGAGAGTAGGGCAGCCTATAGACGAAGCCAACTTCCATGAATGTTGGGAACTCAATGAGGCCGAGGAGCTCATGCGAGTGAAGACGTTTAGCAAAAACGGGCAGCTTAAGTACTCGGCCAAGCTTCAGAATATTAGTGCGGATCTGTTGACCACTTAGCGCGTTGCCGTCGGGTTTATATGAATGCCTCTCGAGGTAGACGGTCTCTCGCCCTGACAGCCATACCGCCATAGAGAACTGCCCGATTTCTAAATCGTCTTGCTTAAAAGAGAGTAGCTCTTTCTCTTTATCCAAACTTAACTCCTCCTCCTTGCTGCTACTGGCCGCTTATATTTTGATATTGGCGAGGTCGATAACGACTTGCAAACCATGCTGCGACGGTGATACCAATGGCAATATTTCTCCTATCTCGTCTCCTGTCGCTATTGCTCCTGCTTCTATTACTGCGTCGGCATTTGTTTCGCCACCGCCTCGAACACTCCCACTAGCAGCATCAGGTAGTTTCACTTCAGACGAAGAGCACAACTGTTGCAGCTGTTTGAGCTCCAAACCCTCATGGCGCGGCAAGTAGTCAAGCGCCACGTTGATTAACAGCAGCTCGAAAGCAAACTCTGGGCAGAGGGGGTGCAGCGAGTCGTTATGCTTTTTGAGATTTTCAATGAGGACATTGGACTTTCCGCTGTCTTTCAGTACCCAGGTGAGCTTGCGAGTTGGAGTAAATCGCGAGCTGATTGTCTTGGTTTTCTGAATCACATTGGTTTTCAGATTGTTCCAAGCGCTGGGTGATAATGCAGTGTGTTCTTTTTCGACCTTCATTGACTGTGTTAGTGGCAGATGTCTAGAGTACGACACATAAAACATACGGGGATTTGGATATCGTCGAGGTCGACCTCTATTCCATAGAGGCATCAAGCAGTTTCTTCTTATCTGACAGCGCGTCACCAATACAATACAGAGCACTAGCGATGCCTTTAGCTTTGTATGGGTTCCCCCCCAAGTACCGCCTCAATTTAATATTAGCCAACTCCTGATCATCCCCGCTCTCTCCGGCCGTTGGGGAATTTGGATCGTGTAGCTTGATTTCCCAGTAGAACGCCCATGCCTTAAAAATTGACCTGTGGATATATAACTGGTGTGCTGCTAGGGTAACATTCGTCGTCGAGTCCTTGGTTTCGGAGTAGAGATTATAGCAGGACTGACAAGTCGAGTAAAGGCTTACTATGCCAATAACTAGTCCAATTTCCATGGCTGTATAATGTAGCGAATTATAGAGCGTTAAAATACTGTTAGCTGTTTTGAACGTTTGGGTATTTCTAATAAAAAGGGGACCAGCTGAGGAGAGAATTGTCTCTACGTATTATATATGTCAACCCCTCATTCCTCCTCTGTAGTACAGGGCTATGTACGACAGGGAGGAGGATGCATTGATACCCGAGCCTTGTTTATAGAGCTCTGAAGGTTCCTTCCTGCATGCATGGTTTGCCTCACCCTGCTCGTCTCTACCTTATCCCTGCTAACCTTCACCAAAGAAAGACCTAAGCCTTGAACCGCACCCGCTGATTCCACGAACTCTAGTGTACAGGGATGGAAATAAGCAGTATGGGATTTGTAAAATGAGAAAGCAGCGTACATACATATCAACTCCTACAACCCACTATCATCGCACCCACGCAACAGGCTTCATACATAAGCATAATGAGTGATCAACCACCACCAGCACACCACCCGCCGTCGTAGCCAAATCCCTTTCCTCCCATGAACGGGGCGCCCAGCTCCCCATCCCTACATGCACACAAGAATATGATGCGCGAACTAGTTCAAACAGCTGCAGCGGGTAACCGGGCAGGAGTCACGCAAAGGTCTGTCCTTACTTGGCTTCAATACACCAAGGAGCTTTATTTTCTCCCGGCATCACCATCACCGCTTCAGTCGATGCTCGGAACCTTGAAGACTGATACAGAAGCCTATTTAGGACACGCAATCCACCCCGAAGTATCCTTTCCTACAGGGCAGGCTCCAGGTAGCTACCAAGTTCGCACCATCGACTTAGCCCTCAAACAGCTTGGGATTACCCGCATAGCCGTGGCTTGCTCCTAGGCCATACGTGCCGCTGCTGAGGCTTACGGGATGGACAACTTGCCTCATAATACACAACCCCAATGGGTGCTCGGTATTGACTATAGTCGCTCGGCCTTGGTGATCGCTGTTGATGTAGTCGACGAAGGATCCGTACTAATCTAGGATGGGATTCTGCATGGAATCCCCCTATCGATCCTCGCGTTCAATACTTAATCGCTAGGCCATATTATTGGGAAGCAGTAGAAGAGGAGCTCGGACAAGCTCTGGAAGTGTTAGGTGGTGCGCGAATTGAGAGTCTAACTCTAGTGGGAGACAGAATTGTCGCTGATGAGCATCTTTTGAAAATCGTGAGTCAGGTTCTAGGGACTGAGACTTACAACAATGCTATTCGCAAGAACACGGCTCTTCAAGAGCGCAGGGTTACATTCAATCCTCTGTTTGGAGCAGCCATAGGACAAGCACAGATATCAGATGAAAATAGATTCATATCTCTGGATGGGTGTTTCTATGCGAGGAACTGTCCAGGGGCTGAGCTTTTACATAGTGAGCTGTGATTATCACTGCACTGTGTTAGCCTTTACCTATACCTGAACCTATTAAATGGTCCTGTTCCAATTCTGCACGACATCTCATATACTTAACAAAGGATCGGAATCAATTGTTGCAACTATGGAGTATGCCTAGCTTTTTCTCATGCATCGATACAGACAGTGATGCATTGTGTTGACATGATAATTCACTAGCATATCGATTAGATTCTGACAACATAGGATGCAAGACGCGGAAGATCATATCTCACAGTGACAAATCACGTAAGATCCATTGAGATTTTATCAGGATCATCTAGCCTCCTCACGTCCACATGAGTCAATATTCATGCGATTAAAGCTATCAACGGCCATGGAAATTGATTTATTAAGAGATGTGATCTCAATACCCGTTATATCGATCCCATATCCTAGGTTCGACAATTCATACAGTAACTACTCTACAACCTCCCTTATCACCTACTGTCCCAACCACTGGAAGGTAACAGCAACGGGGCCGGGAATCTGGGAGACAATTTGTGCCGGATTTGGTACGGCTGGGACGTACCACGCCGAGCTGCTGCCATATGCAAGAAGGCCATCGATTTGCTACATCAGAATATCAGCACAGGCGCTAGGCGTATGTGTAACGGGATTCTCGATTGGAAACTTACGTTGAATACACTAGGTGTTGTTCCCGCTGCGCAGTTGAGTACTGAGTTGGTCACGGCACATGGACCTTTGCTAGTCGAGATAGTGAAGCCATCATCTATTTTTGTAAGCATTAGTATCGCGAACAGGAGGGGGGAGAGGAAGAGACAGTCGAGGAAACTTACCAAGTGGGATAGCTGTGATTTTGGCGCATACTCCAGCATACCAGGTTCCAGCTGTGATGAGACAACCCCTCTGGATTCCGTTGTAGTATCCCTCTAGGTAACCCGGGCCAGAAAATGCAACGGCGGTAGATGTAGGTGAAGCACTAGTAGTAGTTGGATCTGCAGTTGGGCGGGCAGTCGTGCTGATGGTTGGAATCTCATCACAGTTATCCCAATCCTCTGGGGAGCTGTCCGCAGCATTAACTGAGCTTAAGACAGCAACAAATGGCAACAAATATGTTGCAACAAGGGTGAAGGAAACCATGATGAAATAGGTTGGACGCTAAGATCAACAAACTTGAGGATTGTTTCTTGTGCTAAGTTGGAACATGAGAAATGCGTGCATGTTTATACAGAGCACGGAAAGACTGATGGGTGCTTCCAAGAGCTCCCAAGGCTCTGTAAAACGGAGCTATTGCCAAGGTAAGCCCTTGACAGTGAAGCTATTGCCCAGGGAGCTTGAAATAAAATTGCACCCCAACGATGATAAATTAGGAAAGGTTAGCGGCGAACCACGGCTCTCGGCATCTTATAGAACATGTAAGGAGCATGCACGGCGATGGATAGAATACTTTTTGCTATACACTTTTTCCACTGCTGTAGTGTTGAAACCTGATAAAGAGCCTGTTCGGTGAGTGCACGTGGGCGGGACGAGTTAAGGCCGTCGATCCGGGGTGGTGCACATGGGTGACATGTATAGGTTCGGAGAGAATCCGTATTTTTAGCTTCCCTCAACAGTTGGGGTACCCTGCTTCTCCAACACGTAATATGTCATATATTCTGATGCTTAACAATTATAAAGTCGGTAGTTATTTACGCCGTCGCGTCATTGACACCACCTTCCTCGCCAAGGTAGTCCAAGATAGTCCAAGATAGTCTAAGGAAGCTTAGGGCGTTAGGGCGCCTTATCTCGCTATTTCGCAGGAGTTATCGCGCTACATACATGCAAGCATTTATTGGCAGGGGAAATTGATGGAGAACGGCGTTTGCTTTGCACCCCTACACCCCACGTTCACCACAGCTTATCTCTGATTGTCTGACTGTTGTACCTGGTCTTGAGCTTCAATATCATTCTTCAATTAGTATCTAGGCTAGAATGATCTATTGGCTTGGCATCTAGCAGTTAGTAATGGCCCTTGCCGTTGACAATAGCCACCAGCCTGGTTTTCTTTCCCTTGGATAGAGCTTCTCGTAAGTCGTATATTGAACCCCCAATATATATATACGAATGTAAGTTGGCTTCAATTCTTTGGATTTTTTCTGTCGCGCGCGCAGATTGTTCTATACTCTCATTTCAATTGTGGGATCTCTTGACCCAGTCCTTCCGTTTGGCATCACTGTCACTGTCGCTCTCTACATCTACGATGAAGACAACAACAGCGCTATTTGTGCTCGGCGCACTCACGACTGCGACGAACGCAGTGCCAGCGCCTGTGGTTGATACCGTGTATCCGTATACCGGCCCTGATGTCCCTATTGGCGACTGGGTTGACCCAACCATCAATGGCAATGGCAAGGGCTACAAACGCCTCGTTGAGCCTCCTGCTGTCAAACCGGCTTCGGAAAACCCTACCAACAATGTCAATGTCATATCCTTGGCATATCTCCCAGATGGAATGAATGTCCACTACCAGACTCCGTTTGGTTTAGGTGTTTCCCCATCTGTCAAATGGGGTACTGATCCTAACAAGCTGGACCAAACTGCAACTGGAAATTCCCACACGTATGTTATCTCTCCTTTATTCACGTTGAGCGATACAGTATTCTAACGTTGGATTAATCTTTAGATATGACCGAACTCCACCTTGTTCTCTTATTTCCTCCGTCACCCTTTGTAGCCAATGGTTCCACGAGGTCCCAATCAAGAACTTGAAACCAGGCACAACGTATTATTACCAGATTCCTGCTGCTAATGGTACCACTATTTCGGATGTCGAGAAGTTTACTACAGCTCGTGCTGCAGGAGAGGAAGGCGAGTTTTCTGTGGCTGTCTTGAACGATATGGGGTATACCAATGCCGCTGGAACGCTCAAGCAGATGAGCCTCGCCGTCGACGATGGAGTTGCCTTTGCTTGGCACGGTGGAGATATCAGTTATGCAGATGATTGGTACTCTGGTATCATTCCCTGCGAATCCAGCTGGCCGCTGTGCTATAACGGCTCTTCTTCCCAGTTCCCTGGTGGCGTGGTCGACAACCCGGAATACCTTGAGCCGCTCCCCGAGGGAGAGGTGCCAACCCAAGGAAGCCCACGCGGTGGTGACATGAGCTCCCTGTACGAGTCTAACTGGGATCTTTGGCAACAGTGGACCAACACTATTACTACCAAGGTGCCTTACATGGTTCTGCCTGGTAACCATGAAGCAGCATGTGCCGAATTTGATGGTGGCAATCACGAATTATCTGCTTACCTCAACGATAACAAGGCAAACTCAACTGGTAACTCTACAAACTACCTCACTTATTACAGTTGCCCAGAATCCCAGAGGTAAGAACAGACAACGAATTTTATACTGCTTGTATTATCTTCAAGGTAGCACATGCTAATTATATTAGAAACTTCACCGCCTATATGAACCGCTTCAAAATGCCTGGAGATGAAACCGGTGGCGTAGGAAACTTCTGGTACTCCTTCGACTACGGCCTTGCCCACTTTGTTTCTATCGACGGTGAAACAGATTACGCTTACAGCCCCGAATGGCCCTTTGTACGAGACCTTAAGAATGGCGAATCTCACCCTCTGGAGACGGAGACCTATCCTACAGACAGTGGACCTTTCGGTAAAATCGATGGCACCTGGCAAGATAATACCGGATACGAACAGTATCAGTGGTTGGCAAAAGATCTTGCTAGTGTCAACCGTACCAAGACTCCCTGGGTCATTGCCATGAGCCATCGTCCAATGTGGAGTTCAAGCACCTCGTCATACCAAACGTATATCAGAGCAGCTTTCCAAAACCTGATGCTCCAGAATGGTGTGGACGCTTACTTGTCTGGCCATATTCATTATTATGAGCGTATGTACCCTCTTACGTCTACTGGAGCTGTCGACTCAGGCTCTGTCATCAACCAAAACACCTACAGGACCAACCCAGGTGTTTCGATGACGCATATTATCAACGGCATGGCTGGTAATATTGAAAGCCACAGTATTCTATCTGGAAAGATACAGCCCAAGACTGCTGTCCTTGATATGACACACTACGGATTCAACAAGCTCACCTTTTTCAACTCTACTGCTATGAAATTCGCCTTCGTGCTTGGAAAGGATGGCTCTATTGCTGACGAAGTTACTTTGCTTAAGCCTAACGCTGATGTCAGCTCTACGAGCACCTCTGCCTTTGCCACTGCCACCACAAGCGGCCTTACCACCCTCACTAGCGGTACCAGCACGAAGACCTGCATTCTCAGGACGTAAGTTTCCATCCCGTTTTAGAACTCTGTTCGCTCTCTCATTTCCCATCACAGATCTTCGACGACCATTGGTTCTGCTTCTACATCAGGAACGACCTCTCCTACCACCGTTGATTCTTCCGCAACCGAGACGTCGTCCGCAACCGACACTTCCTCTCCTACTACTGTTGATTCTTCCGCATCCGAGACGTCGTCGGCAACCGATACTTCATCTCCTACCACCGTTGATTCTTCAGCATCCGAGACGTCGTCTGGCGCTACTGATACCGCGTCGGTGCCCTACACATCCTCAACGGTCTACACTACTGTCACATCTATCATCTCCTCTTGCGCGCCAACGGTTACAAACTGCCCTTATACCACGGCTCCTATCACTGTAACAGATACCATCATCGATTACACAACTTACTGCCCAGTCAGCGGATCGCCTACTGGAACCATCATTCAGACTACTGGTACTCAGGCAGCCACAAGCGATGTTCCATACACGACATCTACTGTCTACAAGACAACCACGTCTACTATCAGCTCGTGCGCTGCAACAGTGGTAGACTGCCCATACACAACTGCCCTATTTGTGGCTACCGTTATCGTTGTTGACTACACCACTTACTGCCCTGTCGCAACTGCTTCTGCAACCACTCCCGAGGGAAGTGTCGAGACCGTTGTAGGTGGTTCCGGAACTACCCCTGAAGGAACTGTCCAGACCGTCCCTATTGTCGGTGGTGCCGCAACCACCCATGAAGGAACTGTCAAGACTGTCCCTGCCGCCGGTTCCGAGGCCACTGGCGAGGCTAGCGTTGTGACCGGTGCCGAGACGGGTGTTCCTGCTGGCTCCGAACCCGTTCATACGGCAGTTTCTTCCAATGGCGCTGCGGCTCCGTCCGTCGGTCCTGTTGCCAACACAACCACTACCGTTGGCACTGTTCCAGTGCCTGGTGCGGCTACCCGTGTTGGTTCTGCTTCATTTGCCGGTGCTGCTGGGCTTGTTGCTCTTGCTGCCTATTTCCTATAAGTATCAAGTTTAATGTACATAGATGGGGATATTTGTACTTATAATTAGTTATGTTACAAAATGGACGCGATCTAATCCGAAACTGTCTCAAAACCTATGCTCTGCCTCACCCTGCTCACCCTAGGTCTACCCTGGAGGCAGCAAGGGGCGTAGATTCCACGCTATACCTTAGCATGATTGAGACTATTTTCCAGTTGCTACAGAAGCTTGTATATGGCAGAGCGGACGGGATGCCCAATTCTCTTGAGTAAATGGTCGTATGTAAAAGCAGCTGGGTAGGTCTCAGGCTCTATGGACTTGCGGTTTAAGTATTTACCTTGCGTTGCCGGAACCTAAGTCCTACATGTATACCAGCTGGCGAATACTAGACAAGGCCTTTGGATTTATGTAACGGATTTCCTATTATTTAATTGACTACATTGCCCAATTACCTGATATTTAAAACAACTCTCAAAGCTTTGCAACTCAAACCTCTTTTGCCTTTTCGTCCATCGCCACCGTTCCCTCCTCGTTTATTAGCTCATTTTTCTCCTTTATTTCCAGAGTCGCCTTCTCTTGCGCCTCCTTTCCGTCAAATAGATATGACAACTCCTCGAGCGTCGGGCCCGCCGTCTCGACAAAGAAAAAGTACACAACCAAGAAGATTATTGCCAGCCAGATATCATAGTAGATATACAGCTTCCAGCTGATATTCTTCAAGCCAATCGGGTTTACGTATCCAGAGAAGATACTAGAGACCTGAATCGTCAAGAGCACCAGCGACCAGGTCTTGGCACGCATGCGCAGCGACGAGATTTCCAGAGGGTACGTAACAATAAGATTCGTCCATGCGATCGTGTAGAACAGCTGGAAGAAGAAGATACAGGCGAGCACGAGGCGTCCGCAGGCAAGGTTTCCCTTGTCGATGTACTGCTGCGATGCAATCGTCCAGACGATGAAGACAATGACGCAGCCGCCCGAGCCCGTAAGGAAGAACTTGCGGCGGCCCCAGCGGTTGATGAAGACTGTGACGCCGATGGAGACGACCCACTGCCACATGGTGACGCAGGCGTTGACGACGGTGATCTCGAATTCGGTCTTCAAGCCGGTGTCTTTGAGGATTTGGGTCAGGTAGTTAGAGACCAGACTGTTACCGGCGGTTTGGGAGAAGACGGCAGTGCACATGCAGAGGGCAATGCGCTTCCAGTTTCCTGCAATGGTGTTAGATTTATGATATACGACTGGAAGAGAAGCTGAAGAGAGGTAAAAAGGTGGCGGGTACCTTTCGAGCTGAAGAAATCTCTCCATGTCATGTTGCGCTCTTTATCATCTGTAATTGCCTGCTGTATCTCCTCCATCTCAAATGCTACAAGTGACGAGTTCTCGTTTCCTTCGCCATGATACTTGATCAAGATCTTACGCGCCTCATCGGGCCGGCCTTTGGCCATCAGCCACCGTGGAGACTCGGGACAGAACCAGATGAGAGAGATTTGATAAGCAGATGGCACGACTTGGATCAGTGTGGGTAGACGCCATGCCCACTGGCTAGGAATGCGGTAGGCACCGAATGTGACCCACGCACCGACTGCGTATCCAAGAACGATACCGGTGTTGTAAAAAGTTGTAACACCAACACGTTCTTTGACGTGGGAAAGTTCGGTGACGAGGACTGCAAGGAGTTAGGGACGAGAGTTTGTGATGGATGCAGGGATAAATGTACCTGGGGCGCCCATTTGGATGAATGATGAGCCAACGCCGACAACGATCTTACCGCCGATATACATATCCAAAGAGGTAGCAAAAAATTCAACGAGGACACCAGCAATGATGATTATGCCACCGATGAAGGTTGGCATTCTTCTGCCATAGACATCCTGTTCAGTAAGTCAGCATACAGGTATGTACAAGCCAAGAAGATAACCTACAGATACCCAGTTAAAAAAAATGAAAGGAATCACGCCGCCTATAGCGGTCGAAGCTCCAAAGAATCCGAGTGCTGAGCCTTCTGGATGGCCAAAGCGATCCTGCCATGTCCTAGCAACTGTTAAGACATTATATTACACATAAAGCTTTGGTGATAAGTGGCTTACTTTAGGACTTGCATGCCATTTGTCATTGACTGCACAATATGTTAGCTCTGATAGGTTAGAAACAGACAAGAGAAGCTTACTCCATCGATACCAAGTGCCATACTCGAAAGTAACGACGACGTGAGGAGGAAATATAGAAGAATTCCATTCTTGCGTTTATAAAAAGGCGGAATCGAGTCGATGTCAATAGGAGGCCTAATGGCATCAGCAGTATGCGCAGCAGCTGGCGCCATGACAAGTGAAGCAGTGAAGCAAAATGGCCAAAAGAATCGGTGTCTTAAGAATTGAACTTGGTCAGGGGCCGATGACTGAGGAATCAAGACGGCCAAAGACGAGGATCTTATGTTTATTAAATGAATAGATGAACATCATGCTGCACGCGGCGGTTCCCAGTTTTTCTTTCGGCCTCGTGTCAAACCTAGGTTGAGGGTCCTTCTCCGCATTGATCATGCACCCCGAGTATGCGGAACTGAACACGGCCCACCCATCTAAAGCTAAAATTTGGTCAAATAAGCGGAGTGAGGGGTAGTTTGCCCGAGGCATTGTGATGATCTCGGAGAAATAGAAAATTCCAACGTGGGACTGGGGTTGTGGGGTTCTTTGGGGGGGAAACTTGGGGATCTCCATAACTAATCTTTAGGCCGTTTTGCCGAGACAGCTAAGCCTCTGTGTTCTCTAATTTACAGTATAATATTCATTAGATCCGTAGAGTGGAGAGGGCACGAGTTCAAAGTTAAAAACTCCGAGACCCACGAGCCGTAATTAATGGATTGAAGTTCAAGTAAAGTTTTGAAGGTTTAGTTTGTCCGTTTAGTTTGCCCGTTAAATTTGTCCGATAAGTTTGTCCGTTGAATTTCGTTTGAATCAGAGTAAGGCTATTTCTAGAAACAAGAGGATTAACACGATTATGCAGGGTTATTTCCCCGACGTGTACCCCACAAACCTGTTCCACAATCCATCCGGGTCATCTCTTGATCAACATTGTCATTGAATTACCATGTAGACGGCATACCCATTTGGCACTATGCCTGGATTCTCAAAACTTAGTATTTTTGTATCGGCGATAAGAAAATGCCGAGGACTTGCATTTTATTTCAATCTCTCTTCTCGCCCTCTCTCTTGCGACTACATCTTTTGGGACTCTCTGAATTGTAATATCCAACTCCTCAATTATGTCTCTACCACCGGATTTTGAATGGGGGTTTGCCACGGCTGCCTATCAAATTGAAGGTGCTGTTGCTGAGGGAGGACGAGGACCGTCGATTTGGGATACCTTCTGCCACCTTGAACCGTCAAAAACCAAAGGAGACAATGGCGATGTTGCTTGCGATCACTACCACCGCTATAAGGAAGACTTTGGACTTCTATCGTCATACGGAGCAAAGGCATATCGCTTTTCCATTGCGTGGTCTAGAATCATCCCTCTAGGAGGACGCAACGACCCTGTTAACGAAGAAGGCATTGAGTTCTATAACAACCTAATCGACTCACTCCTAGAGCGAGGAATTACACCCTGGGTTACTCTCCACCACTGGGACCTTCCACAGGCCCTACATGACCGCTATGGAGGGTGGTTGAATTTAGAAGAGATCCAGCTAGATTTCGAGCACTTCGCTCGTATCTGCTTCTCCCGCTTCGGTGACCGCGTACGGAGATGGATCACGCTGAATGAGCCATTCATCATTGCTATATACGTCAGTCTACCTTCAGGAATATTCAATTGCTAGTTACTGACAGTCCCAGGGATATGCTACTGGTGGCAACGCGCCAGGACACATCAGCAACACCGAGCCATGGACAGTCGGCAAATCGCTGATCCTGAGCCATGCTCGCGCTGTTCGCGTGTATGAACGGGAGTTTCGGGCCACTCAAAAGGGTCAAATCGGGATTTCGCTGAACGGCGATTTCTATGAGCCTTGGGATGAGAACGATGATCGAGACAAAGCTGCTGCACAACGGCGCATGGAATTCCACGTTGGCTGGTTCGGAGACCCAATCTAGTAAGTGGCCACATCAGCGAAAGTAGTTTACCTGAAGCAGGATCTAACTCTCACAGCCTCGCGCAAGATTATCCAAAGGCCATGCGAGCACAGCTCGGCTCCCGCCTCCCGGAGTTTACTGACGCCGAATTTGCACTGCTCCGCGAAACCAAAGATTTGGTCGACTTCTACGGCCAAAACTACTACACCGCCCAGTATGCGCGCCACATCGACGAACCCGCACATCCAAACGACTACCTTGGCAATGTAACTGAGACGCAGACCAATAAACAAGGCGTTTCGATTGGTGCCGAGAGCGGAATACACTGGTTGCGCAGCTCACCACCGCAGTTTCGAAAGTTCTTCAGCTGGATTTATGCGCGATATGGGAGGGCAATTTATGTCACCGAGAACGGATGCCCGTGTCCTGGGGAAGATAAGATGACTAAAGAGGAGTCGGTGAATGATCAGTATAGAATTGATTACTTCGAGGCGCACTTAGATGCCATTTCACAGGCGGTACAAGAAGATGGGGTGGATATGAAGGGGTATTTTGCTTGGTCGCTTTTTGATAATATGGGCATGTTCCTCTCTTCATTTACTTCCTTTTGAGGACTATAGCTAACAGCATACAGAGTGGTCGGATGGCTACGGAGTTCGTTTCGGAGTCACCTATACAGATTATGAGACGTTAGAGAGGACGCCAAAGAGGTCGGCCACGTTCTTGAAGGAAACATTCAAGAAGAGATTGGCGGGTGTGAATGGCCATGAGACAAATGGCCATGAGAAAAATGGCCATGTAACAAACGGGCATAAGATGAACGGTACGAAAGGGTTGGTTGTAAATGCGAAAAACGCGCACTTATAGACGCAAAATCTTCAGTTATAGATTAACGAGGGACACGGTATATTAGAATAAGGAGGCATTAGACTTGCACATGTGAGCATAGAACAAAGGATTGAGAGAGAGATAATATGACTGGTATATAACATCTAGTTAAGGAGTTTAATGGTAAATTTGACAGCATAGTTTCCGCAATTCTCATTTATTTAATACAAGGACTTCAAAATAACTAAGCCGTGGTACACATACATTAGATTACCCCAACGCCACGCTCTACATTATAATAATACAACCAAGCCGCTTAGTCCTGTGACCATGATCCATCTCTTAAAGCGTCGCTCGCTCTACTATCCAACCTCGCCAACACATCCAACAACACTAAGAACTCCGCCCTAGCTCTCGTAGCTAGCGGGGACTCCTTATGTAGGTGCATCGCCTCTAGCAAAGTCGCCCCAATAAGGCGAATCTTCTCAACGCAGGACTCCCCGTTAACCTGCAACGCCCAAAATGGGGCCTGTCGCACTACACGTACCATGTCGCGCGCAATCTCTGTCTCTCTCAGCGCGAGCGCAAGCGCCGTCGAGGCCTCCATACCCAACCCTGCAACCTCAAGCTTCTGTAGCACTACCATGCGCAGGCAGTGGAAAGAAATTCGCAAGTTCACGCGTTGGATGCAGAATTCCTTCGGGCACCTTCCGGCCTCTTCGCTGGCGCTGGGCTCGAGCGACAGCCATGCCGGGAGCGTGTCGAGAATGGTCATGAATTCAATGTACAGCCTACTAATGGTGGCGCGGTCATCGACGCCTATGAGGCTGCCGTTGCGCGGTTGCACGCGCATGCGAACCTCGAGAAGGAGCGCGGAGGCAGCGGCCCAGAGGCGGAGGTTGAAATTAAACCCCGTTAGCACGCTGCGTGGTTCGGCGTCCTCGGCTTGGGGGTCGAATACTAGGTTGTCCGCTTCGGTCGGATAGGAGACGGTGACCTCAGACACAAAATTCAGATGATGTAGTGCGATGGGCAGCCCGTTCAGAATCGCTGCCGATTTGTCTCCGATGTACAGGATCCAGAAACATCGTCTCCTGAGCTCGGCCTCCGTGGGGTCAAGAGTTTGGTAAGAAGCTTCAGAGTGCAACTGCATAGTTTGTGCAAGGCGCGCAGCTTCCCCAAAGATATGCCATGAGACACGAGATTTGCCGTCGGCGTGCAGGCAGTTCGAGTGGAAATAGCGCGTTGCGAGAGAGGTGGCGGAAGGATGGTCAAGGTCGCTCTCTAGGTAAAAATGCAGCGCCTTGCGTGACACGAGGAGGAAGGCCGAGGAGATTAGGGATCCTTCGGGGAATAATTGCGAAGGGATCATGAAGGCAGCTTCAGCGCAGGTGGCGGTCACCAATGCCAATTTTATGGCGAGGGCAGTGACGTCGCGGAAGGTAGTTGTAGAAACATTGCTGCTCTCGTAGGCGCCGGCGGTAGACCAGGCAGATACTGGACTAGAAACGTCCACAGCGCCGTACGTGGCACACACAATATGGAGGTCGTTGCGCAGGTTGCGCTCGTCGACGATGGGGATGAGGGAGAAGAGGTACTCGAAGAAGAGATCGACACATTTCTTCGTAATGGTCTTGAAGGAGTACGATGGCAGGACGCGTGAGAGGGTAATCACGAGGTCTTGGTAGACGTCATATAGGGGTGGCAGTGAAGCCGGGAGCGCAACCTGGGAGAGTGGACTCTGCACGTGGGCTCCCAGGACAGCGGTTCGCGATGAGACAGTGCCGTCAACCCAACTATGGGGTGAGGAGGCGGGGCCCTGTGCGATGGGCGAGAGGTGAGTAGCAGGCAGAGTGTGCCTGCTGTCGTTACCTTCTTCTTCTATGGCTTGAGATTCATCATAATCATGATCGTCGAGCCCTGGCGTCGTGGGACTCCTTGGCCCAGCGTTGTGGTAGGAATATTCCCTCGCTCGGCTTCTCGGTTTCGGGCCCCGCCGTTTGGGCTGAGAACTCCCTGCGCACTCGATCCCAGCAGCTAAACAGTTGGAACATGTCCCTGTCGGTATCGCAGGCGTGATTGAGTTTGTGTCTAGATCCAGTTGTCTATAATCGCACTGCTTATGTGAGAATAAACCATGGGATTGTTTTTAGTAACTAACTTTAACTTTGCGCAAACGACATCTGCTACACGCCAACTTGGATGGTTTCTTCGGCGTCGAGTCCGATGATCTCTCCATCGTCAGGGATGTCCATTTATGCTGTCATGTCTTCTCGGCCTATTGTGTGATGATGTATGGCCGCCGTGGTGTCTATGGGAGATTGGCCGAGTGATCACCAGCTAAAAAATAATAGTAAAACAAGCCTAAGGACTATGAGCCGTGGTTCTTCAATCTGTCGGGGAAATAGGTGCCTTATATGTCTATTACTCCGACAAAGCGAAAAGCACGGCTCGGACAAAACCCCGCTATCGGGGTAAAATAGCTGTGAAACAGGTGGGGCAGTGCTGCGGGAAAAATGTGGGAGTGGGTCCTGCCATGGTCGACAATATGGAGGTGGGGAACTTCCCGCGTCCTTCCCCATAGACTACTCCACGTTTTGATAGTTTTAATTGTTTGATTGCTAGCCTGACGCTGTTCTGCGTTTTCTTACATATTCTGTACTCGGAGCTTACGAAACTAAGCTGCAGATCCAGATGACCGGTAAAAGCCAAGAGGTAGGATCTACAGAGGTCACCAGTTGTAAAATTACTTAAAAACTGTTTCCGAACTCATTCTGAGAATTATATAAGGAATAAGTCCAGCGCGCAGATAAGTCGCCCATCTCTTCTCCTCACCCTCACTTCTACCGATCCAATCCATCATGCTTCCCCCTACCCTCTCCCATGGAGCCCTCTTGCTCCCCCTCATCCTGTCCGCCTCAGCTACACCTCTCGCGGCCTCAAAGTCCGCCAACTCCCCCCCCAATTGTCGGTTCGCACACGATTATACCCAGGCTTCGATCCTCAAGAACCCGGAACCATTTGCCCAAGACCTACTGTATTGGGAAGGTAAGTTCCATGCCGATAATGTCGGCTACAATGGCAACAACGGCATGACATTCGACGGCACGCTGCTCGACCAGGTCACGGGATTACCGACGAAGAAAAATGCATTTAGTGCTGCGAGCAAGGAGGTGCGGTCCTTCGAACCCCTCTTAACATGGCCTTTCGCTGATATAAAACCAACAGTCTCTCCAATTCATGCTCTACGCGCACGCTATCTCTGGTTCCGCGGGCGCGGCACACTTCCTGTCCCCAGACAAGCCAAGCGTCGCACCTAAGATTGCAGCTGATATCCTTGAGGTGAAACTAAAGACGTACCTCAAGTTTAATGAGACTTATCCAGGTTTCGGAGGCCTTCTTCCTTGGTATGCAAATGCCGAAGGCAGCGACTCGATTGAGCCGACTTGGGACTGGGTTAACAGGGTTCCGGCTCTTGATAATGGGTGAGTGTACTTTGTTGCCTCTGAATTAGAGAGCAAAGACTTTATTGCTAATGACAAAACAGTGAATTGCTCTGGGCCGTCTATGGTGCCGTCCAGGCAATGGAGACGAGTAGAGAAAAATCGTTCCAGCAACTCGCCCGCAAATGGCAGAACTGGCTCGACTTCACAAAGACTACGCTCCCGATTGTATGATTTCCCTCGTCGGCGATCCTTTGTGATTTGGCTCCTGCCTAACTTTGTTAGATGTTTTACAACGGCGGCGGCCGCGTCTGCGCCTCCACCGCCATTGCCAACCAATCCCTGCCCGTCTCTCACCCCAACCAGACATACATCTGCGAGAACCCTACTTACATCCTCGACGATCCCTATGAGGGAGAGCTCGTGACGTGGTGGCTACATTTCTTTGGGGGCTTTTCAAGCGTCGAAAAGTTGAAGCTATGGGAGATGAAGCGTGCGAAGATGAAGAGTATCGACTGGAAAGAAGATAGCAAGGGCCCTGTGACTGTGCTCCAAGGGTACTGGTTTAGTGCACATGAGCCTTGGAAGGTGCTCGAGATGCCATACTTTGATGTCGATATCGTGAAGTAAGCTCGATTCCACCTGTCCTCGGTCTATCCCCCATTGCCATGCAAAAGTCATAATCTAATTACTATATGTGCCCTGTAGGCAGGTATATCGCAACGGTGAGGTTGTCCGCACCTGCCATTCTGCAGCCAACAAGATTCCGGGAATGTACGCATCTGTCAACAACGCGACGGACCCTGTCACTGGCGAGATCCAGGGGTATATCTCTGCAACGGGAATCCAAAGTGTGGCATCTCAAAATGTGACGGAGAGTTATATGATCACGCCCTATTCTTCGTATCCGGTGATGCTGTTCAGCAAGAAAGTAGGTTTGGCCTGGTGGCACAACATGGTGGGGTCGAAAAAGGGACAGAGTAAGAGCTATTCTGGTGAGAGATGAATGAGGAAAGGCTAACTCGAAATAGATCCATATGGCAGCACAGAGGGTTCGAGAATAGACGGCATGTTAGTCTCCTCTTTCGTGTCGTGGGATAGTAAGATTACGACTGTCGTTGCAATGCTCGGAGGCGTCCAGGACCTTGTCCGTGACCGCATGAAGAGTGAGGGCATTTATGATGAGTTCAAGAATGTGCTCAAGGTATGTCTCATGTCTGTAACCCTTTCTTAAGAGTATCTGCTGACAATAATGACAGCGCGAGTACAATATGGTGTTTAAGAACGTAAAGGGGAAGAATGTGGATTTCTGCTTGCCTACGGCTCAGATTCCAGACAAGGGATTGGTAGATTATACCAAGTGTAACTAAAGATCTAAACCTATCGAAAATCCGTGTTAATGCGGCAAGAAGTAAGAAATTGTCGTCGTTGCTACTGCATGTAATCACAGCCGCTATCGCCGTTGCTGCTGTATATAGGGGGTATTAGGTAGAAGGGTTCCTCTAGTAGGGGGACAAGAGCTACAATAACTGTACTACGCCTAAAGGTGTAATATTCATTCTGGCCAGCTTTACAAGGCATAGTTTTCATGTACCAAAGAGCCAACAGGATCACTGTATAACTGAAGCTCCTAGTCATGGCTCTATATTTTGTGTGGGCGGCAGCTATCCACCTCCGCCACAAACAAACAGATATCCCTCGTCTTTCTAAAAAGCTTCAAACAGTTGTCTCGTCTGTATATCTATCAAAGACCCAAGTTCGAACCATAATACAAACCTAATATTTATTCCCTTCCCATTCCTCTTCCTCGGGCAACCCTGCCGTTGTCCATAAGCCTTGCCAGTATTGTGGATCTAGACCTAGGGATAAGCGCCATTCTGTATTCGGACCCCTCTGATCATTACTGCTCCAAACCATGTTATTGCTTGTATTGTCGTTTAGTCCGAGATTGTAGAATTGCTCATCCGTTCGAAGATTGAAAGGTGCTGTTATTCCTTGTTGATCCGAGGGAAGAGCAGATTGCGTGGTTGTTGGTTGATTGTAGAATCGTATCTGGGTAGATGGTTCTAACGCGTTATAGATAGATGTATTGTCGGGGACTACCTTTGACTGCAGGTGCCTGTCCCAAGCATTATATAGAGGAAGGTCAGCTGGTGGAGGGAGGTTGTTTGGTGGAGGGGTTTGGTAGAAAGCGTGATTCTGAAGAGCCTTCCAGGCAACCTGATAGAAAACTTTGGCAATTCGAAAAGAGATGGAGTGTGTGTAATTTGGATAGTATTTTTTGAAAAGGGAAATAATCCTCCCTAACAGGTTAAGATCCTCCCGCGCACTAATAGTTCCCTTGTTCTGCAGGATGTTGATAAAGATGATGTCGAGACTCCAGGATACATTATTCATAAGATACCTTAAAGATATATTAGTGTGTAATCTCGATAAATAGTAAGTTCAAACATACATGCTGAATGGGTGGCGATCTTCATGAAAATCGAGTAAGGATACCGTTGCTCTCGCGGCTCCTACGCAAAGGGCAACACTTGAAAATATGTTCTCAAAGTTGTCGTCCGACGCGATCAAATTCGAACATTGAAAGATAAATGAATGGATCACGATAATTAACTGATAATAATTGTAATGCATCATCGTGAGACACATTAATCCGGAATCTTTGTCATCTTGCTCTGGCCTATCAGACTTTGCGATCTCCGGAATGTGTAGTTTCCAGTTGTAGAGCTCGAAATCGAGGTCAGAAATAATTTTTACGACCTCGTCATCGCGCATCTTGACAGCATCTTTGGCGTAGAGAAGTGAATAAACCTTCCTCTTTATCAGGGATAAGCTTACCTGCTCTCGCAAGATATTAAGAGTAATGCCGTTGTCGAACGACACCATCCCTGCTCCATCCTCTGGCAGATCATCCCGCAAGTCGATTATGAAGTCGGGCCCAATCATCGGTGGTTTTCCAATCTGTAAAGCTAGGTCATGATCGAGAACAAAGGCTTGCCAAAATAGTCGTCTTTCGCGAAGTTTATCCTCGTCCGTTTGGCCAGGCCGTCTTTTCGGATTGTCGTAACCACACAAAACCATTGACTGTATCGCAGCTGCCAGAATCATTACAGCAGTCTGATTCTCACAGAGAAACATGAAGTATGCCGTCTAAATGCATTAGCGTAGCCCCTTTCATTATTTAAGCGGAGTAAAAGTTACCATTGATAACATTGTGCCTGTATTGAGTTGGGTCGGTTTCGACATCATGATAGATGGGATCATGCTCATCGCATTTCCTATATACTTCTCTCCTTCCACCGAGTTCTCCGTGCCGCTACGCTTCCGGAGAGCATGCCCTAGGATTACATTAATTGCGGCGAACCAGCCCCGGGATGGTGATATTCCTGTCGAGTAATACCTTTCGACACCATCCATTATCTCCTGGTCATCGAATAGGCGTATAATTTGGTTCACCACCACGAGGTAGTCTGTACAGCTTTTGTAAGCTTCTGTGCTACTCTAGCGTGATCTACATAGTTACCATTTGCACAGTCAATTGTTACTGATTTGCTCGGAAGCGGGTGCATAGAAGAAATGCCCACACTGCCACGATTATGTGGCAGCGACGTTGGTGTCAGGGAGGCGGCCACTGCCTGACCGAAACAATCATCCCCAACTAATTCATTGACCCATAGGATACCTTGGAGGGAAAATATGAAAGACGGACCTAGACCGTTAATTTGAGGGACGCAGTTAGACTAGTTGCCATACCTGTATGCTCAAGCTCTAGTTCATTGTCGATGAAGGTGGCTCCGTTATGGTTAAGAGGAGGTTCAAGTCCAGTCAGGGCTGACTGGCTGTTTTCTGGCACTTGAGCAGCAGCCGGACCTACGAATTCGTCCGTCTCAAAGACTGGCTCGAAGAGACGATTTGGCGAAGTTCCCTCTGACATTGAGGCTATATGCAAGTTGGGTTCTGCCTCGAGTTCGTTACTTGGCGGTGTTGAGATCTTGCTTTTCGAGAACTCCTTTACGACGCCCTCCATCTTTGCTAAGCGTTCCACCATGTCCTTGTAAGTACTAACAGTTGGCTAAAGTCAATGTAGATCGGGGCCGACGAGGCTAGATAACTTACGAGCGGCGGACAGCCCTCTTCCGTAATGCTTCATATCTACAGCCCTCGGGATTCTTTGAACAACTGGTACAGTTTGGCAATATTCGATCACATTTGACCTCATGAACTTAGCAGCTGCCAAAGAGGTAGTTGTTGCACAACGTACCTTTCGTGCCCGACAAATGGTGCATGCCCATTGTGCAACCTGTTGTTCCCTAGCGTCCCCCTTGGGGGAAGCCCGGGGGGAAGCCGAAGCGCGAGCCTCACTCATTAGAATAATGGGGAAAATAGAGTTTCGCGGATGAAACTTTGCCCAGGAGAAAACAACATGAGGAATCTTAGATGACTGACTTTCGGGAATCGGCGGCACTGTTCCTGTAATAGTCTCGGTCACGGATAAACAGTGTCTCCGAATACCGAAACTAAGCACTTTTGAGCGTGCCTAGGATTGCGTTACAACAAATCATCGCCCGCTAACTTGATAACTTTATTTACTTTGTTCTATAAACCGGAACCCAACCTGGTCCAAACCTCCGACCACCGAGACCGCAAACCATTTCAACAGTTAGGAAATTCTAGGAACGAGGTTGATACTCCACTCTATAACCATCTCTCCCTATGAGTCGTCGCGGCTAAAAAACGTACCCCGAATGCCGAACTGTAGAACATCACGGATCCTCTAGTACCCAGTTTTAGTTCAAGCAGGCCACATCTCGATAGACATAATACCACAATGCAGTCGCCAGCACCAAAGATATTCCCTAGTTTGGAATATGGGTCGGATCCGGCGGAAATGTAGGGCTATTTTAGGGGTAATGGATGCGCGTTCCGTTTGTTTGATTCTAAACTCGGGGTTCGGTCTAACATCCCTGCGTGGCCAGCTGTGAGGTGCTTCCTGTACCCTTTCTTATATACCCATCACTCCTATTGCAAACTCTCTCTGCTCTGTTCTCACGATCCTCTGCAATTTCTGGCCAAGCCAAGTTAGATACAACTAGGCGTGATGGCCTCTATGGGTAGCAATCTCTTCGGGAGCAACGATCACACTGCCAGAACGGCCGATGTTATCAATCCTCACAACAACGCAGTAGGTGACGACAATTCACACCCGGCTATTGTACGCTTAGACGCCGACGCTACACCTACACCTTACAACAATAGCTTTATCGATTCTAGTGCTATTTCAGTCGCTGAATTTGGTGGTAGTGACACTGATACTGCCACTCAAGGCAAGGAGATGGCAGCGGACGCTGATCCTGCCCGACTGGATGATGGCAACAATTTAAAGCAAGAGCGGAAGCAAGGCGAAGAAATACAGGCCCTCGCACGTACATATACCACACAGTCCCGAGTTTCTGGCGCCGAGCCCTTCGTCGGAGCGCTCACGACTTACACGGATCCCGACTCGCCGCTGAACCCCAATAGTCCAAACTTCAACGCTCGCACTTGGGCAAAAGCTATTGTCGAACAGGTAGCCGCCGAAGGAACCGGGTTTCGATCCAGTGGCGTCTGTTTTCAGAACCTGAATGTATACGGATTTGGCGCTGGAACCGACTACCAGAAGGACGTTGCCAATGTTTGGTTAGAAGCTGCTGGTGCAGTGCGTCGGGTCTTTGGCTACGGCAGAAAGCGCCGCATCGACATCTTGCGCGATTTTGACGGCGTTGTCCATAATGGCGAAATGCTTATCGTTCTGGGCCCTCCGGGATCTGGTTGCAGCACTTTACTCAAGACGATTGCGGGCGAGACGAACGGTCTATATGTGGATGATGATGCCTATTTCAACTACCAGGGTTTGACCGCCACGGAGATCCACTCTGCACATCGTGGTGAGGCCATCTACACTGCTGAAGTGGATGTACACTTCCCCATGCTTACTGTGGGTGAAACACTCACCTTCGCATCTCGTGCCCGAGCCCCACGGAGCCTGCCACAAAACGTATCTCACGCTATGTTCTCGGATCACTTGAGGGATGTTGTGATGGCACTGTTTGGTATCAGCCACACGCGGAATACCAGAGTAGGAAATGAGTACGTTCGTGGTGTCTCTGGCGGTGAGAGAAAGCGTGTCACCATTTCCGAGGCTGCCCTTTCAGGTGCACCCTTTCAATGTTGGGATAACTCTACTCGAGGCTTGGATAGTGCTAATGCTATCGAATTCTGCAAGACGCTGAAGCTTCAGGCGGATCTTTTCCAGACCACCTGCGTCGTCTCAATCTATCAAGCTCCCCAGAGTGCATACGACCTCTTTGACAAAGCTCTTATTCTTTACGAAGGTCGACAAATCTTTTTCGGTCGTGCCGATTCTGCCAGGCAGTATTTCATCGATTTGGGGTTCGAGTGTCTTGCCCGCCAGACAACCCCGGACTTCTTGACATCCATGACCAGCCCTCTGGAACGCATCGTCAGAGCTGGCTTCGAGAACAGAGTTCCTCGAACCCCAGATGAGTTTGCAACGGCGTGGAAGAACAGCGCCGCGTACAACGCCGTGCAGGCAGAAATTGAGGAGTACAAGATCGCTCATTCCATCAATGGCCCCGACGCCGAAGCCTTCCGCGCTCACAAACGAGCTCAGCAGGCGAAGTCCCAACGTGCCAAGTCTCCATTCACGTTGTCCTATTTTGGTCAGGTGCGACTGTGCCTTTGGCGTGCATATCGACGACTTATCGGTGACCCGTCCATTACAGTCGGTCAGCTCGTTGCTAATATTGTCATGGGCCTAATCATAACCTCAATCTTCTTTAACTTGCAACTTACTACGGCCAGTTTCTTCCAACGTTCTGCTTTAATCTTCTTCGCTATTCTTATGAATGCCTTTAGCTCGGCCCTAGAAATCCTGACTCTCTACGCACAACGACCTATTGTCGAGAAGCATGCTCGATACGCTTTCTATCACCCCTCTGCAGAGGCATTCGCGTCGATGTTGATAGACATGCCGTATAAGACCGTCAACAGCATTGTCTTCAATCTTGTACTCTGTAAGTTGCCCCAACTGAGAAAAACACCTAGAGGCCCCTTCTACCCTTTCGCTGAGGTCTATCTAATGACAGCAACTAAAAACTCACTTCCTTGCGCGTCTAAAAAGGGGGTACTAACATGAAACTCAGACTTCATGTCCAACCTACGACGCGAACCCGGAGCGTTCTTCTTCTTTCTGTTCGTTTCTTACCTAACTGTTCTAACGATGTCCGGAATTTTCCGGACTATCGCTGCATCGTCTCGAACACTATCGCAAGCCATGGTGCCGGCGGCTGTACTGATTCTAGGTCTGGTCATGTTTACTGGATTCGTCATTCCTATCGACTACATGTTAGGTTGGAGCAGATGGATGAATTATATTGACCCTGTGGCATATGCCTTCGAGTCTCTTATGGTTAATGAGGTATGCGCTAATCATGATTTGCTATAATATTACGGTTCATGACAGAAGGCTAATGATGCATTAGTTCCATGGCGTTGATTATTTGTGCACGTCATTCGTCCCGAGCGCCTTGGTTGCTGGATATGAAAACGTCTCCCAGGCCAATCGCGTATGCTCAGCTGTAGGTTCTGTTCCAGGAAGCGACTATGTGTCCGGAGCATCCTTTATTGGCTCCAGCTTCCGGTACCAAAGAGGTCATAAATGGCGGAACGTTGGAATTCTTATTGGGTTCCTCATGTACGTCTTCATTGCTCCGTGTCTATGCATATATACAAACACTAACGGCCATAGCTTCTTCAACGGCTTGTATGTGCTTATGACCGAGATAGTCACTGCAAAGAAATCCAAGGGTGAGGTGCTCGTCTTCCGCAGAGGGCACAAACCCAGCCAGTTTAAGGATGGCAAAGGTGACTCCGAATCGGGTATGCCGACTTCATCTGGAACCTCGGTAATTGCAACGAAGATGGGCCCTGGCAATACATCAGACAAGGAGTCCATGTTGATTCAGAAGCAGACAAATGTTTTTCATTGGAGGTAAGTAAAATACATGTGCCTAGCAGACATGATCTAACAAAAACCTTTCTAGCAATGTATGCTACGATGTGAAGATTAAGAGCGAGAATCGCCGTATCCTCGACCACGTTGATGGCTGGGTCAAACCCGGAACTCTTACGGCCCTAATGGGCGTCTCTGGCGCTGGGAAGACAACTTTGCTCGACTGCTTGGCTGATCGGACCTCGATGGGAGTTATTACTGGCGAGATGCTTGTCAATGGCAATTTTCGTGACGCTTCATTCCAGAGAAATACGGGATACGTTCAGCAACAAGATCTGCATCTCGAAACCACTACCGTCAGAGAGGCATTGAACTTCAGTGCGCTCTTGCGCCAACCAGCCCATGTCCCACGAAAAGAGAAACTCGCTTATGTCGACGAAGTTATTAAGCTCCTGGATATGGATGAATATGCCGACGCCGTCGTTGGTATTCTCGGTGAAGGCCTTAATGTCGAACAGCGAAAGCGTCTAACGATTGGCGTCGAACTCGCGGCTAAGCCACCTTTGTTGCTCTTTGTCGATGAACCCACATCTGGTCTTGACAGCCAGACCTCTTGGGCTATCCTCGACCTCCTAGAGAAGCTTACGAAGTCCGGACAGGCTATCTTATGTACAATCCATCAACCATCGGCTATGCTGTTTCAGCGATTTGATCGCTTGCTCTTCTTAGCCAAAGGCGGAAGGACGGTTTACTTTGGAGATATTGGAAAGAACTCGAAGACTATGACAGACTACTTTGAACACAATGGCGCTCCCTCGTGCCCACCAGATGCAAACCCCGCAGAGTGGATGCTAGAATCTGTTATTACTGCTCCTGATGTAGATTGGCATAAGACCTGGCGAGAGAGCACTGAATTTGAGGCCGTCCAAGGCGAACTCGGTCAACTCAAGAGCCACGCCAGAGATATCCCAACGGCAGGCGATGGACATGAAAAAGCTGGTTTTCAAGAATTCGCAGCTCCATTTTCAGTTCAGCTATACGAAGTTACACACCGTGTCTTCCAACAGTACTGGCGGACACCTTCCTATGTCTACTCCAAGGCTGCCCTGTGCACTCTCATCGCTCTGTTTATTGGCTTCGCATTCTTCAATGCTCCGAATACAATACAGGGCCTACAGAATCAGACTTTTTCTGTGTTCAACCTGTTGACTATCTTCGGTCAGCTCGTCCAGCAAACGATGCCATACTTTGTTGTACAGCGCTCTCTCTACGAGGTTCGTGAGCGTCCATCCAAGGTATATTCTTGGAAGGCCTTCATGCTCTCTCAAATCATCGTTGAGATCCCTTGGAATACCCTGATGTCGCTGATCATGTTCCTATGCTTCTACTATCCGATCGGCCTACACAAAAATGCCGAGATATCAGGTCAAACTCACGAACGCGGTATTCTCATGTTCCTCCTACTATGGGCCTTTCTGATGTTTACCTGCACATTTACCGACATGATCATCGCCGGGTTCGACTCTGCTGAGGCCGGAGGCAATGTCGCTAACCTACTCTTTATGCTCTGTTTGATATTCTGTGGTATCCTCGCCAACCCGGACACATTCCCGCGTTTCTGGATCTTCATGTACCGTGTCTCACCATTTACCTACTTAACTTCCGCCATGATTTCAGTCGCTGTCGCAAATACGAAAGTGGTTTGTGCCACCAATGAGTTTCTCCACTTCGTTCCAGTCGCTGGGGCGACTTGCGGGGAGTATATGAAGGGATACATCAAGGAAATGGGTGGGTACCTTACAGACCCTAGCGCCACTGATACTTGCTCGTTCTGTGCGATCGAGGAAACCAACACGTACCTTGCCGCTTCTCATGTCTACTACTCCCAGCGCTGGAGGAACTTCGGTATCTTCCTCTCGTACATTGTCTTCAACATTGCTGGTGCGCTGTTCATCTACTGGCTTGCTAGAGTACCCAAGACGAAGCTTGGTGGTAAAAAGAAGATGGAGTGAACTGGTCAGCGAGAATGGGGGAAGATGTTACGTTCTACAACGTAGAGGGGACGTTTGCGCCGAGCTTGGTCATCTGGTCTTAGCTTCCCTCCCCGCTAATAACAACTAAAGTCGACTTTCTTTTTCAACACTAGATTTATTCACAGAGAGCCCACGGCTCAAGATTTTCTTTATTTGCTCGTCCAGATTCAGTCCATTCATAGATTATAGAAGTTTTTATTAATAGATATTCTTATTTTGAATTTGCAGCTCCAACCCCGCGAAAGTAGCATACTGTTAGTTCAAAATGTTAAGTTTAGTCCCCCAACGGTCTGCCAAGAAACCGTTCAAAATATAGGGATGTACTACTACACCTATTTTATAGGTAAAGGTACTGTATCATGTGATACACTATAATATATTACTATAACATATTATCACATAACAAAGTACCTTTACCTATAAAATAGGTGTAATAGTACATACCCTGTATTTTAAACGGTTTCTTGGCAGACTGGTGGGGGACCGTGGGTTATTGGCTTCAGACCGCCCCATGGTCCGGTCTGGGGTCGGTCCCCCGTGACGCACGCTAACTGCATGTGGGGGAATGAAATGCGAGGGTTACTCTCATGCGCCGGTATTGCCGTGAAAGCGTATAAGGGGCGTGAAAAAACGATGGCTACTTCTGTGTTTGTCATTGCTGTAAGAGCATATAGGGGAACGCGGCAGAGGGGTTACTCTCGTGCCACACTACTGCTCTGAGAGCATATAGGGGCCGGAGGTAGAAGGGTTCCTATACTAGAGGGACAAGAGCCACAGTAACTGTACTACGCCTGGAAGTTTGCGTTTGGACAGTTCAAAGGTTTCGTACGAACAGTAAGGTAGCACTCTCGTAAAGTTTAGCTGACGTTGTAGACGAACTAGTACTATTATGACTAGTTATACTAGATTTACCCCAAAATAACCCCTGGAGTCGTTTTCAGCCGCATCTATTTTTAGAGGCCGCGCAATTCCCCGCCAATGCCGAATCTGCCAATGTTCTTAATTCTTTCCTCCTCCTCCTTCCCGACCGCCCTCTTTACGCCAACGCCGAATCTGCCAATGTTCTTAATTCTTTCCTCCTCCTCCTTCCCGACCGCCCTCTTTACGCCACCCTCTGTTCCTGGTCTGGGGCTGGTCTTTCCTTTCTCCAACGTTGAATCCCCACGTTATTAGGGTCTCCCAAATCCGCTATCGAATCTGCCAGGTGACAGAAATACCTCCATTAAGCAGCGCCAAGCCGATCCCCACGCAATACAATTCGAATGATGGAGTCGGAAGACGACTCAATCAACGTATCGACAAGAGGCACGCTGGAAAAGACGGAAAATACATATCTAGAAAGCGATCTCGGATTGTCTAGGCTCGCGCTGGCGTCAGATAGCGTCACATTCACTCGACGCAAGGGTCATTATGTTCTAGCAAAGCAATCGAAGCTCAAGAACAGTCTACTCATAGGCGTGGCATTTCTTGAGCTAGGCAACGCTGGAGACTTTGCCGCAAATGTGTGGAACGACATTCCGGTACCGCATTTCGTCGTGGCACTAATGGTGGTTGGCGCTACCTTGGCGCTCTTCCTCTCCTATTTCGCCTTCAAAGATGCCAAGCTGGGCTGGCGCAATCTGGTTCACCTCCGAGAAGAACGACGTGATCTACGAAGGCAGAAAACTCACGACCTTGAAGATGGGCAAATCATACAGGGTTTGGATGCGCTGTTGAACGTCAGCTTTCGGGAAATAGGAACGGAATCGATCAGTCGCGTTGGTTTGGACGTTTGCATGGGGGTCGGAGGCATAATAATTGGCATTGGAACATTTCTGGCGATCGGCGGTGCAAATCATCGTGTATGGCATGCTAGCAATCTCATGTCTGGATACATCGGAAACGTTCCCTTGGCGCTCTATGCCTTATTCAATGGGGCATGGTCTTGCTATGTCTGGATGAAAGCCCGTCAGCACGGCATTACTGGAGCGACGGCGCTAAATATGGACAAGGCAGCTGCCCTGCTGAAGCGTCGCATCTTCACCGTCCAGATGTACACTGCGATAGTTGGGGTGACTGGCATCGCTGCAGGAGCGGCATCGCTTATTTCCGCGACCATGTGGTGGGGCTATGTGATTTTGATTCCAGTAATCATATCATCCATCTCCAGCAACTATATCTGGCGAAATAAGATAGCCTACGAGCGTCCGTTGGTTCAACGAACGCTAGGATTAAGCAAAGTCTCCCTACTCAGAGAATTGGAATCCATCGTAGCAGTTCAACGAATACTAAAGGAAACGCCTTTTGAGCCTCTCTACAAACTCGTCTCGGATTCGCAGTCGATCACCTCCGTCATCGAGTTCATCGCAATGAACGACCTTTTCGAGGACTTTTGTGTTCGCCTCCTCGATGATACTCACCTCTCAGAGCTTTTTGGTATTCCAAATGAAGAGATTACAATCAATTCAGAGCTTCTTTTAACGGCCGATAATTCATACGTTCCTCATATTCTAAAAATCGCGCAGACATGTGTCAGCGAGATAGGACCAATACATTTCCAATACCGACAACGTTACCTCCTAGAACTTCTTGGTTCTTATTTGTGCGTCTCACAAGCTGGAACTTCAGAGACGACTTTAGAGAAGTGCTGAGAAGGGTAATCTTTTATGGGTGGCAGGCCCACATTAAAGATTGAGGTCTCACTCGGAGTGTATTATATGTAATAAATAGTCAGCATCATTGTGAGGTGTGCAAGGGTCGTGAGCGATTAAGCTCATATAATTGAATATGGTTCTAAATGAGAATACTCCGTGTGACCCAAAGCAGAAGTAATGTTTGTTGAACGCAGGAGCCTAACAAATCCCATCATAGTTTTAGAGTGACCTCATAAATTAGATAGTTGGAAACCGTCATTGGCATTATACTCCTCCTCTCGCCTCTTTCTAGACCGCCGGAAGATGCAGAAATAAATTAAAAGCATTGGAAAGGCCATTGCGACGGCGAGTAGGCTGTATACGATGACAATAGTACGGTCCGTGGTAGCAAATTGCATTCCACTACGATGAACAAATGGTCGATTAGTATACGCAATATCCAGAAGTTTTAGTTTTAAGGAGCCCTATTGTACTCACAGGCCGTTGTTAATG
The DNA here is from genome assembly GCA_001662645.1 of Pseudogymnoascus sp. 03VT05. Classification (NCBI taxonomy): domain Eukaryota; kingdom Fungi; phylum Ascomycota; class Leotiomycetes; order Thelebolales; family Thelebolaceae; genus Pseudogymnoascus; species Pseudogymnoascus sp. 03VT05. The sequence continues at coordinate 70,956 of KV459388.1, read as the reverse complement.
ATAAGCAGAAGCCAAATGCACCTTGCTGCCCAAGTATGAATAGAGGTGAACTTCGAGTTCTGCCCTGCCTTGTCTGACTTATCTGCTGTTTTTTGCATTCGGCGCAGATAAATTCCAATCGAAGCAAGGACGAGGAGCCCTCCGACGGATATGAATCCGATGACTTGGTGACTGGAATCGAAATGTTTAGACTGTTGAAGCGTTCTAGTCAGTAGTATACATAGATCTGAGGAGGTCTACGTACCCTGTTATACTCTGTGCTCACATAGATTCCCAGGCCCATTGCAGTAAGGACAAGAAATAGTACAAGGCTTCCGGTGAAGACATGCAGCATTGGCCACTTGAAAAGTCCAATAATTATCACATCGAATGGAATTATCACCAATGCCACGAGGGCCATCAGAAAGCCGTGAGCTTTAGATGCTTTGTCCCCGTCTTTCACTAGCGATCCAAGAAGTGTAGCGCCACTTGTGATGTTTGAGGCCAGTGGAACTCCGCCAAGGCCAGTTGCTTGAACCATATTCATTGTGAAGTGACCTGACTCTACGTTAGCTATAGCTTAAAGGCCTTGCGTGGAGAACCTACCAAATGAATCGTGCCGGCGTAGCCCGGCAGTCTGTGAGTCTGATGATATTGGAACACCATTTGGCCCGACAGCATATATGAATGGTTGTACAGTCGTGCTGAGGTTAAGAGAACCCCCATTCCATGATCGACAGCCACGGCACAGCGCATTCATGACGAAAAAACCATTTTGGATGGAAGATCCGTCAAGAACCTCAACTTGAACATCCGTTGTAAATGTCGGCTCAGAATGGCCCCTGTAAATTGTTATTAATGACCGCTTGTCCATGGAGTGTCTGGAGTGCCTCACGTTGCAATACGCGGACTGATTGTAACATCTATAGAAAGTTCGTTATAAAGGGCTCATAATAGCAACGGGGATCGAGTATTTAGCTTACGTTGATTATCCGAAGCAGAGTACATTATCATCATCAAGGATCCAGCCATATCAGAGCCAACTCCAACGGCGACCCAGGAATAAGAAGGAGACGAGAAGTAAAAGTATACATCGGTGGAATTGTCTGGGAGGTTGATGGAGAAGGTCGTCTGGGTGTCTTCAATATACACCGTTGAGGCTGCAGGAGTATCTGATCGAACGGGATAGGTGGACAGGGCTGCACATTTTAATTAGCAGCTAGTTGTTATCTAGGCCGTCCGACTTATAGGAGAGAACTTGCCCAATATCAAGGCCAACGCTGGGAATATGCCAGGAAGCATCGTGTAATGCAATATCATGAATAGAAAAAGGAAGTAAATTGATGATTGCACGACATATCAGCACGAACATTTCTACTACGATGTCTTTATAGTTTTATACAAGATTCTAATCTAGGTATGCGTGATGCTGCAGAGAGTGCTCCATGTGTGCCAAAGATCTAAGATGCATCTGCGATTGGCTTGGCGCCCTGTCACATTTCCAGGGCCAGAAGGTTTCGAAATTGAGCGCGCGCGTAGACGCAAAGGTTTCAGTGGCTGTCACATATTATTTGCATCACAAGTCAATTCGACGACTCCGTAGCCAACCAGAGATCCCGGGACAATGACATTTTGGCACAGCCACGCTCAATTTAACTTTATCGAATATCGCCGCGAAGGAACCCATCGACAATTCCCTCATATTACACTAACAGGAGAACAGTTCTCGATCATCAAGTTCCTAGACGAAACGCGGTGCTGTAGCTCTTGAATCAGCTATCAGATCGTGATTCTGCATTCTAAGGATTAGTTCAAATGGGTGCAGAACGTTAAACTGTAAGTTCTGCAGGCCAAGAAAGTGACCTATGAATTAAGCATTAGGGGCCCGAATAGGGGCTTGGCAATTTTAAAGCGTTGCCGTATTCGTAAATGCTTCGCGCTGAAATCGTTACGATTGCGAATATCGGGTACTGACTGAACTCTAGATGACGATCATTACTGCGATAGAGAAGAGGAGCGTTATGACAACCATCGACTTCAGCACCAGCGGCGGCGGCCTCATCACATCCAAGTCCTGTAACCCAGCGTTGCCCAACTGCGTCTCTGCCAATTCAACTTCAACCACTCATAATTGTCGTGAATTCTCGTATTAGTGAACCACCCTTGGTACGTAGGATCTCGTACATTATATGTGAATTTAATTGGTTCCGAAAAAAAAATCGTAATACCGAGGATATCGGTCAAAGGGGTATTGTATTGTCTTAAGGAGGTTCTACTGTATACCCAAACACGGCCTGAACATTCCCGACTACAGGGGTGTCCGATGTTCGTACCCTGAGTCGTGTGAGACGGCAAAGGTCTAGATTAGTTTGTCGCCCGCCTGTCAGAGCGCAGCAGCACACACTAGTGGAAATCGGGCTGTCTTTTTTCCCCTGTCTCAACATCTCAATGTGTGGAATACGGTAGTGTACTTCCCCGTTTACTATTGTGCCTATTGGCATATATATATATATATATATATATATTTTGGTTCCTCCTTCAATGTAACCTTTCATTGAGCGTCTAACGGCTGATCAAGCCTACGGGTAATCAATCGTCGCATACAGTAGTGCTGCTAATCAAGTTGGAAGCCCTTGCTGATGTGAGTTGTTGGCTCCGCACTCGAAAAGTGCCCGACGAGGCTGGACCCACGTTTGTGGAGATGATGCTTTTCTCCAGTTCAGCCCCAGGACCAATACACTACTATACTATATATGTATATACCCATATACTACGATTGGATGCCGTTCGACTTCCCTCTCGACTTCTACCCTCACTTTTCGCTTTCTGTTCTTTCCACCTTTCTTTGGGACACATTCCTTTCTTTTTTTGGGTTCTTTCTCATTGTCTTTTCGTTGCACATGCCTCTGCTACCTTCCATTTATGCTGAAGCGCAGAATCTTCCTGATTATAGGTAATACGAGGACTCTAGGCGTCAACAAACCCACAAAACGAGCGATATTTCATGGTCCTGATCGCTCCTCTCTTCACCTCTTGTGACTTAGGCCTTCTGGCCGTACCGCTCTCTAAATATGCACCACGGCAGCTTTCATTTCGCCGAGATCATCAATCAACTCATCTCCACCATTGCACCTTTCTCAGGCCTCATCCTAACAATAACCGCTTGCGTCATCGCCATCATCCGCCTCTACCTCCTCGACCTTGTCATCATCCCTAAAGTCTACTCACCCCAACTCATTCAGTCTCTCAGCAATAGCCAACGTCGCAGCTTCGTTAACCACCACATCGCCGCAGGCACCAAAATCATCCTCCTCTTTATAACGGCCTACCCTTTCCTCGCGATTTTCACCGGCCATGCAACACCGCACACACATTTCGCCAAGGGGTCGTCAACGACCCTCGGAGATGTCATGGTCGTCTCTTCTCAGATCTTCACCGTCATGTATATCTTCGAGCTCTTCTACCGCGACAAGGTCTCTCCGATTAGCTGTGCCCATCACGTTGGCGCGATTATTATTGCGCAGGCAGCTGTGGCGATGAGTATCAATTTCGATCATGAAAGCGATGCTGTGTTCGAGTTTCTTATTTGTTTCGTCTGGGGTATGTCACATCCCTTCCCTGTCATTCTTCAACCATTATAATACGCAGATGTCTAACATCGTTATTATAGGAGCCTTTGACGTCTTCGCCGAACTCTGGCCTCATATCGCTATGATCATCTACCGCATCCACAACTCTAATCACCTGCTGCTATCTCGAATCCTATATATGACCATGGCCCTCGAGCTCGTCGGAACCTTAGTCGAAACAGTGATTGTCATGTGGTTGTTTGGAAGCCTTTGGGGAAAATGGACGCTATCACTCAAAATCGCGACACCGATTCTGCATATACTTTTCTCTGCGGCGCAACTCTGGGGGGCGTGGATTTTTTACAAGATGGGTAAGGAGCAGCGGTTGAAGTACGAAAAGGATGGGATAGTTAGTCCTGAGGAGGAATGTTAAGAATAATCATGACCTGCCTTTATTTCATACGGCGAGGTAATAAGTCCCGACGGCTTCACCACTTATGAGATCGATGGGGCCTGGCTAGGCAGTTGATGACCTACACAAAGAACGGAGTGGAGTCTGTACGCTAGAAGAATTATGGTTAATTTTTTAGGGTCGAATATCTTGTAGGCCTATGTACAAAAGTTAATGAGAGGGATAGTCGAGAATCAATACAACTTTTTTAATATCAACTTGGCCACGGTCAGCCTACAAGTCTTGAGTGCAAGTCATGACTAGAATATATATATCTTTATATAAAAACTCCGCTACTATATTCTCAACGGCACACCTAAAGCTGGGCAACATTCAGAAAAACACATCGAGACAATTGCAATCCCATCCATTTGCTCCACTTCTTACCCCAAAGTAGGTCCCAACTAAGTGACTGAGTCCAATCAATATACGCTGTTGCCTTTGTTATCATGAGCATATACATTCATCCAATGCTTAAATCCGGGTTTGCTTTCTATTACAACCGGCGAGGCATGCGTGTCCACCAAATTGTGATCGGCGACTACTTGTATGTACAGATTCAATCAAAGTTTTTCTAAAGCCCTAGACACATGAATTGTGCGATAATATCTGCTGCTGCTCTGTAGATGCAATTTTTTTATGTGCTTTAAGATTATCTATTCAGCTGAAGGCTGAAGGCTCGAAGCAGTCATAAATCCAGGAGCAAAAAAAACCCAGGACGAGCCTAACCTCGCGATCAGGTCGTCCACGGGAGACCTACGGCGCTACCTCCGGGAACTCTCCATCGCAGCCCGCACTAAACCACACCGTCGTGGAGCATCAGCGTGCCATCCAGGACCATCCAGGACCGTCGACATGGGCCCCTTGAAGGAAGGCGCAAGTTCGTGTGCCAAGCAATCGTCGAACCTCATCCACGTGGATTTCAGGGACGCCGAACGTAGGGTGGGTTGATCCGCATCGATCCGGATCGCCGACTTGGTCCGCCCACCCCATCCACATCATCCACCTCCGACCCGGCGAGCTCCTTATCCAAGCTCTAGCACGGCCGCGTCGTCGATGGTCATCGACATCCCACGTTTTCCCCTCCGCTGCTTCTACTGGGCCGCCGAGCTCATGCCCCTGCCCATCCACCACCGTCAATGTCAATCGTTCAACTTGCGAAATCCGCACCCACCACACAATGTCCAAAGCCAACCCACCTCATCCGCGCGCCGTTGCGAATGACCTCCCAGCGTACCTTCCACCGTAACTACAGTAAGGCAAGTACCTGCTGTAGAGACTTAGGTGCAGGAGATATATAGGTACTCGCCGTCCTGACCACCGCGTCGACTGTATGAATGTCGCTCAAACGTGAGACGCCCCTCTTTCCTCGCTTTCTTTTCTTCTTCACCCTACACGCGCCACGCCCCGGGGAGCGCACGCCGTTGCTGCTTGCCAGTCTCCCTATATTACATATAAGGCCCGCCTCGCCGGGTTCACCGTCGATGATCTGTGGTCATGGCTATCGACGCTCAGCATCTCCATCGCCCTCTCGTCGTGAGATAGAGAAGCCTGGGCAGTGAGCGAGCGACCGCACTTCCCTCTTCCTCATCCTTCACGTCTCCTATCGTCATCGCCATCCGGCCACCGGCATCCATCCATCCCACCACCGCAACCATGTATCCCGCCCGCATGCTGGACCCCAAGAGCGGCAACCTCTTAGCCACTTGGCACCTCTTCTCCAAGAGAGAAAAGGAGAACATGATGATCTACATTGCCGGCATCATGGTGTACAAGTTCGGCCTCGAGGTCTTCGTTGGCTCCTTTATCTCCCTCGCCACTAACCGCTACGACTACGCCGCCCGCATAGGCGGCTATGCCCCCATCACCTTCGGCCGCATTGGCCTGCTTCAAGGCGTCAACCAGGCCGCCCAGGCGTTCGGCGCCATTCTCGTCGCACCCCTCGTCAAGCGCTGGGAGACGCGCATTGTCCTCTCCGTCGCAATGATCGTCTTCGCCTTCTTCACCACCCTCATCATCATCGTCGATGCTGTGACAGGGGGCACCTTCAAACCCGCCGGCGCCAGCCTAACTGACTTCTCCTATTATGGGAAGTATAACACTGACGGCATGATCCCTGTCTATGCCATCACGGGCGTCGTCTACGGCATGGTTGAGCTCATCCGGCGCGTTATCCCGCGGGACATTGTCCGCTCTGATGGTTAGCCTGCTTCATCACTCCCCCCTCTACTCCCTAACTAACCCCCCTCCTAGTACAAAAACTCCGCCGCCTTGACGCCATTGTGCACATCTTCTACGAAACCACCGGCACCGCAGGCGCCTTCATCACTGCGCTCCTCCTCATCCCTAACCTTGGCAATAACATGGCCATCATTGTCTCCCCTTTCTGCTTCGCTGCCGCTGCTGTGATCTGGTGGTTCGTCTCCACGGCTGAGCACCCCATCACGCTACCTAGACAGCGTAACGCCCTCTCGCCCTCCTACCTATCTCTACTCGCGCAGTCCACACAGCTTTTCTTCACCTCCATCTACAACGGCGGGCGCATCCTCTTTACCTCGCGCAAGTTCATCTGGCTGCTCCCCTCCTACTCCCTCGCACTATACGCCCACCGCTACCTCGAGAACAACATCGCGCCCATCGTCGCGCAGCGGTACATGGGCAACTCGGCGTGGGCGCAGATCATGGTCGGTGGATCTAATTTCGGCGAGCTCACAGGCGCGCTGTTCGTCTTCCTCTTCACAAATCTCGTAGCGACGCCTATGCCCTGGCTCCGCTTCGACGCCCTCGGTCTCCTCATCATCTGGTACCTCGCCTTCTGGCACCCCTCCTACAACAACGTCAGCCAAGCCTGGGTCGTCGCCGCCACGATGATGCCCATGTCCTTCGGCTGGGCAGCAGGCGATATCTCCATATCCGCCTACGTGCAAGCATTGCTTCACGGCCAGGAAAACGACCGCAAAGACGTCGGCGCGCTGGTCACCGTCATGGCTTTCTTGTACTCCACATACATCATCACCTACAGCATTGCCTCGCCCATCCTCGGGTATTACGTCGACCGCGTCTCGGCCGCAAATAACGGGGACGTGCATTCCGCCATCTTCCATGTTGGGGGCGTGCAGTTCACGGTCATTGCGTGCATGGTCTTCCTCTCGTCGTTCATCCCGCGCGGCGCGTTTGCCTTTAACCCCCGGATCCTCGAGGGCGAGGATCTGGAGGCGTATCGGGAGCGGGATATGGTGGAGAGCCCGCCGGCGGAGGTGACGAAGGAGGGGGGGGGGAGGTCGGAGAGTATGCAGGGCTTGAAGGTGGGGGATGATGATTGGTTCTTTGATTTGTGAGGAGGTAGAGGGGAGTTGGCTCAACGCCTACTTTTGCGAGGGAATACAGGGGCGGGGAAGGTCGTCCTCGCGCTGCGGAATATAATAGCCGCGCCACCCGCGGCAGCTTCAACTGGATGGGTATGTAATAGGAACTCGGATCGGAACAATAGAACTCTAGATGTGGGACAGGACACCTTTGGATTTTTTGGGGGACACGGAGATACACCAGGCGTTTAGACGGAGCGATTTTGGACTTTTTAGATTGTGGATTTAGCGATGGGGTATTGGGTATATGCTATTGGGCCTGGGGTATTGGATCTTGGGTCTGGGGTGGCACTGGGACTGTTGCACTTGGACTGTTGCACGATGTCGAGAGTCTGGGTGGCGAGAGCGCGTGGGTGCTAGATGATATGATGAGGAGGTGAGTAGATGAGGGGATGTGTATAATGAAGGAATAACATTTTTTTTTTCTCTAATGACTCGTTTGACTGTTTTGTGAAAAAAAAAATGTGTTTCCGGTCCTCTACTAAGTCGAAGGGCTCTTAAGAGAAGCCCCTGAGTTCGTGAACTTTCAACTCCAAAGACCTAGGTCTAGAACCGCACCCACTAATTCCATAAACTCCACCAACTCCTACATCTGCTCCCAACCTGCCAATTTCAAACACTATTAACCAAAAGAGGAATTGCAATTGTATAAGCCGAGGACTTTGGTATAGGTGACTCTCCCACGGGAAAGGTAGAGAACTCTTGGGGTGCCTAGGGGATTATTCTCATCCTCATCCTCCGAATCTCGCTTTCCTAAGTCTAGACACGAAAGGTACTCTCTAATAATCCCCCCGTGAACGGCATAGTCGACACTAGTTCCTTTTCGCACGTCAAGAATGATAAGATGCTCGCCGCTTAGACTCAGAACCTTTAGGACAATGAAGCCGCTGGCTAGCAGGGTCGAGTGTTGAGACGGAACATCAATTAAAAAGCCATCTGCCCCTGGTACTTCTGCTCTCCTCAAAAACATGCCGTTGTTCGGACCTTTCGTGACCATGAAAGTATCTCGCTCGTTGTGCAGCAACTTGTTTAGAATCATCTGCGCATCGACTCCTGTGACATCCGCTAAATCGGAGATGGATTGGCAGACGACTTTTCCGTGGAGGAAATCATGCCAGGGCCGGTACGAAGTGGAGGACAATTCTAAAGGAGACCCATCGAGAATATGACGGTACGTAGAAGGAGAAACGTGTGCACGGTACTACCAAGCTAACGGAATGTCTGTAGCATTGGCCTGGGCAGATCCTCTTTCTAAAGTGGCAGAGAATATTAACGAATTGGTTACAATACATGTAAGCTACAATTCCCTCTTGCGTTGCGAATTGTAAATTGACAGCAAACTAGACAAGCGGGAGAATTATCCTGGATTATAGTACACATCAACAAGCTGAACCTCAATTCGCAACAAGGCTATCATGAGCGGGCATAACGAAAGTGGTGCCTGGGAGCCAGACTCGGAGTGAATATGACAGCGATGATGAAATTGAAGCTGCGAGCATCTACGACTTCATCCCGAACGATACTCCAGAATCCGAAGCTATCAAAGCGAAGAAGGCTCGATATGAGGACATGCACGCATACCATCTAAATGATGACAGTTATATCATGACAGAGGCGCAAGCACTCATTTCCTTGGTCGATAAGGTGTGGGCATTCTTTCTAGTGGATGAGGTGAAGGAGATCAAGTGGGCAGAGAACAGCGTTGCAACCCTCAAGCTCGACGAGAATTTCAAAAAACCCATATATTCGTTGGTACATGTGCATAGTAAACCCTCACGGGTATACGAGCAGTTTGACGATGTTATTGCCGGAAAAGGGAAGGGGCTCATCTTCTTGCTCACTGGTCCTCCAGGTCTGGGCAAGACATTAACTGCAGGTACGACTATTCTCCAATCCTTCTGATGTTGCGTTATAACTAATAATTGGTTTATTTAGAGAGTATTGCGGAAAAGACAAAGAAACCACTATACACAATCACCAGTGGAGAGCTTGGGACAGACGTCGTACAAACCGACCAAAGCCTGCGGCAAATATTCACTCGAGCCAAAACCTGGAATGCCATCCTATTGTTGGACGAAGCCGATGTCTTTCTAGCAAAGCGGGATAGAGCAGACTTGCAAAGAAACGCTTTCGTGTCAGGTACGTAACCCAGGCCTACTTTTACAACACCTTTCCTAATAAAATTCAGTCTTCCTCCGCTTAATAGAATACTACCAAGGCATTCTATTCCTCACCACCAACCGAGTAGATGAGTTTGACGAAGCTTTTCAAAGTCGGATTTGCCTGACCATCCACTACCAACCCCTAGATGACGTTCAGCGAACAGCCATCTGGCGAAACCTCCTGGGGCGGATCGAGTCTAAGGCCTGGAACGAAGATATATTGAAGAAGTTGGGACAATCATACAAGATTAATGGAAGAGAAATCAATAATCTCATACGGACGGCGGCTGCTCTGGCGGAGTATGAGGAGGTGGCTTTAGCGGAACGGCATATTGAGACAGTCCACGGGCTCAATACCATGGTCCAGCCAATTTATCCCGAGTAGGGCACAAGCGAGTACATATCAACCCCTTCAAATCGCATCATCATTCACAACACCACCCTTGATTTTTTTCAGGGGGGGTTCTCGCCTCCTACCTCTTGGCATGACTCCTTTCATCGACGCCACATCGTCGCATTTGATCATCTAAATAGACCGGATATATTCATTACTTCGAGCTGAATGGCAGTTGTCTTAAGCATGTAACTCTCGGAGCTGAGTGTTTAGATTTGTTTAAATGAAATGAAGAGCCGAGAAGTAGTTGAGGGGTTTCTGTGGGATTTAGTTGTATATATCGCTAGACTGTCGCCGCCGAGAGGGTTGGAAGACTAGAGGTCGTGACTCTGTGCGGCTCGGCGTGTAGCGGAGAGGGGTTGCTGTGGTGTCAGTGTCTAATGTCTCCAGTTCCTTTGGATTTGTTAATAGTTCCATCTAACAAGCCCGCGCCACTTGACAGTTGAGCATAGAGGAAGGAAATTCTTCACCTACCCCGACCAAATCCACGCGGACCACCCCCTTATTCTCTCCGGGCAACTATAACAGGTTCTTCGCCTGAGCCTCATCTACCAAGGCCCCCGTCACCTAGTATTTAATGTTATATATATTCCTAGGCTCTTTCCAGTTCTCCGCCCAAGTTGCGCCCAAACCGGACACCAACATCCGCACCACCCTCAGCTAGACCGCCTCCGTCTACGCGCAATCCAAATCGCCAAAATGAGAAAGTGCTAGGCTAGACACCAACCTACACACCACCCTCACAATCATCACAATCCCCAGCGCACCATGAGACTGATCCGCCTCGCAACTCTAGCCACTCTGCTCTTACAAACCGCTCTCGCCGTCCCTCTCCCCTGACATCGTCGAAACAACCACCAAAAACTGCTCCTCCATCTCCTCCATCGAATGACAAACCCCAAATACAAATACGCCACATAACCCACCAGCCAAGTCATGGAAGCCTACTTTCTTCGCCCCCATCTTTGTCCCGACAAGCAAGATCTACGAGTTCTCGAAGCAATCTGACGGCGTCTCGTTCTACGGCATCGTCGAACCCCCAGGGCTGGGATATTAAGGATATGATTCATCAGATGTAGGTTGCTATGACTAATCAGGAGATATTTTGGGTAAGGCGGGAAAGATGGCGGCTGTCAACAGCATGGAGAGGGAAGGGTCGTGCGGGGGAGGGGACTTGGAGTTTATGTGCGAGAGAGGAGGGGGAGGATAGAGATGTGGTGGGATAAGGTTTATACTCAGTGGGGAGCTACCCTTTCAAAATAAGGGTAGCAGAAGAGCGGAAGTGGAGCGAACGGTTACTCTACGGGTTATGGTCTGTGTCTTTATAGATTTATAGTGATAGTATAACTAGTTATAATTCAAAAATAGTAAAATAGGGGTTTAATTGTTATATTTATTTAACAGCAATGGTATTTATTATATTTCTTCATACCTTTGCTTCATAGCACGCTCCTTTCCATCTTCTTTCCTCCATCTATTTTTCATACAATACAGAGAGTGACTGTGCAGCGTAAATAGCAGCTATCATTTAGCCACAGTAGTCAGCGCCAGGTCTGGCTTACAAGATACACCACGCAACCCCTTATTACCACGACTGCGAGCAAAATAACAAGTTAACTATGCTCTTGCGCATACCACAGCGGACGGACTGTTCAATTCTCTCAAATCTACACCCAAACGTGCCTCTTCTCCCCATATACTAACTTCCATATCTCTATTATCCCACTACTGTTCAAGTCAGTATCACTTCCCCCCAAATCACGTGCCATTTCAAGCCACATCTTCATGTATTAAATGCACAGCCGAGCAAATGTACCACCCCCCCGGGTCCCCAAGTACCCCCTATCCACATTCCAGGCAACAACAACCCACCCCAAATGCAAAATGCAACCGCTCGGCCCCCCCGATCGGGCTACTGCGCGCAGCGTGTGGCGTGTATGGGTTGTTGGTGCTGTGTGAGTCATAGTGTGTGTGGGTGGATGTACTGGTACCTCGCGTCATCCTCGCGTACTGTACTTGGCCGTTTGATTTGGTGACCGTGTCCTTTTTTTTTTTTTTTGGCTTGCGCTTTGCGCCGCACGGTTGGATGAGGCCGAGGCTGGACAAGGCTGGGCTGTACTAGGGGGAGGGAGAGGGCGAGGCTGGGCGTTTGGGGGTGACGTATGTACTGTACTGGACTGGGTGGGAGGAGGCAAGGCTGGGGGCGTTTGGGGCGGGTAGGGTGACGGCACTTGGGGACGGGATGGGACGGGATGATGGGGAACTGCGGAAGTGCTGGTGGCTAGATTGTTGTCACGATACGGTGCGATCGGGTGGTGATGAGGCTCTTACGGAGTGGGAAGTGGGAGGATGGCGACGGTAAGGTGGTGATGTGCGGGAGTGATGCCCTGGTACGTGACGGCGGGTGGTGAGGGTTTGTAGGGAACTTGGGGTTTGTTTGTTTGTTTGTATGGGGGATGTGATAGATGAGGGGATGTTGGGGATGTTGGGGATATACGGTATACGGCGGTGATAGATATGGTGAGATGCGATACGGCGATACGGCGATACGGTGGTATATATATGGCGACCGAGATAGGCTGAGATGGGATGGTGTGATGATGTTGGAGAGGAGAGGGAGAAGATGGGTGGTGTTGGTTGGAGTTGATGGTTGGAATGTATACTTCACTGTGAATTTGCTGTGAGATACTTGCGGCAACTGTGAACGGCGCTGTGAGATTCTTCACAGGGTGTTTGAATGTACTCTCCATACAAAATTGTGCTGTGAGATACTTGTAGCCCATGTTTCAACAAGGCCTGTCTAGACTGAGATTGTGGTGGTGGGATTAGCTGATGTACCCTCTACTTGCCAATATCCAAAGTACAGGGTACATTCCTTCCCAGACTATCCTAGACTATCCCATGTATCCGTCCAAGTACGCGTCTTCCTGATTGGCTCCTTCCTCAACTCCTGTTGCCCCCCAAAACCCGTCTCATCCACACGCTAGTCCTAATCTCACCTACTAGTCTACGCTAATCAGCCACTCATAACACTCTCCCACCACCAAAAATCACCCAAGATCACACCAACACCGCCCCAACACTCACACTAAACCAAATCCAGTAATCTCACGCCACCACCCGGAACTCAGGTATCTCTGTCTTGCCCCCGCCAGGCAACAAGGCAGCAACATCCGCGAGTTAAATAGGCAGCCCATCTCCCGGTTGTTTTTCTCGATCCTTTTGCGAGCCTGAACACACATTTCGGCCAACGTAGTCGTCAACAACCATTTCACTTCCCCTCCTCTCCCCCACCACCCCCCACTACACAAGACACTACGTAACTCATCAAAAAGTTGCCAGAACAACAAGAAGAAGCAGAAGAAGATCGAAAACACACGCTCTCTCTACTCACTTCTTCATTCAACTCTTCCACTCTCTTCTGGAACTTGTCGCGATCACGATATCATCGAGTCGATCACCGAGTCGACCACATCGTCATCGCCGCTTTTCCACGAACAAACCAAGACTTCAAAAAACAGAAAAAACCATCATCCTTCACGTCGAGCAGCGACTGTAGGGGAGACATTGACTTGTTTATCTCCCGCAAACGGTACGGCGCCAGACCAGTTACTTCTCTCGACGTCTTGCCTCTTTACCTCTTTCACACAAATTCACTCTCTCTCTCCCTTTGCGACCCACCCTCTCTTCTCTTCCAACTTCGAACTAGCGATCTTACCGCGAACTTCGAACGTCAACCTCACCTCAAGTCTGACATCGATCTGACAAAAGCTTCTCTCGATAGCCTCAACACACTCACACACACAACGATACCATCACCTTGCGCGCACGTTTCGTAGATCGTAAATCACAAATACCGCCAAGATGAACTCTATCCAGACTCATCCTGAGAACGCGATGCAGGCGAAGACCTTCATCGCGCCCGGCTCTCTCTCCTTCCCAGGTGGCGCTGGCGATCTCACTCCACCCTCCTCCGAGGCCGAGAAGATGAATGGTCAGCAGAAGCAGGGTGCGAATGGAGGTCAGGCAGTCCAGGCCAACGGCCACGGGGTGACTCCCGCGACACCGGCTGCCACTCCCGGCGCGACTCAGGGAGTCAGTGGAATTGTTCCTACCTTGCAGTATGTATGACCCTGTTCTGGCACCTTGGTAGAATCTAGAGGCTTATCTCGCATGTTCCTAAAGAAATATCGTTGCCACCGTCAACCTTGATTGTCGGCTGGATCTCAAGACGATCGCGCTGCATGCGAGGAACGCGGAATACAACCCAAAGGTACTGCTGACCACCCAGATCCTGGCATCGGCGCCGCACGTTTTTCATGCTTCGTCCTTGCTAACTGACCTCTTCTCCAGCGTTTCGCCGCCGTGATCATGCGTATCCGCGAGCCGAAGACAACGGCGCTCATCTTCGCCTCGGGCAAGATGGTCGTGACGGGTGCGAAGTCGGAGGATGACTCCAAGCTGGCGTCGCGCAAGTACGCGCGCATCATCCAGAAGCTCGGCTTCAACGCCAAGTTCACCGACTTCAAGATCCAGAACATTGTCGGCTCGTGCGACATCAAGTTCCCCATCCGCCTCGAGGGTCTGGCTTCCAAGCATCACAACTTCAGCTCTTACGAGCCGGAACTGTTCCCTGGTCTGATCTACCGTATGATCAAGCCCAAGATCGTGCTGCTCATCTTCGTGTCGGGCAAGATCGTCCTTACCGGCGCAAAGGTCAGAGAAGAGATCTACCAGGCCTTCGAGATGATCTACCCCGTGCTCCAAGGTAATTTCCATCTCTTCTGTTGTCGCAAACGGCACAATTCTAACACCATCAAGATTTCAAAAAGGTCTAAACCACCTTCGAAACCACGGACGCAAACGGGTCTCGATCAACTCTTTTACCTTGCTGCTCATCCAGCTCGGTGTACTACCACCTTATCCGCAACTGTAGATTATTGTTTTCACGATACCACGATTCACACCCAAAAGCTTCGTACTCTGATTTTCCTTTTCACACACACAAACAACGACAAAGGGCCCTGATACATGCTCGCGGCGCCACTCACGACCTCGGAGTCTGGCCAAAAACAAACACATACCCTCCCGCACAACCGGGGAGCCGCACATAAACACAGACCACCTTCGCGTCGTTATCATCGTGACCGTTACCTTTTTTGTTACTTCATTCTTGCATTGCACACGGCGTTTATTTGGGGAAGGCGGGCGAAAGATGGGAATCCGGGGGCGCGCGGAGCAGGACTTTTTTTACGTTACTTTACATCCCGCAGTCACTGAATCCTCAAAAGGTTTTTTTGAGAAGGGGATAGTGGCAAACAAATAGACAACGCGGCTTGTTTTTTTTCCCTCGCCCTTTGGCCCTGTGGGTTATGGTGGGGGATAGCAGCGCGGAAGAGAGAAATCGGGGGCTTTTTATTGGGGGTGTTCTTTTTACTTAATTTGAGCGAAACTGGCGAAGAGATGAGAGCAGAGAGAGAGACAGACAGAGACCGGCGTATTTATTGGCCGGCTCTGAGTTGAGTGGATGAGGGGATGAAGGAAATTATTGAGTGCCTCCAGGGGGGAGGGAGAGCGAAGCGGTCAGACCCGTTTTTTGAGATGGCTGGCTTTGGCTTTGGGGCTCTGAGATGTGTGGGGTAGAGAGAGATTATTTGCGTAATGGTGAGCTCTTGCGGAGGAGTTGCATGCATGCGCTGCAGTTTAGTGGTGGGCTAGCTGTGAGATGGGGCTGAGGGATAGTGAATACCAGCTCTTGATAACATGATCTTGTTCTGTGCCTTTTGATGTGATGTGATGTGTGTTGTGTGAATCATAGTTTATGCTTGTTGTGGTGAATGTGTTGCCAGACAGGCTCTTGGGGATATTTTGATAAGATGGTCCACTCGATCTCTTGTCAACCATTCCGCGAGGAGATTATTGATGTCCGAACTGTTCAAGCAACGGCCCTGCTTCGTTACAAGACGTTTGCCATTATTAACAATGGCGTTGGCGCGTCAAAGTGGCCCGCTCGGTGTATATATACATTAAGTGTTCTTTCTGTAGTTAAACCCATCTTAGTAAATTCCGTGTATGTCTGCAAGGCACCAAATAAATGACCCCCCCCCCCCCC
>KV459388.1:0-54816 GCA_001662645.1 Pseudogymnoascus sp. 03VT05 | reverse complement strand
ATACGCCTGAAGCGTCCACAACGGCCTCTCCGCCGTATAACCCCCCGGGTTGAGGGGGTAGGCGTTATCGATATCCCACGCCCCGAAGTCGTCGGAGGAACCGACGGCGTAGATGTTCTCCCCGTAGTAGGTGGTGGCGTTCAGGTTGAGGGAGATGGCGATTTGACACCCGATTGTGATGTTGGGGGCGCCGGCGAGGAGGGCGGGGATGTAGAGGCCTTGTGTTGTGGAGGTGGCGGCGCATGTAAGGGGGGGAGGGGAGGCGCGGGAGGCGCCCCAGGTGGGGGGGAAGGAGCCGGAGCGACGGCGGGACATAGTTACGAAGGCGGCGTAGGACCAGGTTAAGTGCGTTGCTGATAACGGTTCGCCGGTTGTGCGGTTGAATTGCTCGGAGAGGGATCCATCAGCTGGGGTGTATTTAGCGGCTATAGCGACGAAGGAGTCAGCGTAAGCTGTTACTGCGTCGATGATCTTGTTGAAGTCTTTGGTGCCTGATTTCTATTTTGCAGCCTTGATGGAGGGGTAGAGGTCTTTGAAGAAGGAGAGGGAGGTGGAGTCGACTTGGAGGAAGTGCTGGGTTTTCCATTGCGCGATGGCGTCGTAGAGGAGCTCGGCTGAGGCGGTGGTGAGGAGGTACCAGGGGTGTCCGCCGTGTCCGCCGTAGTAGACGTCTTCTGTGTATCTACCCACGGCGACGCCGGAGCCGGCGGGGATGTTCTTGTTAATGCTGTAGGCTGCTCTGAAGGAGTCGATTAGAGCTTTGAAGTTTGCGAGGGTCTTGCTGTGGCAGGCTGCATGGTGGGACTGTCGCAGCTGGCGTTGATGTCGAAGATGGTGATGGGACCGACGAGAGAGTTGCCATCGAGTCCGGTGCGGGCGATGTTGGTGTTGATGTTGGCGACGAAGTGGTGCCCGTTCCAGAAGTCTTGGAGGAAGCAGAGGACTTGTGGTGCTTGGTCGCAGCCGGTACATTTTACGCCGAGGTCGCGGGCGAGTTGTTGACCCTCGGCGAGAGCGCGGTGGGAGGTCTGGACGGTGAAGAAACTGGAGCCGTTGACTTCCTCCCATAGGTCGAAGCCGGTTTGGTTCCAGTACTGGCCGACGTAGGAGAGGTCGTTGGAGATGATCGGCCAGATTACGTTCTTCGCCTTCTTGGATTGGCCGTGCTTCATTAACCACTTGCTGTAGGTCATCAGGGTGATGGCGCGGACGGCTGGCCCGTCGCGCTGGGGTCGGCCCCATGCACCGTTGAATCTCTTCCCGTCGACCATGTACTTGGGCTCTCCCAGACCGAGACCTTGAGGGAGGAAGGTTCCAGATGGGTTGGAGACCGTCTGGAGAACCGCTTGGGAAGTAATATACTCCTCAATCTTGGCTTGGAGCTTTTTGTTTCCGCCGAAGGTAAACTCATCAACAATCATCAGCATGGTCAAGGCGGCATCGCGACTCCATGTGAAGAAGTCTAAGATGAAGTCAGTCCAAGTTTTCCGAGTAGCTTCCATTCAAATGGGTTCAGAGAAACAGATTCCCAGGTATCATCGCTCCATCACGGGGATATTACTCACAATCCGGGTCAACCTTGGAAGGGCTTGCGACAACGAAACCGGCTCCTGCTTCTGGAACCCTCGATCCATCAGGACCAATGCTGTTCAGGACGCCCTGCAAAGCGATCTTCTTCTCAGCTGTGACGAATTTGTCAAGGCGAGATGATGGGCTAGATCCGTGCGATCCGTGACCATTGTTCTCACCCCCACCCGGTGAAGCAATTGCCGTGGATGCTAGCAAGGAGACGAGTCCCGTGACTGAAGGAGGAAGAAACTTCATGGTGAGAAGGAGAAGGGCTTGAAACGAAACGACTGAAACGAATGGTGATTCGAATGAAGTGCTGATCAACAGACTCTTCTCACAACCTTATATACTTGTTCCTCGCCATCCCGTCCTTTGCCTAGAAGCTATGCAGTCCATATTGTTTTCTGCAGTCTGGTGATGAATGACGGGAAGAATATGCATTCAACGGACCGATTAAGTTTACAGACCTAAACAGACAAGCCCGCACGCTTCCGTCCTCGGTCGTGAAATCCCGTCATTTGGGGACGTGGGGTCTGGGGTAGAGCTCAGTAGCTTGCTTTGCGCACAGAGACGCGATGCTTAAAGCGACTGTGAGGCGTTTTGATAATCACCGGTCTTGGCCAGACATTTCGCCGAAGGTATATTATGGCTGGTGCTACCCCCCTGAGATCTTCCTCTTCTTCCCCTCCAAAGTTAAAATTCAAACTTCAAAATATACAATATCCTTATAGCTCCTAAGATCTCTCTACTTCAAATATCCAAGTTCAAAACTTCAAAACGTACCATCTCCGGTCCTAATCTGAGCCCATCTGATATCGAGGCCCAACAGTGTGAGTCAAGCTGTCAAACCGCAATGGTCCGTGCGTCGCGCGATCTAACTTTCGTACCTCTTATCAACCTCATCTATCTTCCAACATCCGAACGAGGCTCCGAACAAACCCCCGACGCGCACACGCAACACATTGGCATCTACCAGGCAGGATAGAGATGTGCAATCCGATCGCCATCAACACCTAAACCGCTTCTCAGCACCACTCTACAGTGCCTATCCACACACCACATTCCATAACCCCAGGGCGCGGCCCCGTCCACCAAGCTGAGACTGCCACAATGGACAACTCCGCCCCCAGCGGCAACAACAAACACATCAAAGAATTCCCAGCCATAGACAACAAACTCCACGCCCTGACCAAGAAATCCCTCTTCGAAAAGCAGCGCGCTGAGGCGGAGGCGAAGCGCGTGAGGGAGGAGGCAGAGACGAAGGCTGTGTATGAGAGTTTTGTGAAGAGCTTTGATGATGATGAGGGCGATGGCAACCCGAATGCTTACCCTATAGATGGCGGGGGGTATGGAAGAGGCGGCGGAGGAGGAGGGGGGTATGGAAGGGGTGGAGGAGGAGGGTATACAAGAGGACAACATGCCGGGGGTTACAATGATCGCGGTGGGAGAAGGTTCGGCGGACCACCACCACCACCTATGCGCAGCTCAATGAGCGGACCAGGAAGTCTCGGACCCATCCCTGGACCGCCGCCGAGGAAGAGGGGATTTGAAGCTTCTTTAAACAACAGCAGTAGCAGCGCGCGGCGCATCGGCAGCGGCGTTAGTGGCGACAGAGGCGACAGGGGCGCACTCCTAGGCTTCGACGACTCGCCTCCCCGCGCCACACCACGCGGTTTCGGCGCCTCAGACGATGAGGAGGAAGATGATACTGCGGCAGGGAGGACGGCGGGTGGGAGGGCAGCAGGGGGGAGAGCAGAGCCGGCGCTGGCGAAACCGACGCTGAGACTCGCGAAGTTGCCGCCAGGGACGTCGACGGCGGCGATTAAGGCGTTGATTCCGGGTTTGACTGTTGATGCTGTGAAAATCCTGCCTCCGCCACCTGGAGGGGTAGCAGGGGGGGAAAGAAGGAGTATGACGGCCATTGTGACGCTATCCCAGGAGACGGCGGCGAATGATATTGATGCCGCTGTGCATGCGTTGCAGAATAAGTATTTGGGGTTTGGATTCTGTCTCGAGCTGCATCGGCATTTATCGTCTGCCGCGCTGGAGTCATCCACCGTCGGCGCCGGCGCCGGGCGCGGCGCGGGTTCCGCCGCAGGAGCAGCTGCGCATCCGTTCGGCGCGAAACCAGTGGTTGTCGAAGGGGCCCCAAACACGCAACAATTCGCACCAAACCAGTACCGCGGCATCGCTCCACCGACTTCCTACGCCTCCACCCCTCGCGAACCTTTAGGACCCATCCTCCACGTCCCGGTGCGGCAACCATCTGACATCAAAGAGCTCCGCGTCATCCACAAAACCATCGAGTCGCTTCTCACGCACGGCCCGGCTTTCGAGGCGCTGCTAATGAGCAGACCAGAAGTTCAGCGCGAACCCCGCTGGGCGTGGCTGTGGGATGCCAGGAGTGGGGGGGGTGTATACTACCGCTACCGGCTGTGGGAGATGATGACATCCTCCTCCCCCAGCTCTGGTCGCTACGTCCCCCTCTTCGAAGACAGCGCAGCGTGGAAGGCGCCCGAGTCTGGGCTACCCTTCGAGTTCGTCACGCGGCTCGATGAGTTCGTCGAAGATGCTGCGTATAACTCTGACGACGACGAGGAAGATTCCGGCGACGAAGCAGCAGGGCGCGCGAAAGAAGACGAGGGCGGACCGCGTTACCTCAACCCCCTCGCCAGGGCAAAACTTACGCACCTCCTTGCCCGCCTCCCTACTACGACGGGGAAATTGAGAAAGGGCGATGTAGCACGCGTAACCGCCTTCGCTATAACCCACGCCGGACGTGGCGCCGACGAGGTGGTCGAAGCACTAGTCGCGAACGTCGCGCATCCCTACTCTTTTACCTCCGCTAACCCCTCTCACCGTCCCCCTGGACAGGGCTCGGGAAAGGAGGAGAAGGAAAAAGAAGACACCACCCCCGCAACCCTCAACGCCCTCCACCTCATCTCCTCCCTCCTCTCCTCCTGCTCCACATCCCGCATCCGCCACGCCTGGCGCTACCGCTCTCTCGTCGAATCCGCGCTCCGTCGGTCTAAGACATTCGAGTACCTCGCTGGCTTAGAGCGACGCATGGGCTGGGGCCGCATGCGCGGAGAAAAATGGAGGAGGAGTGTTGGGCAGGTACTGTCGCTGTGGGAAGGGTGGTGTGTGTTCCCTGCCAAGGCGCAGGAGGGGTTCGTGGAGGCGTTCAAGGTCCCGGTTAGAGAGGAGAAGGAGGTGGAAGAAAAGAAGGGAGGGGGGAGGTGGAAAGCTGTTGAGAGGGTTGTTGGTGCGGATGCTTATAAAGAGGGTGGGGAGGAGGAGGATGTGGATGGCGAGCCGATGGTGGAAGATGAGGAGGATTTAGACGGGGTGCCTATGGAGCCGTCTGATGAGGAGGAGGAGGATGTGGATGGTGAGGCTATGGTTGTTGATGGAGAGGAGGAGACGTATGAGCCTCCGCCAGCGGAACCGGTTGTTGTGGAACAACCGCAACAGCGGGAGATGGAGGTGGAGAAGCCGGTTAGGAAACGGCCGAAGGCTGAGGATATGTTTGCTGATTCTGGGAGTGAGGGGGAGTAGGGGGTTGGGGATCTTGAATATAGAGAGGAAGGATATTAAGTCACCACGGGTGTATGGATGTAAGAAATTTGTATACTAGGAAGAATCAAGCCTTATTGGCGCGCAGTGGTCTACATAGAGAAGTTCCACGATTTTACCCATCCAAAGCTTGAAAGTACGACAGACCTGTATGTGAGGTTGGCTACTTAACGAGACCAGCAAATCGATACAAAGTGCACCAAGCATTCAAATCAAGCAAGACCATGATGAGGCTGGTATTCCGAGTTTCGTCTCCATCCCGTTACTATGGCATCGAACGACGATGGTTTTAACTGACAATAGCTTTGACGGATAGCAGCGGCGTCTTCAGCAGCTTCAATCGACAACAGTAGCTTCAAACGACAGCAGCTTCACATGACAACAGTATCATCGACAACGGTACCAATCGACAACAGCACCGCTCAACGACATATGCGCCATACGCATCACAGCGCGTCACATAATACGGAGCTAGCTAAACGAAGGTCTACTGATGAGACGTAGGGGGGATCTGATGCGATTGTTGATGGAATGGTGAACAGAGCGTCCATCGCCACGACCCAGTAGCTTTTGTCCAAGGCGGCTGAATATCACACTGGCAGAATCGCAAAGATGGAACCATTTCAGAGAATATATATCCATTGCAGCATCCCCATTCTACAACTCTCATCTCATCTATAATAGACACCCGTCTACCATAACGCCCAGGAACCCGCCACCCGACGCTGCGTTACCCGTATGTATAGGGAGAGTAGATACACCTAACCAATGCCGCCCCAACGCCTTCCATCCAGTTCATTATCCATCCCAAAAACTCCTTCCAGCCCATCCCATTCAAAAACGCAGCAATTATTACAGTCCCACTTTTCAAGCACCAGGCCCCATCGCATCCCCACCCCCCTTATCAACCCTCACCTCCTCCACCGGCAACTCCACCCCCTTAATCGGATGCAACAAGACA
Source organism: Pseudogymnoascus sp. 03VT05 (assembly GCA_001662645.1). Classification (NCBI taxonomy): domain Eukaryota; kingdom Fungi; phylum Ascomycota; class Leotiomycetes; order Thelebolales; family Thelebolaceae; genus Pseudogymnoascus; species Pseudogymnoascus sp. 03VT05. The sequence continues at coordinate 48,710 of KV459388.1, read as the reverse complement.
GGGGGGACACACATCCTCCCCTCCGACCCCTCCCCAGCCTCCATCTTCTCCCCCCCCAGCTCATCAACCTTAAGCCCCATCCACCGCCTCCACAAGTTCCCCGCAAACCCCGAATTATAATACCACGTCAACCCCAACAAATTATGTTCTCTCTCCCCAAAGATGCCCATCTTACTCGCCCCCGTCGCCCCGTTGCGTCCACTATTCATTGTGGCGCCCAGGTACGGCAGTGGCCACACGCGATCCACAAACATCGGGTGCGGCGCGTACACGGCCTTGTAGCCGTGGTTGAGCGCCGCCTGCGCGGGCCACATCTCGGGGAAGGCGTGGTGCTTCTTGATCGCCGTCTCGCGGTGCATGGTGTTCAAGAGGCGGCGGGAGAGGCGGCTGGCTGTGACGATGGAGGCGCGGCGTGGGGGGAGGCCGTTGGTGCGGTTGTACCCCGTGACGTCCTCGGCGAGGAGCCAGGTCGTGTAGTCTGGGTCGAAGAGGGGGTTGAGGGTGATGAGGTCGGCGTCTTCGCCGACGCCCCATTCGTACTTGTCGTCTTTGAAGAGGCGGGGTGGGACGGGGTCGTTTTCGGTCTCGAACCAGTCCTCGGCGTGTTGGGGGCGCTCGGGGCCCCAGATGGGTTTGTCGCCTTTGGGGCCGTTGCCGACGGACTGGCCGTCTTCTTTTAGGCCCGACCAGATGTTTCCGGGAGAGTCGGTGCCAGACTCGGTCTGTACACGCACCATGTGGCTGAAGTCTTCCCAGCTGCCGTGAACGGCTGGGATGTAGAAGCGGCTGTTGCGCTCCCAGAGTAGCTTGCGGGGTTGTGCCCTTGTCCAAGTATCCATCTTTTGGAAGAGGTTGTACCAATGTCCGGTGTAGCGCACGTCCATCTCCCATTGCCAGAAGAAGTCGTACTCGGGGTGTTTCTGGGCAAACCACTGTAGAGCTTGGATTAGGCCGCGGTATACGCCGTGGATCGGTAGGTTGCGGAAGTTCGTCTCTTCCATGCCGTTGTACAGCATCACCATCTGGGTCTCGGACCACAGTGTTGCGATGCCTTGGAACTCTGCAGGGACGCGCTCCTTGAGATGCTTCGTGTAAGTTTCTTCGTCGGCAAAGACTGGGATCGATTCATCCTTGACTTGCACTAAAAGATGGATGTCATACTCGCCACCCGAGCCCAATGACAGCTCAGTAATGAGACCGCGGAGCCACAGAATGTCCTCCTCGCGGTAGATAAATTCGTCCCACGTCCGGATGACGACCGCAGTTCTATGGACGAGCTTTGCTCCAATTCCATGGGGCTGCGTGGTGGTAGCAGAAGCAGAATCCGCAGAAGCTGTAGTGGTACTAGGGGCAATAACGTTAGCAGGAGGCTCTGCCCTCTTGTTATTCCTGGTGACACCGCCAGCGCCTGATCTGAAGCGTTTGGCGTTGGAGATAGAGCACCGTAGTTGTGCCTCGGCCCAGTCAACATTTGTGAAATCATACTGTGGCACTTCACTCCAGACTTGATCTGCTCCATCCATATCGCCATGCATACCGCTTGCCAGTCCACCCTTTCGCAGCGAGTAGCCGTGACCATATGGGCCAAGTCTGCCGTATCTGTCAAAACAGATATCATCAGGCAAGCCCATCATATCATATGAGCCCATGATATGGTCAGCGAACCCAGCCGGCCTCCCCTCGTAGTAGCGTAGAGGCGGGATCCTGGCATTGGTCTTGGCGTCAAGGAAACATTCCTTTACTGGCACGTACTCCTGCAGGTACGCGCTCGAGTTGTAGTCCGGGTATGGGTTGTATGGTTTGCTGGAAGGAATGCCCAGCTTGGACGACATAATTTCTGTGATGTTCAACAATTCCGTCTCATCCTCAGGGTCTCTGGGATATTCGGGCTTGTTCTTCGTCAGTGACACCAATGCCTTGATCCCGCCATAGTATCGTTCCGAGAACGGAAAGGACTCCCATTGCTTGGCTCCATTCGGTCGGTGGTTTCCCATATCCTCCAGCTTCTTTGAGTCTATGATGCTCATCGCGATTAAGAAGCCTATGAATGCAAGCACTCCCAGCATAATCAAGAAGCACAGGTATCGTATGATTTTCTGAGGCACTCGATATGCAAAACATCGTTGTCGCGTCCGCAAGATCGTCCTCCTCTTTATCATCGGCTGGGTCGAGTCATATGACCCAGAAGTGTCTCTGGAGGAACTTGTAATGGGAGAGATGGGCAACGAAGAATCATAGTCGTCGCTCGAAACTTCGTAGTCATGATCAACAATGTTTTGTTTCTCCGAGTCAATCGAGTCTCTCGCCCGTGACGATTCATGAAAGGGTAGCGCGGAGTAGTTATTTGACGACCGGCGCTTCGCCACCTTCAAAGGGTTCAGGGCATCGAGGGCCCCCATGTTTGTTGACTGTGATCCTGACTGTGTATTTTGACACCCGCTTGTCACCAGGACTCAAGCTTTCGTGGGCAGCTCCCAGACTATATAGGTCTTTGGTTAGCTATAAAGCGACAGAACCGCCTAAAGGCAAGTGGAGAAGATGCCAAAACTTACGCCAGACGTCATGCAGTAGTAGTGGAATGACGGAAAGCGCAGAAGAAACACTGAACCAAACCGTGGGTCGCTATGCTGTTGGGTATCTTCTTGGGGTATTTGGCATATACACTCTCGCAGAAATAGCGCTGAATAGACGTGAATCTCAAATATGTCCGTTAATCGTTAATCGTAGCCGTGGTTGTCTCAATAGACTCGAATCGGGAGAGTGGTCTGATCTGATGCCTTCTAGACCGTAAATTGAGGCTGGTCGGCGGGGCAACCACGACCGCGAACCCCTACAGAAGATGACTAGGGACGATCAATAAAACGCGTGATTTGCGACACACGAACGTACGTGAAGTAGTAGTACAAGTAAAGCGGAATAGAAAGACGATTGATATTCAATTAATTCATAAATTATCCAAATATCCTACATATTGTTCTTTAAAGGGGTGCTTATAGAGTAGTCTTAGTTTTGAAATTTTGAAATCTAGGGTAGAATTCGGGGTTCACACGTTTATAGTACGAATACCCCTACTTTTGGAAGCTTTATATGGCCTCATTCTGTTGCCGCTACTCGTATACCGTATCACCACCAAACGCCAAATCTTATACCAGCGCTCTAAACCGTCAAGTCATCCATTTTCCCCGATTCCTTGCAACGCCAACGACAAATTATCGAGTATCAAAGTCTACCAATCATCATCCTCATCCGAACCATAATCCACCAAGCCGAGCGCCGATTTGGGCTCAGCTACTTTCTCAGGTGTAGGCTTTGCCAGCTGTTTCTCTGTGGTTGTCGCGGTGGTCGTCGGTTTGGCCTCGGCAGCTTTGTGCGGACCTGCTGGGTCGTTCTTTCCCTTCTTAGCTTCGACTTTGGCACTCGCGCCTTCCGTTCCAGGACTCTCTGTCGCTCCTGCCTGTTTGCCAGTCGCCGAGTCACTCGATGATGCCTTCCTTAGCTTAAATCCCTTGAGCGCTCCTTCCTTCCCTCGTTTCCTCTTCTTAGCCGCCGTAGCCCACTCATCATCCGCAGCTGCCGTAGTAGTTTCCGCACCAGTCTCGCCCTTTGCCGCCTTATCCAGCTCTTCCTGTCTCCTCCTAAACACCTCCAGTCCCTCATTGGTCTCCTTTCTCACGCGCGCTTCCTCCGCCCGCGTAGATTCGAGGACCGAATCGAGAAAGTCAATCTCATCATTGTCGAGGGCCCGGAACTGGTTCTTGAGTCTGCTCGCCTCTTCAAAGGCGTCTTGTTTCGCGGCTTAGGGACAGGCTACGTGATCAGCATTGGGAGCTCTAAATTAAACTGAAGAAAGAGGTAGGGATGGATAATGAGGGCAAAAAACCTTTGTTGGCTTCGAGAGTCTCGAACAGCGAGCGCCCAGAGTCCTGCGCCGCTGCCTCGTCGGCCTTGCGCCGGCGGTTGGCTTCGATCTCGACCTGCGCCGCGAGCCATTCGTCAGATCGCTCGATGGGCGCGTCTGTCGTGCCACCGGAGACAAAGCCAGAGGACATTGTGAGTGATAGGCAGGGCCTAGAAGCAGTTCTATAAAATGCGCAACGTATCGGAACTTGAGGTGCTGGCGTGTCTTAGGGTTAACACGAGCCTGGCGCAGCTCCGAGCATTACCCCCCCGGAGCACTCAGTGCCGTTGGTGCGCCTGTTTCTGTGACACAATTTTTAGCCTAAAGACCCTCGACGTCACCCCCAACTCCCAACTCCCACATTCTAAACCCCCACCAAAACACCCCACCACCATAACCCACCAACGACCCCACCGGGTACCCCTCCATCCATGGTAAACTGACTCTGATAGGATGGGAGGGGGAGAAAGTACGCTGTAACAGGATGAGACGCCAACCAAGATCTACAGGTGGGATTGCGACGGAACAATTGCCAGCGAGGGGTTAGGAGTACATGAGTCCAAAGAGAAGGCCGGAGAATCTACTTAGTAACCGGTATAAGAAGGCAGGAGGCCCTTGGACTTTTTTTTCCCCAAGTTAATCTGCTCAATCCTTTGTTTATTTGATACCCTCGAGTCTCTATTTACAATACCTTTATCTATCCCAATAACACATCAACCTGGCTTTCAGACTCACAATGGCTGCCGTCAAGCACACCTCGTACGTGTTCCCAATGTTCCCATCACCCCCTCACTTTGAAAAGCGCTCACCCTGTCTGCAGCAAGACGTTCACTTTGAACACTGGTGCCAAGATCCCCGCCATCGGTCTGGGGACGTGGCAATCCCAGCCCGGAGAAGTTGAGAAGGCCGTTGAGAGCGCTCTCCGCAGCGGTTACCGTAAGCCTCTCCCCTCAATCATATTACCCCGCAATCTTCATATTTCACCCATCCCTAACACACACCCCCAGGCCACATTGACACAGCCTTCGCCTACCAGAACGAGACTGAGGTCGGTGTCGGAATCAAAGCTTCCGGTGTTCCCCGCGAGCAGATCTGGCTCACCACCAAGCTCGACAACCCATGGCACAAGCGCGTTGCCGAGGGCATTGACGCCTCGCTCAAGAACCTGGGTACTGACTACGTCGACCTATACCTCATTCACTGGCCATGCAGCACCAACCCAAACATGAAGGAGGTCTACTCCGACTGGGATTACGTTGACACGTGGCGCGAGATGCAGAAGCTGGTCGAGACCGGCAAGGTGAAGAACATCGGTGTCAGCAACTTCGGCCAGAAGCACTTGGAGAGGCTCTTGGCCGATCCTTCTTGCAAGGTAAGCAATTTCCCCCGCGTTGGAGCCGTTAAAACGGCGTGCATGCGATCGTGCGGGGTAGAAACTGACTATACCAGATTGTCCCAGCTGTTAACCAGATCGAACTCCACCCCAACAACCCCTCCCCCAAGCTGGTCGCCTACAACACCTCCAAGGGCATCCACTCCACCGCCTACTCCTGCCTCGGCTCCACCGCCTCTCCCCTCCACAAGGACGCCACTCTCCTCCAGCTCGCTGAGAAGAAGGGCCGCTCGCCGCAGCAGGTTATGCTGGTGTGGAACATCACCAAGGGCCGCAGTGTCATCCCCAAGTCGGTGTCCGCGGACCGCATCCAGGCCAACTACGAGATTGATGGGCTTGAGTTGACTGAGGAGGATATCAAGGTTATTGATTCGATGCAGGGCCGCTTCAAGGTGTGTGATGGTAGCTTCTTGCCGCAGAACTACATGGAGAAGGTGTTCTACAAGGACGATGAGTAAATGCACGTCGTAATGATATGATGAAATAACAGCTAGGTGTAAAGCACGATTAGAGAATAAAAAATGTGTATAGCTGCAAACTTGCCACCTATACCTGACTCTTCAAAATGTAGTCAGTATCTTTGTCAAAATGCTTGCTCGTACGATGTGAGTTGTCTATTCCATCTTCACCAGGTTTGATATTTAGAACCCGAAGCGAGAGTCATCTCCAAAAAGCGAGCATCACAAAGTGGCAAATAAAAAAGTCTTTGTATGTTTGAATGCGAAAAAGAGAGGGGAAACTGTCACATCCGTAGACGTGGTGGTGATGCACCCTGACACAAAAATACAAAAAATTACAAAATATATAGCAATTGCATGTTTCGATCATGCGACCTCCGGGTTATGAGCCCGGCGCGCTTCCGCTGCGCCAAATTGCTGTTTGAATGAAAAGGTGTGGCAAGTTTGGGTATATGAATCACACAAAGTTCCACACACAAACTTCCACGCGCTAACCGACTCGATAGTCGATTTCTCGTTGGTGGGCAGTGTTTACCCCCACCATCAGCTCCAGTTGTTGTAAGCACATAACAATCCTACTAAAGCGCCGTAGAGTACCACAATACAGATGCGCCCTCCTCTGGGCGACCCGCAGCACCAACATCGTCCACTCACAACTACAGATGTTGATCGCCGAGCCTCTACGACTCCAGAGCAGGATAACACAACCAATTGCAGTGGCAGTTAGGCCTTGTGCTCCAGCCTTGGTTTGAGACGCCCTATCTACTTTCGTCGTAGCAAATAGCCAGCTCAGCTGTGAGGAACAGCGGGACAAGGCGCGAACGAGGGATAAAGTCGTGGGCCGCGCGGGCTGTGTGCGGGTTGCTTATAATGGGCTGGGCTTCACCTTTGCTGTGGTTCGCCAACTCTCCTGTACAACCGCGCAAAATGGCTTCTCCTCTCATTATCAGGAACTTGACGTCGACGCCGATTGAGCTGAAGCTCATCGAGCGCTTCCAGGCCCCTGGCCAGGCACCGGCTAAGACTGAGGAGAATAGCAACAACAACGACTCTGGCTTCGGAAGCTTGGCCAAGAACTTCACGACTCTGATGAACAATGTTACGAACACTATTCAGAGCCCAACTAACCTCGAGCTGGCAGCCAATGCACAGAGCTTCAGCCACAAGGATGTCAACATCAGGATCGAGCCGTTTGAGGTTCTCAAGACGGATATCCCGCTGAAGGAGCGCGACGACCATGAGATTATGCGATTGACATTCGAGAACGCGGGGCAGCGTTACAGGCTCGACGTCCCATCTCCAACCAGCAGATCTACCTCCTTGACTCCTCTTCAGCAAAACTCAAAGTTTGAATACACTGGAGTCTATCTGCCCCAGCACTCTTACCTCTCTCTCTACTCATCTGCGCGCCTCAACTCCTGGATGGGCAAGCTCAAGCCCCAGACTCCTCTGTCGGCGCTATCTATCCCAGGAACTCACAATTCCGCAACCCACTACCTTGCTCTCCCCTCCGTGCGCTGCCAGGCTGTTTCGGTCACCGACCAACTTAACAACGGTGTGCGCTTCCTCGATGTCCGCGTCCAGCCCGAGAACTTTGAGGACCCGAACGCCGACGGCCTGATCCTCGTCCACGCCGTCTTCCCCATCTCGCTCACGGGCAACAAGTACTTCCGCGACTTCCTCAACGAAGTCACCGCCTTCCTCGACCAGAACCCATCCGAGACCGTCCTCATGAGTCTCAAGCGCGAGGGTGTCGGAAAGTCCACCGACCAGCAATTCTCCAAGATCCTGCACGACCACTACATCTCCAAGGACAAGGGGCGCTGGTTCACCGACAACCGCATCCCGCGCCTAGAAGAGGCCAAGGAGAAGATCGTCCTCGTCCGCCGCTTCGGCGTCGATGACGCTGTCAAGGGTTACAACAACAACGCCGGCTTCGGTCTCGATGCCTCCAGCTGGCCTGACAACTGCGAGGATGGACTGTGCGTTGGTGGTACCATCCGCGTACAGGACTTCTACGAGGTTGAGGAGAGCGTCAACATCGATAAGAAGATCAAGTTCTGCCACACCCATCTCGAGAAGGCGGGTTCGCTTGTGTGCCCGCTGCCTGGTGCGGCGAACGCGGCCGAGGCGCCCCACCCCTTCTTCATCAACTTCCTCACTGCGAGCAACTTCTTCCGTCCGGGATGCTGGCCTGACCGCGTCGCTGCTAAGGTTAACCCCGCGACGGTGGATTTCCTGTGCCGCAGGCATAATGAGAAGGAGTACTATAGCACGCTGGCGGAGAAGCGCGCGATTGGAGATGGTAGCACGGGAATTGTGGTGTGCGATTGGGTGGGAGAGAAGGGGGATTGGGATCTAGTCAGGTGTATTGTTGGACACAATTCCAAGTTGGAGTTGAGGGAGAACCAATAGATGGCTTATAGACCGTCGTTGCTATGATTTGAATAGGTAGGAAAGGGAAGGTAGACCAATAACAAAATATATTTCATGAGGCTTTGCCATGTGTCTTCTTACATTCTATGCCAAACCAACACTATGAAAACAATATAATACATCCTCTCTACCATACCCCTCTACTCCGCCTTCACCTCATCCTTCCCCTCCTCCTTCCCCTCCGGCCCCTTCTCCTCCTCCTCCAACATCATCCTCCTCCCCTCAACTGTAAAAAACAAGTTCTTCCCCGCGCTCTCCAACGCATTCGTAACCCCCGCCCCAGCACTCTGCAACAAATGCACAACCTGCGCCCTCAGCCCTTCCAACCCACCCGGAATCAACCCCACCCACCTCGCACCCTCCATATCAAACACCTTCCCCTCCACCCTCGCACCGAGCAACTGCAACTTCTGCAGACCAGTCTGCACCGCATTATCATGCCACCCCGGATGCGCCCTCCGCGTCGGCGCGGGATACGTCGGCGCGAGCGGCGCCAACACCGTTAGCGCAGCCTTTAGGTGCGCTGGGCTCACAGTGGGAAATGTCAGCAGCGCAACCGGGCCCGCGAGCAACGGCGCGAATCCGTGGGAAGTCCTAGTTCCCACAACAGCTTCGTGCGCAGCTTTACTGAGCGTGTGGCTTTCCACCCCTGAGCTTACGGCGGAGGGGTCAAAGTACTCAACCACGCGTAGTGCAGCAGCGAACATGCCAGTCTGCACGATCTGCAGCTTCACAGCCGATCCCGACGGAGCAGGCTCCCCAGCTAAAGCAAGCTGAGCATCCACCTTCGCGAGCGCGGCAGCGAGTTCACGACGCAGCGATGTCCATTCGGCCGTATTGAGGTTGTTATGCTGGAAGAGGATGAGGAGGGGTGTCGAGCGGAGGAGCGATGCGTATTGGCGCAGCAGCTGGGTTTTGCGGAACTGTGCAGGCTTGAGGGAGATGGGTTGGGTGGTTGGGGGGCGGGATTTTAGGGGCGGGAAGGGAGGAGGGGAGGAGGTGTTCGCGGTTATGGTTGCGGTGGCATATTGGCGTGGGAGGAGGGTTGTGGTGGTTGAGGTGTTGGGAGTGCGGAGGAGGGAGGTGAGGGCGGCTCGCGAGGGGCGGTGGAGCCGCGGTGGCATGGTGGGCAACTTGTTCTGGGGGTGGGGTGTTAGGTCAATTGAGGGTTCTGGGGGGTTGTGATAGTTGACGTACGGTGGAAGCTGCGTGGAGTTGGTGAACTGGTGAAAGCTCCTGGTCTCTCCTCGAATTTAGGAATCGTCTCTCGGTCCAATAATTTTGGCATCGAACAAATTTTGTTGCCTCAGGCATCAATACATTGTCAGCGCACATGATTGGGCGCGACACAACGTGCCCGCCGATATTCTTCCGAATATGGTACTTTATTCAATACCACCCTATGACTCTCTCTTGTGATATCTGTACAATACATTCGGGGTAATAAAGCAAACAGACAAACAGTTATTGGCTTACTGTTCTTTATAAAGAAAGCTGCCGCTGGGCACAACCTTGCCCCATTTTTGTTCCTCTTTATTTCACAATTTCACATATTTCCAACCATGTCGCTCCCACAAATCTCAATCACGCCCTTGCTCAAGAGGCTTTGGCCCGCCGGGGTCGAGCCACACGTGAGCGCCGATGAGATCGCAGCTGCGATTTCGCACATTTTTACCAATCAGCTGTCGCCGGTCCAGATCGGTGCTCTGCTAACATGTCTGCATTTTACCGGGAGGGACCGGACGGCCGATGTCATTGCGAAGTGCGCGAAGGCTATGCGGGATGCCGCGGCGCCGCTGGATAGGAGCATTTTGGCGGAGGTTGTGAAACGGAAGGATATGGGGGAGGGGAATTATAAGGGTGGGCTGGTGAGTGGGATTTTATCACTTGGGTGGGCTTTGCTAACTCTCAACAGGTTGATATTGTTGGCACGGGAGGTGATTCTCACCATACTTTCAATATCTCGACGACTTCCTCTATCCTGGCATCATCACTTCTCCTTGTAAGCAAGCATGGCAACAGGGCATCCACCTCAAAATCAGGCTCGGCGGATCTCCTTGCCTCCACTCTACCAGTCCCCCCAGTACTGTTAAATGTCAGACCAGACACCATCGCCCAGGTGTATGAGAAGACCAACTACGCCTTCCTCTACGCCCCCGTCTTCCACCTCGCCATGAAGTACGTCGCACCAATCCGCAAAGAGCTCGGCTGGAGAACCATCTTCAACCTCCTCGGCCCCCTCGCCAACCCCCTAGAAGGCGTCATCGAGGCCCGCCTCATCGGTGTCGCACGCCGCGATCTCGGTCCCGTTTTCGCCGAGGCACTCAAGATGACTGGCGCTACCAAGGCTATCATTGCGTGTGGCGCTGAGGACCTCGATGAGATTAGTTGTGCCGGAGACACTTACTGCTGGATGCTCAATGAGACGGTGGTTAATGGGGAGAAGGCGATTGATGTTGATCACTTCATCGTCTCTGCTGCGGATTTTGGTCTCCCCGCCCATCCGCTGTCCGAAGTTTCACCCGGCAAGGAGCCGGTTGAGAACGCAGCGATTCTTATGAACTTGTTAGAGAACAAGCTCTCGAGAGATGATCCAATCCTCCATTTCGTGTTGATGAACACGGCGGCGCTATTCGTGGCTTCGGGGATTTGCGAGTCGGAAACGAGTAACATGGGACCAGGTGATGATGGACAAGTCATCACGGAGAGAGGTCCGGGGGGTCAGAGATGGAAGGAGGGTGTTCGTAGGGCGAGATGGGCGGTTGAGAGTGGCGCCGCGTTGAAGCAGTGGGGAACCTTTGTAGAGGTCACCAACAGTGTGGGAGAACAGACTCCGGAACCCTGGGTTTAAGGACCTTTCACCAGCGGCCACGTTATGGTGACACGCTTCTGAGGATCAGGATTATGGATGTTTATCCTAGGGTAGCTGGTTGGCATGTAGCATGTATTTTGGATGATTTTCGACCGACATTATTAGGTCTTGATTTAACGTTTAGAACTATTGACTTCGGTGTCTGAAAAATAGCGGCGACAATGTATATAGCCGTTTAAATGAGGTAAATACGAAGACATGCGATGTTCAATGCCTTGTAGGATACTCTACGTTTTTTATATTTGTCATTGGTATGACGAATAAATTCCGTACGACTTACTTTATATTTATATTAGACAAATAATATCATTAAGTTATTTTATAAATCCGTAGAAAATAATTAAACACCACCAATACCACCAAGTAACAAACCAATAAATCCCAATCAATCTACTATCTATAAAACAATACCCCTACAATAAGAAAATATACCAAAGAAACTAAACCCTCCCAGAGAAAGACTCCTAAACTCACATATAAAAAAAACCCGTCCTCGCACGTGACCAATCTTTTATCCCCCCCATAAATTCTGCCACCGCCTTCCACCCACAGCCTCCAAATATTTCGCGCCTCGCAATTGCATTTCTCAGCCTCCTCCCGTTCATCCCACCACTCCCTCAACTCCAACACCACCATCCACCATACAGCCACGAAAACCCCCCACAACGAAACGCAACATGTCCACGCGCGAAGCCTATGTTCCCCCCACCGCCGGCGGCGGTGTCCCCATCGCAGGCCGCGAGCAGGGATACACTGCTGCGAGCGAGGGTCCGGCGATCAACTACCTTTGCGGTGATTGTAACAGCCGTGTGCCGCTGAAGCGTGGGGATCCGATTAGATGCAAGGAGTGTGGACACAGAGTTTTGTATAAGGAGAGGACGAAGAGGTGAGTTTGCGCGTTGTGGGGAGTTGAGGAGAGTGGATGGAAGCTGACAGGTGACAGGATGGTGCAGTTTGAGGCGAGATGATGGGGAGGAGGATGGAAGATGTGACGTGCAAATACTTAAGCTTGGGCCTTGGGGGGGGGGGGGGGGGTGTGTGAAGGAGGGGGGGGGAAAAAGGGGGGGGGGGGGATATTATGAAGGCGTGCATGGGACGGAGTACGGATACGGGCGTTTTGAGATGCGGTGGTTCTTAAGCAGATTCTACACAGTGAAGCTCTACCAAATGCAACAAGATCGAGACTTTTCTCTGATTCATGGCTACTGTACCTCACACGGGCAAGTCTACCATGGTTGTTGGTGGCTGTGAGTCGATTTAGCGGTCCGTGAACTGTTGATTGTGCATCAGTTTGCCTCAGTTGGGGACTCATACGGTTGTAGTCATAAATCGTCACGGCTTACAACTGTCATGGATGATGCGCTGGTAAGTATTCATAATATATTTCCTTTTGTGGTATTCAGATGCGCCTTGCAATGCCTCCACGAACGCCAGTCCCTAACAAATCCCCAAACCTCTACATTCCCATCTGACTCGACCTCACGTATCTCGAAAAGCTGTTGTCCTCGTCGGTCACAGCCCCTGACTTTTCCATGGCCGCCTTATACCTCGACTTGAGCCCCTCTTCTCTCTCTCCCTCATCACCCTCCGCATTAGCATCAGAGTCCGAGCTGTCCTCCAAATCGCTGATGACGTCCATATCAACCTCCTCCTCCGGCGCACTTGACCTCTCCCCAGAAACAGCCATATCCTTCATCAGTTTCCCCAGCTCCTTCTCTCTCCCCGCAGTCTTCTCATCAGCGCGCTGCTTCCGCCGCCTCTCAAGCTCCGGCTTGTAATCGCGGTTGAACTCGTCAGCCTTCTCCTGCACCGCCTCGAAAAACTCATCAATCCCATCGCCAGTCATGGAGCTGACGCCGACAACACTCAGATGGCTGTAAAACTCCTCCAGCATCAAGCTCATACTGTTCAAAAGCGAGCCCATATACCCACCCCACCCTCAACCCCACCAAAGCTCCCCTCCTCCTCCTCCGCCCTCAACGCCTCCTGAAACGCCTCAAAATCCGTCATCCACTCCTTCGCAAACTCGGCATTCTTGACATCCGTCTTATTGAACACCAAAATCATCGGCAGCTTCGTCTTATACAAGATACTGCACGCATACAACATATTGCTCATAAACGTGCTCGTCGACGCCGTGCGCGGCGTATCAATAATATACGCCACCACCGTCGGAAAACTCGACGCCAGCGAATCGAGCAAAATACTCCCCGACGCACTCCACACAAACACCTCGATCTGCCCCGGCGTATCGACGAGGATATGCTCGATGGGTTTCTTTGCCGGGTTCGCGGGGTCTGGCAGGGTGCGCTTCTCGAGCAGCGTGACGATCTGGTCGATCTTCGTGGCGAACAGGTTCAGGGAGGTGAGGATCCCGCCGTTGGGGCCGAGGTTGTAACTCTTCATCACCTCTTGGTAGTTGACTGAGTCGCGGATGTCGATGTTGGACTCGAAGGGGACGGTGCGCACGGCGGGGTCGAGGTTGATGACGTAGGGGGGGGTCTTCTTTTCGTGGAGGTGGGCGTTGATGCGTTGCATGAAGGTGGTTTTGCCGGAACCTGCGGGGGGTGTGAGTTTGGGGTTTGAAATGGGAGGGGGAGGAGGATGTACCAGCCATGCCTACGCAGACGATCGAGACGGGGGTTTGGGAAGCCATGGTTGCGTTGTGTGGTTTATGGCGTGGAGTTGAGGCTGGAGATAAATTTGTAGATGCAAGGTGGGGGTGGACAAGGCTCGACTGATAAGCAAGCTAGACCCAAGGCTGATTGATCAATGCATGGTCCGTGCGTTTTATAGACGTTGAAGCTTGGTTTGTGACGCGAGGTGATGAACTTTAATCAAGATATTGGATCAATGAATTATTTGGTGTCTTTATAATATATACTCAAAGAGCTGAAGATACACAAAAAGACCTCAATCCATTGACAAAACCATGAGATCAACATAAACGCACAACCATCAAAACCACATCTCATCCTCACCCCTAGCCAACGGCTCTCTACAAACCACACCTAAGCCTCGTCACTAGCACAACACTCAACCATGGACGACGGCCTCGACGAATTCGAGAAGACTCTCGCAGCCGAGAAAAAAGCCCGCGAAGACGAAGAATCCAAATCCAAATCCCGCAGCGACCGCCACCGTCACCGTCACCACCACCGCAGCCACAACCACAAGTCGCGCGACGACGACGACTCCGAGCGACGCCACCACCGGCGCTCGCGTGACGACAATGATGATGGCCACAGACATAAGCGCCGGCACCGCGACTTTTCCCGCGACGATGAGCGCAAACGGCGCCATAGGGACGACTCCTCCCATGACGAGGAGCGCAAGAGGCGACACCGTCACGAGAAGACTACAGATCCCAAGGAAGACCTACCTCTCCCCGACGAAGAGATACCGCAGACCGATGCGCCGCTAGGGGCGGCGCCGGCGGTGAAGCGCGATGCGTGGATGACGGCGCCGGGAGCGCTGGAGGTGGATTATACGCAGAGGGGGGCGAAGAAGGAGGAGAAGAGTACGGTGGAGGAGAAGATGGAGATTAAGATCCATCGGAACGAGTTGAATCACCAGTTGAAGGATGTGCGGTTGGAGGAGAGCGATGCTGTTGAGGCAGAGGAGGAGGGGGAGAGGGAAGTAGAGTATACATTTGGAGACAGTGGCGCGCAATGGAGGATGACGAAGTTGAAGGCTGTGTATAGGGAGGTGGAGGAGGGGAAGAGGACGCTGGAGGATGTGGCTGTTGAGCGGTTGGGGGGACTACGCGAGTTTGATGATGCGAGGGAGGAGGAGGTGGAGTTGGAGAGGAGGAAGTTGTATGGGCAGGGGTATGTGGGGAAGGAGAAGCCGAGTGGGGAGTTGTTTGAGGAGAGGAAAATGGCGATGGGGGTGAAGAGGCTGAGAGAGGAGAAGGAGGCTGAGGAGACTGCGAGGGATTTGCCGCAGGGGAGGGTTATGGAGGAGCAGCAGGCTCAGGCTGCTCCTGTGGCGCGGGTTGATCAGACTCAGCTTAATAGGATGAAGGCACAGCTGATGAAGGCGAAGCTTAAGGGGTCCCCTGACGTCGCAAAGCTCGAGGCTGAGTACAACGAAGCAGCCACCGGCCTTCTCGCCAGAGGCCCTGAAGTCATCGTCCTCGGCGAAATGGAGAACAGGCTCCTTGCCGGTACGCGCGGCGAAGTGGTCTCCATCGACAACAAACGCGGTCGCGAGCGCGGTCTCGTCAAGTCCAACGAAGACATGAGCATCGAAGACATGGTCCGCGAAGAGCGCCGCACTAAATACCAAGCCGGCGGCGAAGGACGTAAATTCGCCGAGCGCATCGCCAAAGACACGAAATTCGAGAACAACCTCGAATACATTGACGACAACACCGAGAAGCTCGCCAAGACCGCACCTAAGTCCGAGATGAACCTCAAGAACATGGCCATCGGGGAGTTCCAGAAGATGAACCGCATCCTGGACGCCTGTCCGCTGTGCCACCACGAGGACCGCAATCAGGCCCCCGCTGCGCCTATCGTCTCGCTGGGGACCAGAACCTTTCTGACGCTCCCTACTACCCCTGAGATCGCTGATGGCGGCGCGGTAATTGTCCCCATCGCGCACCGCACGAACTTACTCGAGTGCGACGACGACGAATGGGACGAGATGCGTAACTACATGAAGAGCCTAACGCGCATGTACCACGACCAAGGGCGCGCCGTCATCTTCTACGAGAACGCCGCGGCGCCCCACCGCCGCCCCCACGCCGCCCTCCAAGCCATCCCCCTCCCCTACGAGCTAGGCGACACCGCGCCCGCCTTTTTCCGCGAAGCGATCCTTGCGTCTGACGAGGAGTGGACGCAGCATCGAAAACTAATTGATACGGGGAAGGCGGCTAAGGGGGGGATGGGGAAACTGGCGTTTAGAAGGACGTTGGCGAAGGAGATGCCATATTTTCATGTTTGGTTTGATTTGGATGGGGGACTGGGACATGTGGTTGAGGATGCGAATCGTTGGCCGAGGGGGGATTTATTTGCGAGGGAGGTGGTGGGGGGGATGTTGGATGTGGAGCCGGATGTGGTGAAGAGGCAGGGGAAGTGGCAGAGGGGGGGGGATGTGGAGAGGATGGAGGGGTTTAAGAAGAGGTTTAGGAAGTTTGATTGGGCGAGGGTGTTGACTGATGGGGCGTAGGGAGGGGGGTGTGGGATGGGTGTAGGGAAGGTGTATGTAAGGAAGTGTATATTATGAGGGGGTTAGATCACATGTATAGAGAGATGATTGAACACACAGGTTTGAGAATGGATATACTGAATATCACGTGAATATATGAATCACGTGCATATAACCGACAAAAGCACGTGATGTGACAACCACTGTTCTGTCTTGTTCTCTCTGTCAACCGTAGAATCCTCTCCTCTCTTTCACTACGGTAGCCCATTCAAACCCCCCCAATGCCCAATCAACACTCATCTCCCAGGCCCCCACGTTCGAATCTTTCCCTTCCCCATCTTTCTTTCCTTCTTTTTCGCCTTCCTCGCTCGTCTCGTCTCGCCTCATCTCGCGTCGTCTCGCCTCAGCTCGCTTCCATCCCATCCCGTTCGTCTATCTCCAGGTCCCGCATCGTCTAGAGTCGTCTATCGTCTAGAGTCGTCTATCATCGTCTAGGGGGAGAGCCTAATAGGACGACGTCTTATAACAAGAACAAGAAGTAATAAGAAAGTTGTAGAAAGTCGGGACTGCGGCTGGACTGTAACGGAACTACAGTGGACTCTAGTGGACTACGGTGGTTTATACTGGACTCAACTGGTATTACAGTATCTGTTTTTTGTCCTGACATATACCACTACGAAAAGTATCCCTCAGTGCAAGTTACAGAGTACTACACGTACTACAGTTTCGAAAAAAAAAGTACCTTGCAGTTCTCTTCTGTCCCTTGCTGCCTCGGCGCTGCATAGTGGAGAGATCTGAATCTGAATCTGACTTACAGCTTACAGTACTGGGAAGAAGCTATACTGATTGACCGTGCTCCTCTGTCCCTGTACGGTACTCAACGGTACTCACAGTAGAGTTAGGTTAGTAGAGTTCCTCTGCTCTACTTACTTCCTGTACGGACCGGAGAGTAACTTAACTCAACCCTTATTCTGCCCTACAGTAACTCACTCACCTTACTCAACCTCAATTCAACTTTACTCAACTTAACCGTTGATACTCAATTACTGCAATTACTGCAATTACTGCAATCCCCCTTGTGGTGGTACACAGTTGCATAACTTCAAAATTTTGTTGTGCACCTTTCTTCCTCCTTCCCCTAAGAAAAGAGGAATCGCGGCGGCCCCAGTCAGAAAAGTTCGGACCCCCCCCTCCTCACCCACCCCCAAAGGTTCAAGCCACCCACCTGCCAGCCAGCCTTGGTAGATCGAAGAAACACCCGCGACCGTTTTCCAACCAAACTGCCCTGCGAACCGAATACCCCCCAACATCCACGCCGTATGGATCCTACTCTCAGCAACCACCTCGACGTCGAGCTGCAGAACGACCCCGACGACCATATCTCTCAGATCGCCCAGATCGCCCACGCGAACCAGAACGCGACCGCGATCGACTCTTCTGCACCCTCCCCGTCGATGTCGCAGCCGCAACAATCTGGAGCTCCGTCGTCACGTCAGCCTGCCAGTTATCCAAGTCCGACCTCCTACCCTTCGCCAGGTCTTTCAGCCGCCCAGTACTCCTACCCTGCTCCTACCCAACAACTCGTCCCCGAACCATACCGCGCAAGCCCAACAGGGAGCAACAGTTCCATGTCACTGCCCAGCATGCGCACTCTCGATCCCCATCAACAACAAGCTCAACAACAGCAGCAGCAGCAACAACAGATGCAACAACAAGTTCAGCAGCAGCAGCAGCAGCAGCAGCAACACCCGCAGCACATGGGTTCTCAGCTGCCTCCGCCCGTCGCGCAGATGGGTGGCCCATACTACCATAACAATCAGACTCTGCCTCACCCATCTCACCAGTATTCCAATGTCACCTCAGACCCAACGGGACAGAACATGCGATACGCGCTGCCAGGTCCAGACAACCGCGTCATGAGTGGCGGCCGACACAAGAAGGTAAATAAAAATAAATAGAAATCAATCCCCAATCCCCATCCCCGATACCTTAACCCGCGACCGAAGGGTTAAGGGCAATTTGATGATCGTCATCGCTGACACTCCATCCTTTCCATCCAGGAGATCAAACGTCGAACCAAAACAGGCTGTTTGACGTGCAGGAAGAGAAGAATAAAGGTCAGTTCGCCAAAAATTTCCCGCTTTCCACAATTTTCTCGCGTCTGTCGTTCGCTCCCTTCGGTTGATTTGACGCGAGGCTTCGCTTCGTGCCTCTCGCATATTCCCTTAGATCGGTCCCGATCCATACCTTCCCTTCGCGTGTTCTCGTCTCTCGCGAACCAGCGTCCCCCGTCCGCCGTCCCCTCACCCATTTCCACCACATACAAGCTAGCGCACCCATATACTGACAAACAATTCCCCGAAACACAGTGCGACGAAGCTCACCCCGCCTGCCGCAACTGCCA
The DNA here is from genome assembly GCA_001662645.1 of Pseudogymnoascus sp. 03VT05. Classification (NCBI taxonomy): domain Eukaryota; kingdom Fungi; phylum Ascomycota; class Leotiomycetes; order Thelebolales; family Thelebolaceae; genus Pseudogymnoascus; species Pseudogymnoascus sp. 03VT05. The sequence goes on along the minus strand of KV459388.1, from coordinate 30,095 downwards.
GAAGTCCAAGCGCGAGTGCCTGGGCTACGACCCGATCTTCAAGCAGCAGCCCGGCCCCTCGCCCATCCAGCCCGCGCCCTCGTCGGCGCCGCTCCAGGCCGCTACCCTCGCGACCGCCAACCCGTACGGCAACCAGCCGTCCATGCTGCAGGGCTACGGCGCACAGGTCCCAGCTATGGCTTTCGATGCGTCGCTGTCGGCTGGCGTCAGCTCCCCGGGCTCGGCGCAGCAGTTCGATTACTCGTCCGCGATTGATCCGGCCCTCGAGGCTGTCGCGGCCCCGCAGGGTGCACCACAGTTTACCCAAGGTACGGAGTATTTCTATGGAGATGAGCTGGCTCGCTCGTCGCCATTTTTTCCGTCAAGCCCTCCTTCATCGTTCCCTCCTACGCCGTGCCCACCAAAGACATCGGGATATACCAATGGCTATACCAATTCTCTCCAAGTGGGAGGCCGTAGCCGATCTGCTTCTCCACCCACGTCCTACTCTCAGGTGGCTCACTCTCAGACGGCCGCTCTTCAAGCTGGAGAGACCGGAGGAGTAAGCAAGTTGCGTCCATCCATGTCCAACTCTCAGGTGGCCCACTCTCAGACGGCCGCTCTTCAAGCTGGTGAGACCGGAGTAAGCAAGTTGCGCCCTCTAAACCAACCGCAGCTGTCGAAGAGTAATTCCCAATCCACCCGCCGCGTAAATGATGCTCCTCAAGTGAAAGGTAGCAATCAGAAGGCTTCCATCTCCAAGGGACAACCCAAGGGACAATCCAATGGACCAAACAAGCACCAGGCCCCTCGCACACCCCCTAAGAAGCCTGGTAACCTTCGAGCGAACAACTTTTCTCCCAACCGTCTCCGTGCACTCCTTTCCCAAGACGGAAGCGCTGACCTCATTACCACAGCCAAGCCCTGCAAGGTCGATGACCTCCTCCTGAAGCTCCCATCCAAGGCCGAGGACTTCAAACCCGAACAGGCCACCATCGACGAGATCAAGCACCTCTGGCTCTCCATCTACGTCAACGGCCTCGAGAGCTTCCTAGAATCCCGCTTCTACTACACCGACGGCCTCGAGTACCTCCTCAAAGACAAGATCGTCATGGAGCAGTTCGCCATCCTCCTCAACCAGTTCGCAAAGGCCACCCCGGACAACCCGGCTGAAATGCTCTACACCGCCTCCATCGAAGGCCGCGTCGTCTGGTCCCTCGCCTGCCTCGTCCGCTCCGCAGCCGAAGCCGCATCCGCAACTCCCCAACCTCCCCGCCCTGACGGCATTCCTCCCGCCGAAGACCCCATCGAGGCCGCTGCCCGTCTCGCTGTCTTCGAGAATCTCGTCACCTCCCAGATCGCGGAGGGTAACTCCCTCACCAAGCCACCTGCGACGGGTGACTACCATAAGCTCCGTGAAATGGAGTTCTGGTTCCACCTCGGCCACTTCGTGACGCTGCGCTTGCACGACAATGACCCCGGATCGGCGAAGGAAGTTGACGAGACCCTCGCGGCATTGAGGAGTCTTCTTGATGGCCGTGAGAACCGTGATGTCCTCTACTCGATTGCGATTGTGCGTGCCATCGGCCAGCGCGTATCGGAGTATGTTGAGAGCGAGGCGCCGCTGCATCTCGATGAACAGGATACGAGGAGTAAGCTTATGGTTGCCAAGCGATTTGTTCGTGATGAGGGTAATGGTGCGGGAACGACGAATGTCATTCGCCGTTTCTGTGAGTTGGCGAGTAGGCCTTGGAATCCGTGATTTGATTTTGTGGATCAAGGTGATGGATGGCGTCTGGTGGAGAGACGTGGTGGTGGTGTGGTGTGGTAGATGTATTTGTCTGAGTTTTGATGATGTTTGAGCATATAAACCATACGTGAGGAGGAGGAGAGGCGCCTTTCAAGCATGCTTGCTTTGTTCGGAAGTTGAGATCGAGGCTGAGATTGAGGTCGAGATCGCTGCATACTTTCGTTGTCAGCAAACGTCCTTGAAGAACCAGCACTTGCGTTGTCGTCATTGTTGTTGCTGTCTTTCAACTTCCAGTAACAAACAACTCAAAGAACAAACTGGATGACTACTCGGGGTTGGCGTTCCTACAGATCGGTCTGATGCGTCCACTTTGTATTAGGAAAGGAAGAGAGTAGGAAATCGGAAATCGGAAAGAAGAAGCAAGAAGAGAGTAAAGAAAAGCAAGTCTGGCGTTTACGTGGGTCGTTTTTATAGCTTCTTCACAGGAGTGACCGGGGGGATAAAGATAAAGAGAGCTAGGCGAGGACGCAGCGTACGGTTAGGCGGGTCGACGACATCATCGCATCGCTGCGGCAACCCTGTTCGTCTAGCTTCCTTTTAAAAATCCAAGAGGATGGAGTTTTCGGCTTACGGGGGGGGGAAAAGGGATTGCTACGTTAGAGGATTGGGGAGAGATACGTTTTGTGATTTTTTTTGCTAGATTGGCTTTCCAGGAGATTGAGGGGAAAAGCAATGGCATGTGGGTGGTGTATGAATAGGAGATCGTGGTTTCTTAGATGGGTTACTTCAATTAAGATGGCTCTCTATTATAATCGGGTTTTACATGTGATTGTTTGGAGTGAGCCTTATCTAAGAGAGTGGATGGGGGGGTATATAAACATATGACAAGTTAAGTTGGCGATATCTTGTGTCTTCGCGGCCTTGCTGAGGTATGTCGCTTTTTGTTCCCAACAGCCTTGATAAATACGGCACCGTTTCTGTTTATAGCTTGTCATTGCTTTTATATTTACCCGCAGTGGGTTTCTAGGACAGCTATTGAGAGGAAGGAATCAACTCCTACTCTCTCATCTATACGCATCTAAGGTCATAAACACACGAACCACATCCCATCACATCACATCACCCAACCTCTCCCCCCCCTTCTCGCCCCCCTTTGCCGCAAACCCCTCAAAATACCGCTTCCTAAACGGATTCAAATCATCCGCACTCACCCCCCCCTCCACCTCCCCACCCCCCACCTTCGTCCCATCAATCCCCACCAGCTCCCCCCTCTCCTCCCCGTCCCCCCTCCTCCGATACGTCAACAGCCGTCTCGACCACTTATTAAAACTCTGCGTACACACACTCAACAGCTCCAGATCCGGGTGTCCCGGCACCTCAAGCCTCACCTCCTCCTCATTCGCTGTCGGCATCCAGAACGCCAGCCGCCCATCCTCTACCAGAGACCCAGCCGCAAATGCTAATAAATCCCCTACCATCGCGGAAAACGAATACGGCCGCTTCGGAGGCACGTACCCGGGCTGCAGATGATGCGCATCAGGCCCATCATACACCGGCCCAACCCTCTTCTCCCTATGCCCCAACACCTTCAACCCCTCCCTCACGCCATAGGGCGGGTCACACACGATCCCATCCAAGTACCGTCCAGGCCGTAACGGGCTATTCGTCAAATCCGCCACAAAACTATCTCCAAACCCGGGCGCAAGATCATACTGCGCGAAATTCGCCCGCAGATTCCTACCACCCTTCCCCCGGATCGCGCGCCCGTCGATGTCGGATCCGAATGCGAGTGCGCCGAAATGCGCGCATGCTACTGGGAAGGAACCGGTGCCGACGAAGGGGTCGTAGAAGATTGCGCCGGGGCGCGCGAGGGCGATGTTAGCGGTGATCAGGGCGAGTTCCGCGTCCATGGATGTAGTGCTGATATATCTCCTCTTCTTAAGATCATACTTCCCCACTATCTCGCGCTGGGAAGTGCCCACCAGACGACCTAGGTAGAGGTGCTGGGGCGTAGAGGATCCGTGGGCCTGTGCGTCGAACGCCCAGTCCTCGAGGACACAGAAGCGCATATCTGGGTTCTTGAGCGCGACGGGGCCGGTGAACGACATGTATGCGAAGGAGTTGATGAGCTCGCAGATGTCAGCGTGGGTGCGCGACCCCTGGAAACTATCGATGGTGAATTTGAAGCTCTGTCCTTGAAATTGCGGCCACCAGGGCGTGGATGTGGCGAGGATGGACTCGTGGAGCGCGGGGTAGGTGGGGCCGCTGCCCCAGAGGGCGTAGATTGCTTTTGCGGTGATGCTGCGGCTTAGGAGGCGGCGGGCGGAATCATCGTCAGGGAGTTTGAGTGTGCAGAAGGGGGACTGGGAGGGGGGGTTAGTGAGGGAGTGGTGGGGGGGGGAGGGGCACGTACGTCGAGGCTGTAGGAGATGACTTCCATGGGGATGCCTTCGAGGTCGGCGAGGGCTTGGATTTCGGGGAGCCGGAACGTCTCGTGCGTCTGAATGAAGCGGAGGAGGTACTCCATCTTTGCTCTGTGACCCTGCTGTGGGCTCGCGACAGCGAGCACGAGGGGGGAGTATGGAGATGAGAAAGAGGTTGATAGTCACGTGCTGCCCCGCGATTTTTTTGTTTTGTGAAGGTTGGGTAGTGGTAGCCTTGTCTTGGCGGGGGAAGGCTGACAAAGTAGACTGATCCTGTTGGACATCGATGTCGTCTACTTCACCCCCCTGTATGATTGTAACGATCCACTGTTTTTTACTGCCTCACCGCACCCAAATTAGGCGGAATGGAGTTCAAGGGGATAGTATCTTTGGGAAGGCAGCCACACAACAGGACTTGACAGTTGCTGGACAACAACACAGGAGCGGTTATATAGTTACTATATACGACATAATTATTCATATGATGCATATATAACATAATTATTCTTCTTTTACAACAGATTCGTGAGCGACACACACTTTCCCGCCAGCACGAGACATCGAATCAGATGTCCGCTTTAACCCGCCTCATCAGCCATGGATACAAAGTCGAGCCGCACACGCAAGATCGCCCAGAAGCCCGCCCAAAAGGCCACCATCAAAGACGATGCGAAGCTCGCACATAAGGCTGCCAACAAAGACGATGCGAAGCCCGGCCGGAAGGCCTCCAACAGAGACGATGTGAAGCCCGGCCAGAAGGCCGCCGCCAACAAAGAAGAGGCTAAGCCTCCGTCTCCAGAGCCTCCCCAAACTCTACTCGTCGACAAGGAGGAAATCAACCTCATCGACATCCGCGCCACAGGCGATATCCTCCTCGACGTGACCTTCACCAACAGCCATTCAACCCGCACAATCCTCGCGCTCAACTCCGCCCTTCCCCCGCGGCTCTCACCGTCCTCGAAGACCGGCCTGCCATCCGACCGCACACTCTTTCGCGTCCGTCTCGAGACCCTCACTAAGACCTCTGCGTACTTCTCCCGCCTCCTCACCGATGCCCGCTTTCAGGAGGCTACGAAGATAACGAGTACCTTCGACGCCCTCAAAGCTCGCGGTGTCGTGCCTGCTGAGGCACAGCCCGCTGAGCTGCCCCGAGTCACTATCACAGATGATGACGATGCGACACACGTCGCGGGGCGCGCTCCCATCCTTGCAGACCTCCTGCGCATCCTCCACAGCGGCGACGCGACGTCCAAGCTCTCTATACCATATCTCGCGATCCTGGCGGTGATGGCAGATCGCTTCGACTGCGCGGCTACGGTGGGGAGATACGTTCGCGGCTCGAAGAGGGTGCCGTGGCCTCAGACATACGGGACGGTGAGTTTTGCGAGTGAGGAGCTGTTGAGGCAGAAGGCGCTGGTGGCGTGGTTGTTGGAGGATAGGGTGAAGTTTGCGGCGGCGACAAAGGAGTGTGTGTTTAGGGGGAGTGCGAGGTGGGGAGGTGGAGGAGGGATGCAGAGCGGGCAGGTGGGGGTGTGGTGGGATTTGCCTGATGGGATTGAAGGTAATGTGGGATTTCTTATGTGTTTGAGTCACTGTGCTTTTTGGCTACGCTGTTTTCTGTACTTCGCCGTTTACGTGATACCTGCGAGGCTGTGATTCTACGGCTTGGTGCCTTTTAGGAGCCTTGTTACGAATATGCCTTATAGTTGGAGACGCCATAAAGCTAGAGATGTAGTAGGAAGTCCTACTCATACTCTACCTTATGATGTTGCCTTGGCGACGAGTTAAAAACGGTTATGAGGCTCTCGAATCCTTAGGGCTGGCATTCTAGGCACATGGTCCTAATTATAGAGCTGACGGTATGTAGCCGAGCTCCATTATCGTCGAACTTGCATCCTTCATACCATCGCGTCTCTTCAGTCCCACTTTATACGTCTCTATTCGTCTCGAGATAGGCAATGCAAGATGTTCTATGATTCGTCTGCTGCCTGCGACTCCTTCCAGCTCGGTGAGATGGTCAAGTTCTTCGTTAACAAGGGCTTCTTTACCTTTACCTCCCCCCTGCTAGTCAACGAGGAGGATTACCCAGAGCCCTACGATGGGGACATCGAGAACCTCATCACAGCCCTACGCCAGTGCCCCTCCTACCAGTACGACAAAAATCACGCGCACTGTGGATTACGTACAAGGCTCATCCCCGCGCTGGACTTCATCCAGGCGATGCTAGCATCGGGAGTCGGCATCGACCGCGGAAACTGGAAAGCAGAGCGGCCGACCACGTCGTGGGAGAGCGTGGAAGGGGTAGAACCCTTCCGGTTGACAAAGATCGTGGCGACGGATTCGAGACTCAAGCTCGAGGGCTTTCTGACGTCGAGCGCTTTGTCCAAGAGGTTCTTTGGGGCAGGCAGCTGGGACTGGACGCCGGAGGAATGACGGATAACGGTGATCTGAGAGTCATTTACGGGTAAGCGCAGCGTTGTTTTGAATACATAGATGGAACAATGATGAAATATGTCCATAGGATCTAAATGAGCCACGATGAGCCCTGGTGATCGAAAGCTTAAATTCCGTAACCATGGCGACTTCTCGCCGAGGCCGGTACCGAGGCAGATTACCGATTACCTTGCAGATTGCCTACTCCCGTGTCTCCGCTGTACCCCTCACAGGAGACCGAAAATCCGGAGACGTTAGAGAAAGAATGGAGACAGTATGTTTGATGGACACACCGATGCACCGCCCTCAGCCTCGGTCATACTGCGCCGTTTCGGTAGCCGCCAAAGAAATCCCCGTTGTGATTGGTCCACGTCCCTCCACAGAGACACCACAGCCACAAGGCTGAGTCCTGTTAGACCCCAACTTCAGACCCCACCACAATCCACAGCGGCGTCACGCAAACTTTCTAATTGTATGGGATCTCTATGCGCTGAGCCAAGCTAACTGAAGCGCTCATCAAGACGCATGACGGCAATTTCTGTGACCAATATGGTAAGTGGCAGTGAAAAGAGGCATACTACAAGGCAACAGAAAGGCACAATGTAGGCCGGGACCCGCCGCCGCTTGCCGCCCATGACCAGCGTTCATGTTGGAAGTGTTGGACATTGTGATATATAATAAGATGCATGACTTCACCGAGATGGACTTACTCATTAAGCACTTACACATCTACACATTCAGGACTCTGTATTACCAGACATCTGAATCACCCTAACTAAATCCGCAAACATCTCAAAGCCCTTTGAGTTTCTTTGTCACCTCGGACTTAAAACACAAACTTCCACCCCAAATTCACCTGGTAGCAAACAGCTACCCCCCAACGACACCATGTCCTCTCCTCCATATAACAACACGCCTGCATGGCAACTACCAGCCGACGACAGCATCCCACGCAACATGTACTCATACAGTCACGGCCAAGGCCCCTTAAGCTTAGTGGACAACTCCCACTTCAGCACCGGCCGCGCCTCCGACACCGAATTCAGGAGACATCCAAACGCAATCCAACCACAACCCCCCATCTCCCTCCCCGGCATCACCCTCCTCTCCACCCCCAAATCCACCAACATGTTCTCCTCCCTGAAAGCCTCCCTCCGCCGCAAGAAGAGCAACCTCTCCACCTCCTCCCGCAACTCCTGGAACTCCGCCGACGAGCGCGAAGGCGGCGCCCGCGCCCCTCCTTCCCCCGTCTCTCCAATCTCCCCCGTCGAGCTCCCAGCAACAACACTTCAGCCCCCAGAGCGCTCTGAACTCCTCAACCCCAGTCCTCCAACCCGCCGTCCCGTCCGCGCAGGTTTCAACGCCTTCACAGTCCCCTCCAACGAGCCTCCACCAGCTTACACACCCTCTCCCACCGCGGCATCTGGACCCGCTCTCGGTCCATCACCCGCCTACACACCTCCGGCCCCTATCGCCACAACCAGCAGCGGCCCAGAAGACCCCTACTCCTTCCTAACCACCTTCGACACCGTCCTGCTCATCGACGATTCCGGTTCCATGGCCGGCCGCTCCTGGCGCGAAACCTCGCAAGCCCTCGCAGCTCTCCTCCCCACCATCGTCGCCCACGACACGAACGGGATAGATCTCTACTTCCTGAACCACAAGTCCGCCGACCCCGGCGTACCAGCTGAAGGTATCGCAGGGGGCGGATACAGGAACATCACCACAGCCGAGCGAATCACCTCCATCTTCGCCGCCGTCCGACCCGGTGGCGGAACACCAACCGGCACGCGACTAAGCGCGATTCTCAAGCCCTACCTCGCTTACCTAACCGCCCAGCGCGGCGTCAGCGCCCTAAACACCGACGCCATGGACGCGGTGAAGCCTCTCAACATCTTAACCATCACCGATGGCGTGCCCAGCGACGACGTCGAAAGCGTCTTATTGGTCGCAGCCAAGAAGCTCGATAAGCTCGAAGCGGCACCGCACCAGATCGGGGTGCAGTTCTTCCAGGTCGGGAATGAGGACGGCGCGAAGGAGGCGCTGAGTGAGCTTGATGATGGGATTCAGGGCTTGGTCAGGGGGGGGGTGAGGGATATGGTGGATACGTGTACGTGGATGGGGGGGCCGGCGGAGGAGGGGGAGGCGCCGAGGTTGACGGGGGAGGGGATGTTGAAGGTTTGTTTGGGGAGTATGGTTAAGAGGTTGGATCGGAGGAGGTGTAGTCAGGAGCAGAGGAGATAGATGGATGGAGTTTCCTTTGTTTTTTTTGTGAGAGGCGTTTGGGCGGTGGGTGATGGCGTTTTGATGGCGATGATTTGATGGGGATACCCTTATAGACTTTTTAACTTATGATCTTTATTTGCTTCGGCACGAAAGAATAGAGAAAAACAACGCATTGTTTCCAACCATACAAATACTTCAAACCGCGCATCCTTCAATCACCGCGCTAAAAATACACCCCCATCCAATCCCTTAACTTTAACACCTCCCCTTCCTCGCCCTACACCTCACAACCTCCTCCCCAACACACGAAAACACCTCATCCCACCCTTGCCAAACCTGGCACCCCTTCAGCTCCGCAAACCGCCTCAATACCACACTCTGCAGACTCCTCATCCCCGCCCCACTCCCACCATTCTCGTACTCCCTCAGCCCCTCCACACCTTCATCCAACGTCTCTTTCACCCACCGCCTCTCCGCCTCGGATCCACGCACACTGCACCACAGGAAGTACGGCCCGTGAGATAGAGCAAGCTCGCGGTATATGCAATGTCGCTCCACGAGACTGCTGTCACTGCTCTCTGCCGCGCCTGAGGTCGCTGATGCGGCGTGACCGTTGTGCTCGCACCCGCCTGCTCCCCAAGTGGAGCGCTCGCCGTACTCAAACACCGTGCTAGCGACCCAGACGAGGGCTAACGCGCTGGCGAGTGCGAGGGCATCTTGCTGCGCTAACCAAGCCTCTTGACCGCGACGGCCGAGGTCATCGCCATTCACTCTCTTCTCGTCGCTGGAAATAGGAGTATGTGCAGTAACCCTTGCATCCGAGAGTTTGAGCAGGGTATTCAGACCATGACTTTTAAACGCCGTGATCCCCCCATGGTGGCAGTTTGCGCAGAGACGGGTGGAGGTCTCAAAGAGAGAGAGCAGGTGCGGGGGTTTGATGGAGAGGAGGGGGGATGTGGAGAGGATGCAGAAGATTGCGTTGCGTTTGTGGATTTCGGCGGTCCAGGGGTAGGTGTAGGGGAAGCGGAGCGGGGGGGTGAATTTTTGCGGACGCGTGCGCTTGGGTTGTGACGCCGCGGTGGAAGGTGGGGTGAGGATGGGCTGGGGGGGGATGGTGGAGGCGAGGATGGGGTCTAGTGAGGAGGGCGTGTAGAGGTGGGATGTGAATTGCTGGGAGAGATGCTCTTCGTGACTCTTGAGGATGAATCTGGTTGTCTATAAAGAGAGCGAATACGTCAGTGAACTGGAAATAAAAGCTGAGTTGCGCAGCGATGAGAAGTGAGATCTTCTTACCTTTGAACTGCATAGCAAACTCCCAATATCGCCCGGCTGAAAGTCCAGCTGCTTAACTATGCCAAGGATAATCTCGACGGGGAGCTGCAGCAGCGCATCCGGGCTTGGAGAAGTCATATTTAGAATACCAATGCCGTGTCGTACAGAAAGAGAGCGAATATCAATCAAAAAGCCAATAAAAAGTATGCTTTGAGTGGTTTGTGAATCAGAAGACAGATGCTGATGGAAGATTAAGAATAAAGAAGGAAGTAGGAAAAAGAGGAAGGAAGGAGGGGTGAGGGGTGAGGACGTTGAAATATGGCGGGGAGGGAGGGGAAGGACGGATGGACAAATAACCACAAAGGTTACGTGCTCAAATGGTGTTTGTGCCCACTAGTAGGCGTGGCCCCGCGCATATGGTTAACACCAAGAGATAATTACCTCTCAAGGCTGCTGTTCGATGAGGGTATTTTCGAGTTTGCGCACAAAGAAAAAGGCCGTTTTAGGGCTCATTTTGATGGCAAATATAAAAGTATATAAACGTATAAAGGGTATAAAGGAATAATATTCGAGCTATCAAATAGTCGTCATGGACATTGATGAGGGGTTGGTGGTGAATGCGAAGCTGGTTGGTACTGGAAAGAATTGGAAGTCATCCCAGTAACCTTGATGGATAATGGATTTGAATGATGCCGACAAGTAACACTTCCCTTCAATATATGCTGTGCACAGAAAGCGAAATATGATTTTATAGAAGAAGACAGTAATAGCTAACAAACTTACAAACCCATTTTTGTGTAAAATAAAATAAAATAAAATGGCAAAAAGAAGGCGTACAAATATACAAATCAGTGGCAGTGGGTGGTACTGAAGAGTGACCACCGATCTTCAAAAACTGTGTCATGTGGTATATGTCACGTGCAACATGACTATTTCTTTGGCTGACTCAGCAAACTCAAAATTCTACTTGGCAGGGCCAGATTATACGCTAGCATCTATTGCGTACTAGCTCAATATATCCGAACGCACACGCAAAATAATAATAATTGCGACGAAATCTCACGAACTTTCTTCCAACAACCGCCAATCGCCAACCAACAACCACCCTACTTTCAACCCTTCTCATCCTCGAAATGGCTCCCTCCCGTAAGGATAAGAAGTCCGGCGACACCATCAACTCGCGCCTCGCGCTTGTGATGAAGTCCGGCAAGGGTACGTTTCCCAATCCCCCCCCAACAATCCCCAGCATCAAAACTAACACACGCGCGCAGTCGTCCTCGGCTACAAGTCCTCCCTCAAGCAGCTCCGCATGGGCAAGGCCAAGCTGGTTCTCATCTCCGGCAACACCCCTCCCCTCCGCAAGTCCGAGCTCGAGTACTACGCCATGCTCTCCAAGAGCCCCGTCCACCACTTCAACGGCAACAACGTACGTCCCCCCCATATCCCACTGCGTTCCTGAGAAGGACTTTCCGCAAAGTCTGGAGGAGTACTAATTCCCCGTCTAGCTGGAGCTCGGTACCGCTTGCGGTAAGATGTTCCGCGTTGGCACCATGGTCGTCCTTGACGGCGGTGACTCCGATATCCTGAGCCAGGTCGCTTAAGCGATGAGAGTCTCTGTTGGTGGTTTTGGGTGGTCACTAGGCGTCATTTTGATGAACGGTCAACTGGAGAAATTAACTTGAGCGAGAGAAGTGTGGAGGGTACATTTAGTCCCTTTATATATACCCATCAATGCCAATAGCGTCCCACCCAACTTAAATATCTACCTCGTGAATATCAATGTGACTGTTGTGCCCCGATGAGACGGATTGATGTTGCTAGATATAACTTCAGTCAAAAAAGCTGGTGAGCTGCTTGCGGGTGTTATAGGACGACTAATCGCCCATGATATGAGATGGTTCTGCGCGGGGCATTTCACTTTTAGGACGGGCGTCATCATAGGGAACAGTAATAGAAGTTGTAGCAGCAGTCGGCCACTCACGGCACCGATGGCAACATAGCGACGACAGTAGCACAGCAACGATAGCAACATAGCGACGACAGCAGCACACCGACGACACCAAGAACGAAGCTGCAGCAAGTGAGTATGGCTTCAGGCCCGATTTCCGCAACTCCTTCTTCACGCACCTTTACCTCTCTTGAGGACGTGTCAAAAAAGGCTCTAATTGCAACAGGAACCTCGAAACTCTCTTGGAGGATCCGCGATGGCAATGACAATAACATAACAACAGGAATAACATCAGGAATAACATCGGAGAAGGGCATGGGATCGGCAATACACCTTCGCTGTTTCCAACTCAATTATTGCTTCGTACTCCCCTGTCCCCACCACCAGTGCAGACAATGCGATCTGAAATTTCTTAATATTTTGCTCCAAGTGCTGCTCACTATCGATGGCACGTGGCGCCCCTATTGCTCACGCTATAAGTGTTGATACAAGTGCATTATGCGCAGTGTGTCCCTCCCCGACACTTCAAACCTTGCTCCCATGCACAGCAAACCGCCCGCAACATTAACGCCTGAAGCTCCCATCCCTTGTTAATCCCGAGCCCTGGAATTCCCTGTTCTCTATAACACACCAATGCCCGTGGGAATGCTAACCCGCCAACCTCTACCGGTAGTCAGTCGCGCGCAGATCGCTCTTGTGCAAGTCCTTTGTCCAGGCAGGCAGATTCCTGTCACGCTCGTACAAGAATCCGCAGTTGTTGCACAGTGTCTAAGCCAGTTAGTATCGCACATGAATAGACACGACTGTCCCCGCGAGTGAACACGACACGTAGGGAGGAAAGAAGAGAAACGTACCCTTGTGCCAGCAGGCCCATCCCTCACACCCCACACAGCCGTTCCCCAAACCCGGCAGTGCGCACACCGCCAAGTAGTCCTCTCATAATCATTCAAACCGCCACCACCACCATATCCAGCGACACCCGACCCCGTATCCGGCGTGCCTCTCCCGCCCGGAGTCCCTGAGCGACCAAGCGGACTCAAGCTACGGAAGCGCCTCTTCTTCTTGCTCCTCTCACCACGACCCATCCGCTCCTCCGTCGGCTCTCCAGGGTCGAAAAACCCAAGGCCGCCCGATTGCGGCATCCCACCCAGCATGCCCGTGTTACTCGAGAAGCGAGCCGTCTCGCGGCGCATACGGCGGATCTGGCGCTCGCGGTCGCCTTCTCTCTTCTCGATCTCTTCTTTGCTGAGGACTTCGACCTTGGGCTCCCATTCGTCGGCTAGGTGCTCGTTGTCGTATCTCCAGCCGGCCTCGCGACCGTGGACTGCTTCGTTGGGGATTTCACCGCCGTATCCGCCTACGAGCCCTCCTGATTCGCAGGCTTCCTTTTTGAGGCGCAGTACAGCTTCGTAGATTGCGTGGGTCATCGCTGGGACCCATTCCCCAGAGAGTCCCATATCCGCGCATGTTTGTTTCGCAAAGACTTCAGCGGTTCCAGGTGGGTGCAATAGCGACCACTCAAACTTGTCTGTGTAGAGGTTGTTGGAGAGATTAATGTTTAAGGTGATGATGCAACGATACGTGTCGTCCGGGTTGTAGTCGTCAGCATCTTGTGGTATAGGAACCGCCGACGCTGTAACTTCTTGTGTAACTGCCTTCACCGGCGTGGAGAATCCATTCGTCGACAGGTGAGGCGCATGTAAAGGAGTTCCTCGCCCGCTGACAGCAGGGGTTGCGGAATGGTCACGCGACGCGGTACTTGCTTGAATTGTTTTGATGGCAGTTCCATTGGCAGCAGGCGTCTGCTGGGAGTGGAAGAGAGGGTGCAGGGCAACGCCAGCATATTCTTCGAGCTGTGTGCGGATCTGCTTGCTGATCTCCATGGCCAGCGCCTGGCGATTCGGGAGGTCCAGATCTTGCACCATGCATTGCGCGAACTGATCTGTGGTAGTAAGGGTCTCGTGGAGGTTCCAGAGGAAGATATCCTTTAGCCGGTAGGGTACTGTGACATCTGGTGTGCGGTATACTGGTAATGAGGGATCGATATTATTGTAAGCAGCGCCTGATGGCAGAGGAAGAGGGGCCTGTGGAATGAAGGCTGGAATGTCGACGTCGATGCGAATTGGGACGAGAGTGAGAGGCAACGACGCCTGTGAGTGTGCTTGAAGATCTGGCTTCCCTGAACGAGCCTTGCCCATCCATTCTCTCCATACGCCTTGAACCTCGACTGGTTCTGTTGCTTCCTTTCCAAATTTGTCGGCGACATCTTGTTTTGCCTGTAGGGTCTCCTCCCTCCTTAAGCTCCTCAAACCCGTGGGCCTGCGCCGTCCTTCATCGTCATCTTCATCGTAATCCTCGTACCCATCTTCTGCGTAGTTAATGGCTGTTGTGCCTCGTTTCGTTGTTCTGGACGATGGAGTCGCAACGGCTGCCGCAGGCTGTATTATTGGTGTGAGGAGTGAGTTGGCGTATGTCCGTAGTCGTGGAGCATAGCTGGAAATAAAAGCCTGGGGCGGTGCTTTGGCGGTCATTCTGACTTGTTGCGCATGTAAAGTGCGCGGCCGACTTTAATGGGAGCTGGCTAAGCTGTGCGTCGATGGCACGCCCTTGTGAAGTTTGGGGTGCGATGTAGCGCCAATTGGGGAAATAAAATCGTGGCCGGCTGGTGTTGTGAAGCCACAGCTTGCATACACTGTGCTTAGACCGTATATAATGTTGAGTGTCGAGTTTGCGACGGCCTGTAGGCTTGTTGGTGTTGGATCTAACTCTACCTGAGCTCAGTTCGTCGCGTTCTCGACTCAAAATCGCGATGCGATGGGAGGAACATCCACGCTAGATGCTTATAGACTAGCCTCCACATATACGTCACGTGCGTCCCCTCCGATTGACAGCCCCCATCAACACAACTTCAGCGAAAACACGCTCAGTCTTATTGTTATAAATTTGGCAATTATAAATGCTATACTAGGCAAGGGAAAGTGGTATATATTTGTAGTGGGTTTTACTCAATAGCCAGCGGTACGCACTCTGTATGTTTTGTCTCTCATTTCATTCATGCATTTATATCTCCAGTCGCCAGGAACAGGGCATGCCGAGACATTCGTAGGCATGTAAAGCAACTAACGACGAACCGCGAACCAACAGCTGCCGCGATCCGGCATAATTTTGTTGTTCCTCTAAGCAGTTCGCACCTTTGGCATGGAAAGGTCTCACTCTCCTTTGTCCTCTCTCTGCCTTTATCTCAGTTAAGCTTCTCATATGCCTTGGACAAGTAACGCAGTGCGGGGCTCATGTAGTTCGTCCCAGGCTGGGTGGAAGGACGAGATGTAAACTGTATCAAAGGGGCATATTCGACATAAACTGGGAATCCAGGTGGGCTGTTCTTTCTCATCTTGTCGACCACGGAAATGTGTGGTGGCTTGGCTTGGCCGCAATTGTGGGGATGACTCGAAGTTGTACAAGCTGGTTATCACATATCGTTGGCTTGAAAGGTATGCTGGACTTGGGCGGGGGCATGGAAACTGCACAAGGGAAGTTTTAAACCATTAAAAGATGGATGGAAATCTATAGTGATCCCGTGTCTCAATTCTGCTCTAACCTCATGTCAATACCTGATTTCGTCACTCCTTTCAAACCCATAAATTCACTATCCATGATCACACTCATCACTCTTCGAGGCAACATAGTTTTGGAATGCTTTGTAATGTCTTTGATGCGTTGAAGTTGTCTGAATACAAAGCGCCCAGCAATTGTTGACCGATGCCACATCAAGGCCCAACTGCGAGCACCTAATAGAGCGATTCCCTCACACCACTGCTACGCCTAGAACATTCTTCCCCAATTTACCATGCCATCTCATGTGGTCTGTCACCCTTGCGGAGGGAGAAAGAGGATGCGAGGTAGCTGACGAGGAAGGGCTCCTTCTTGATGGCGGAAAGGATAGACTTGTCGACGGACTTTTGGTCAGCCGCGCGGTTGGAAGAAGGCTTCTTCTTCTGTCATGTTGTTAGTTTTCCCCTTTCAATCGTCGCAATTGGTTCTGGAATCTTACCTCTGGCTTCTCGCCCTGCTTGAAGAACTCGGCCTCGCCGGTCTTCTTGTCGGACGCCTCACGGGCGAAGTACTTCTCGTCGGAGATCTCCTCGATCTTCTTGGAGTCGACACCGGAGATATCAACCTTGTGGGATGTGGCGATAACGTAGCGGGCGTTGACGCGGCGGACTGGGACACCGTTGACCTTGAATGGGCCGGTGACGAGGAGAACACCTTGGTCGAGGGTGTTCAGGAGGATGACACGCTTGCCACGGAATCGGCCAGCGAGGAGAATGAGGACGGTACCGGGGACGAGGGAAGAGCGAGGGGTGGAAGCACGGATGGTCTTGCGGACCTATAATTTATCTGTTAGCGATTGTTCTCTCTGCGAATCTAAAGCTGCTTGTCTCTGATATCCAATTGTGGCGCTGTCTGATCTCGATGCTTTTAGGTCCATATTTTGGGTGCAACCCTGATAGCCTGATCGCACAATATCTCCAGACACCACAACCTTCAATTTTCCAGATGACAATCCTGCAGTACGCCTAGTCGCAATCTCTTGCTCTGGTTCGGGTTGGGTTTTATAACGCACCTTCTTGTGCTGGGCCTCATCCTCGGCCGGGTACCATTTGCTGGCCTTCTGGCTGTGGTGAGGAATCTCTCTCGTCGACTTTCCGAAGGTCTTCTTCTGACTCTCTTGAGTTGCCGACATCTTGGACGAAGAACCGATTCGGTTTGGTCGTTGGGTATCGGTTCGTTGAGTGTTGTCGTCTTGGATTTGTCGGGCCTGCACTGTTCTGGTTGTCGCGACTCTCGTAGAGTTTTAGCATGCCCTAATGTTTTCGCTTAATTTTGTAGGGTTATCATGTTTGAGTGGTGTGAAGGGAAAATCCAAGGGCTAATGTCATGTGATATGTGGCTGATGAGAATGATTGTGGGGTTCAGCCACACTCTGGGCTAGGCTGTGGCTTTACAGCGGTTGACCGGGTTCCGCTTGCTCCGCAAGGTAGATAGCTACATGACGAACGCGCTGCCCTCATAAAGCTGTGGTGCTTCTCCAAATCAACAGCCACAGATTTCTAACGACACCAATACCTTCACAATGTCTATTCAACCTATAATCACGTTCAAGGCGGGCCAGTGTGAAGTTGATGTAAGCTTCTTTTGCTGCACGTAACTGAGATGGGCTCCTAACAACAGCTTCAGACGTCAAGCAAGCCTTACAAGGTCACACCTTTGGCAACAAAGGGTTACATATACCTCTACTCCGAGGATGGTATGATAGCTTTCCAACTATTTCAAGTATGTGTCTAATGTTTCAGAACTTATCCACTTCTGCTGGCGGCCACGCCAAGCTCAACTCGACGAGCCAGAGCTTGATTTGATGATGATCCCAACCGATGGCCACTTTGTCCCATACGAATACAAAACCTCCGATCAGCCAACTTCCAAAACAAACGGACGCATCTTTGTTCTCAAGTTCTCGTCCTCCTCCCAGCGCCACATATTCTGGCTCCAATCACAGCCCCAACGCTCCGATGACCCAAGCTCATTCTCGACCCGCGATCAGAAGATTGGGCAAATTGTGGACTCCTTGCTGCAGGGAGAGGACGTCAATGTTAGCAGCGAGCTGGAGAATGTACAAAACTCAAGGGGTGGAGACGATGAGGACGAGACCATGGAGGATGTAGAAGGCCATGGCGACCCATCAGAACACCACCAAGGAAGCGGCGGAGGCGCTGGCCCAGATGCTACAGGTGGAGATGTCCGTGAAGAGGGCGAGCCATCGAGGGAAGGAGGCGCCGAGGGCGGAAGAGCGTAGGTTATATCCACGGTGTTGCATTGCGTTGCGTACCAGGCGAAGTTAGCATAGGTCGAGCAAAACTTTTAGGGAAAGCAAGAGGCGTTTGGTGACTTTGAAAACGGAGATGGGTGCTGTATATGTGGCGTTTTTGCGCACGTACTGCTAGAAACACTATACCATTGAACCTGCTTGCACCAAACGCTTCTTGCTGCGTCCTGGCCTACACTCTTGCCAACACTTGTTACTTCTTCTTGTCTGCACTTCTGCCAATGTTTGCTGCCCAGTCTTAATATTTCGCTCCTCAATCATCGCTCTACTCCTAACGCAGAGCTAACTTCAAGCAGCAATGCCTCTCTTTCCTCTGCCGCAGCACCAACAGATGCCCAAACCGCTGTCAACAACTTCCTCGCCTCACTCCGCGGGAACAACAATCTCGCCCAAGGAGAAGAAGGAGGCGAAGGTCAAGGCCAGGTCCAGGGCCCATATACAACTCTCTCTGACCTCCTCACAACTTCCACCACCATCCCCGTAATCAACAATGCCACAGAAGCGCAACTCGACAACTTCCTCTCCTACCTGCCTCCGACGGTGCTGCTCTTAGCCCAGGAGTCTTCCGCACAGATCGACGGCATGGTCGAGCCAACCAGCGGCACAGCACAGGCGGCTTTGGAGGCGCTTAGTGTGTCCCAAAAGCGAGCTATCCTGAAGAGAGTGCTGCATAGCCCACAGTTCAGCCAAGGCCTTGGCAGCTTGACGATGGCTCTACAGCAGGGTGGCCTGCCGAGCGTGGCCGAAGCACTGAAGATCAAGGTTGATAATAAGGCAATGTACGCACAGGGAGAAGAGGCGGTTAGACAGTTTGTGGAGGGAATTAAGAAGTCTGTTGTTGAGGAGGGTCAATAGAGGGTGGGCATCAGGGGTACTTTTATGGGCTACAGTTACTGGGATTGCGTATTCGGAGCAATGTGATCAACGGGCAAAGAAGAATAGCCATAGAACCAAGAGTTTAATCGATGATTATTTTACTCATTTTACGGATGGCGGTGCTGACCGTGAATATGGATGAGAAGTCCCCTTGCATGCGGCTACCCCACGCTGGACACTGCCGCTTACTCCACATCGCGCCGGGAGGGAACGACCCCGCCAGTATCACCGAGTACAGGTATCACCTTCCTCAACATCCAAAAACTTTATACAGAGGCTTTGCAGCGGGCTTGATATTCTCTAATGAAATTTAATGAAATATTCGCATTCTGTCCAAATCCCAAACAAGCTTCATCCACCTCCAACTTCATTCACACCTTATTGATGATCTTCTCCAAGCGCTCCGCTTCAGCCTTCTTCGACGCCTTGTTGTCTTTCCGATATTGCTTGTCCACTGGCTGGTATGCCATGCGCTCCTGTACAGAAGAGGTTGTATTGTAGATGTACCTATCGAGGGTCGCGGACGATTTGCCAGCCTTTTTACTGCATTGGTGCGTCAGTACTGGGATATTTGGAAAACAAGTGGTGGGTATGGCGAACTATAAGAGGGGCACATACTCTTTAGGCTTTGAGGCTTGATTTTTGGCATTGGAAGGCTGAACCTTCTCATTCTTTTGGCTGGCCATCCTTGCTGCCTAGTGTCAGTTTGGCTGCGTGAGAATCCTAGCCTTGTTGCGAACTTAACAGTTAAGGATCAGGTACCGGAAAGGCTAACTTTTTTGATAGACAGGGCTGGATATTGATATCGATGTCGAAAACGGCCGAGATATGATGATGTTTGATGAATTGAAACGATGGAAATATTGAAGAATCGATCCCTTCTTATACACAGATCAAAACGCTGCGTCTCTTCGCTCTTTTCAAGTCCTGTCTGTCCGAAGCTCGCCCACAGCCCCCGTCTGCCCACCGCGAGTTGTCGCGCGACGGGCACCATAACTACCACATTCAGTCCCGAGGAAGGCACTCATACACTGGTCTCTGAGGCCGCGAGGAGCGTGCCCTGCGCCAGGAACTGTTGCGCCCTGGGCAGAATTATTTTATAACCGCGAGGTATGCGTGGGGAGCAGTGATACATGGGTGGCGTTGAGTTGGGAGGTAGCTCCCAGCCTTGCATGTATGTACCTTACAGTCGTCTGCCCATTTATTTCACATATTATCGGATATTGGATATAATATCTTTCTCTTTGCGCTGTATGTCTGGGTTGTTGTTACACTTCTTTGCCCTGTTGAGTGGCATTCCCTGATACAAACCGTGTCGACCCCCAGCCCCGACCCCAAGTCCAAGTGCGGCATACCAAAAGATCGATGAATACATTCGTCCCACAGTCACATTGCATAGTACTTTCTATTCTCAGGAGATGAAATTTCCGGACAAATATGCTATACAACGTTAAAGCGTGCCCCGTCGGTGTCATTTAAAGGCGCTTAACCACAATTGATTCTACCCGCGACCGATTTTATCAAAGGGGACAGCAACTTGCCATGTGGTAAAGCGCCGATAAAGCTTGGCCTCGGCGATGGGGAAACACGAATGGAGGCATTCAACAGATGTTATTGTCTACTAAAGTACGTTCTATGGGTGTTATTGTTTGCTGAAGTACGTTCTACGGATGTTACTGTCTATTGAAGTACGTTCTATATTGCTAGAATACCGGAATGCGTTGGAAGATAGAATACTCCTAGGCGATAACAAGAATCCGGTGACAAGAATCCTGCGACAAGAACCCGCGACAAGAACCCCTCAGTGGCAAGCACCCAGCACGCGTCTGCCGAGATACGCCGTGTATGAAATGGCTAAATCCCTACAACAGCAAGTGTTCTGGGTCGTTGGTGGTATCTGTGTCGTCTATTTGGTTATCCACGCACGCGCTCTCGCGGCATTATGGCAGATCTCAGGTAGGAAAAGTGTCACTGTTTTATAGATTTCCCTCCAATACATAAATCAAAATTAGATGGCAATAGCTGGGCTTCTCTAATAATAAGCTGTGATTATTCGTTCGGTAATCTTTGGTTGCCCTGTTCACATTCGGTGCTGTCAAAAATCTGTTGAGAAATACTCTCTCTACCCCTGAAATACGTAGCGGAAAAGGTCAAATGTCAATAGAGAACTCCCATATCTCATATTATCTATCTCGCTCCAGAAAATGTACAGACACCCCACAAACAGCTCGCTCCCACTACCCCCACCGCTCTACTCGTTCACACGCCCCTTTCAAACATACTGCCTCTCTCAACCAGAGAGCCCGTGTTCCTCACTTTTCACTACATTCATCGCACATTCTACCCCTTCACTTCGCAGCTGTCATCACGACACCCTCGTACTCTCTCGAAGCGATATACTCCAGGGTACGCTCGAAGTGTCTCCTCGGGCCCTCGATCGTCGCCGCGTCCTGGTTGGTCTGGAGGTTGGAGTGGATAAGCTCGATGAGGCCGTTGATGTACTTGATAGTGACCTAGGTATTGTTAATAACGCGAACAACGGCAGAGGTGGAAAAGGGGAACTCACGGCTTCGTTCTGCTGGTCGAAGTAGTAGACGTAGCGGTTGAGGATCTCAACGAAGAGCTCAACTGACACCGCGGTGTCCATGCAGGCATCTGCGACGCGGAGGGCGCGCTGGAGACATTCCAACACGCGCTTGCCATCACGGTAAAGCTAGATAACGTTAATACAAAATTACACTCTATTGGGATTATTAGGACTTACCCCTTTCTCGTCCTCCTCGCCCTTCGCCGCGATCGGCACAGCCCACCACAAGTGACTCGCCAAGTACACCGCACGGCACTGATCCGGTTTCTTGAGCAACTTGCTGCCATGCAGCGCGCACTTGGTGATGAGGGTATCATAGTTCTCCTTGCTGAAGTTGCGCGTCTCGTGCAGAGCGCCCGCGATGATGCAGACAGCCTGGAACTGGGCGCGCGAGTCGCTGACAGCCTCCTCGTAGATGGTGAAAGCCTGGGCGAAGAACTCGTAGCTCACCTCCTCAAAGCCGTTCTGGTCGGCAATCTGCCCGCATGCGACGAATTGGCGCAGGCATAGGTCGGCGGCGCCGTTGACGCGTGTGTACAGCGTCGAGAGCGAGGAGTGCATGTACTTGTACAGCGAGGAGGATTGTGTGGACCAGTTGTCGTCGTAGTGCTCACGTGCCTTGTAGCGGTTGGCGAGCTTCATGGCGCTGGTGATGAGGGCAGGGGTTGTGAACTTGATGCGCTCGTTGCCCTCTGAGTAAGCCTTCTTAGTTGCTTGGAGAAGCTTGAATTGCGTATCATTGTCGTCGCTGTGGATCAAATGAACAATTCTAGCCAGCCAGCCTTGCTCCTCGATGGTTTCGTCGGTCTCTACAACCCTTCTTTGCTGGACACCAGGGTAGCCTGCCGGCGGCTGTGAGCCTTCCTTGATCAACACCTTCAAGATCTCTAGTACACTTTCTAATCCTGCCACTGTGGACGTCTTTGTGTAAGTTTTCAGGAGGGTCTTGGCTACCTCACCAGCAATAGCCCGTCGTGTGGGGTATGTTTGCGAGTTGATAAGGGGTATATACTGGGGCAAAGAGAGCGCTGTGAATATCGATGCGTAACTTTGTAGAGGGGCCTGGAGAAGGCTGAGGATATTTGTTTGGGTGGCCTGCGAGTGCAGCTCGGGGCTGTTCGCGTGCTGCTGGCACTTGTGGTTTGCGTAGTCGAGGATCTTATCGACATAATCTAATCGCTCTGGGTAGATATTTAGAGCCAGGTTGGCCAAGGAGACCAGCAGTGCCGTCGTGTCTTGTATTGGAAGGTGTTGAGCCGTGACCAAGTTCATGACCTGATCGAAGAATATCTCGTATAACTTGATATTATCCAGGATGCTTCTACCCTTCTTTGCCGAGACAGCCTCATCATCACCATTAGCAGGCTCATCCTTTGGCTCTGGTGCAGCGGGCTCTTCTTTCTTGTCTTCCTTCTTGTCCTCTGAGGCCTCAGCACCTTCTTCATATCTCGGAAGTTCGTCTGTGCTTTCCTCTGGCTCGCTCTTTTTATCATCTCCGCCCTCAGCAGCAGAAGCCGCCTCTTCTTCTTCTTTCTTCTTCTCGGTACTTAGGCGTACATCTTCCAAAAGCTTAACGAGGGCGTCCTCCTCGGTTTTTTTCCGCTCTTCCAACGGTTCCGCCTCTGTCTCCCTCGCCGCAAATGCAGACAGCCTATCCATGAGCCCAATCACAATCGCCTTGACATTGACATGCGGATTAAGTCGTGAAACAGCCGCTAAGAACTGATCAAGGGTATGAAGGTGAAACTCGTCCGGGAAAACCTGCGTGATGACTTCGAGCAGGTACTCCTGAGCAAGCACATCACGACACTGGACAACCTGTTCCAGCAGAGGCTGCAAAATAACGTTTTTGTATGCCTCCAGGTCGACCAGCTGGCTCAGCCGGACGAGGTTGCTGCCAACCAGCAATTGGAGCTCCTGTCGCTCCTTGGTCCTTTGCTCCCGCTCCCTCGAATGGCCCTGGTGCTGCAGACGCACCCAGAGCTTGTTCATCTCCACGAAATTCGTCAGGATGAAGCTTATCGAGTCCTGCAGGTTCCCCTCCGGTCCGTCCCCACTGCCCGTGGGCAGGTGGTCGCGGGCTTGTCCGGACAGATAGTAGCGCAGGAAGAGGCCGCGGATCGGGTGCTGAACTCCTCGGCTCATCTCCATCATATCCTTCATGATCTCCTTCACCGGTGCATCCTCAATGGCCATGTACACGGTTCCCACGGTGATCATCAGGTAGAGCCGGGGCACGATATTCCCAGCATATTGGACAAGCTCGTATAAGTCGGCCAAATGGTTGACGGGGTGCGATTCGCGGAGGTACACCGAGAGATGTCGGAGAGCATCAAATACGGACATATATAGCTCATAGTATTGTTTGGGGCCAAGACTGCTTGTTCGAAGCTCTGATACCAAGGTCGAGCTACGCAATCTGAGTTAGCACTACGACAAACAGACAAGACTCCAACCCGAGCATCCCGCCAAATCGATTCAATGAAAAAGAGCTACCCACCTGCACTTCAGCGCATCCATAAGCTTCCCAGGCGTCTCCAAGCACTTGCGCATCAAGTGCGTCTGCTGCCTCACCACCGTCAAGGCATCCTCAAGCAGCCGCGCCTGGTCCTCCACCGCCGGAGGTGTCGCCATGGTCGAGTTCAGCGATGTAGGATTCAGTTCTTGGTCGGGACAGGGTACAATGGCATGGGCATTGGTTTTCGGCTGGAATCGTTGGGATTGTTGACTTAAAGGGTTGATTACTGGCTTGCGCGGCCCAGGCAGGACGTTGGCCTTGCAGGTCACGACGTCTGCGTCTTCGCTACAGCAGCGTCATCCGCTAGCGCGGGGGGGGGTGCCAGGGTCCACTTCGACCAAGGCAGTTAGAAACTGTACTGGAACTCCAATATGATCGTCACTCACTCACAATAGCAAACTCACTTATGATAGAGCAGTGTTCAAGATGGCATTTTCAGTTTATGTTGTTTATTATTTATTTACTCTAAGTCTAATATCACAGTTTATATATCCCCTGCTCGGCCAGCACGACACTCCCCTTCCCTGTGCCCTGCGCCTTCCAGCTCTTGGTGCGCTCCTTGCCCCTCTGTCTCTCTCCCTTCATCTTGGTGCGATGTTCGTGCAAATCATCTACGCCGCGTCGATGGTTTCGTTGGGTTCTCTTTCATCTATACGTGTCAAATCGGCGCTCTTTGTCGCCGCTGGTATCGATCTGGGTTTGTTTTCTAACAGCTCGACCGCCTGATTCCTTTCCGAATCACTTCCATTCAGCTCTTGTATAGCTCGGTATGAAGGTATGAAAATACGAAGGCACTTCGTAACTTCGTACTGTCTTCCATCCAAAGTCGACTACCTCCTCGCTACTTGTGTCGGGGTCGTCGTTGAGTTTGACCACACAGGGTACGTCGTATGCCACATCCCATTGTCATAAACCTTGGCCGAGCTGGATGCGCTGATACTCGAGCTGAGCGTCACCGTACTAATTATTGCAACCCCCGTTGGAGCTGCGACAGACTGGTACACCGTCGTGGGGATATACACCGTCTGAAACTCCTTTGCAGCCGTCGGCGTTGCCACAACTCCGGTGAGAGTCTCCGTGATTACCGCCGCGGGCGCCGTGACGGTAATGTACACCTCCGCTGCGGATGCGGTGGCGGCCACAGTCTGCGTAACCGTGACTGTGCCCCCCTGAGCGCCGCCGTCGACAGGAACGACTGAGTAGTTTGCGCGAGCTACAAGAACCGGTTCTAGCTGCGAGTTGTTCGGTCGCGATATGAGTGGTAGAGCGACGGAGAGCGAGTACAGCGACGAGAGAGCCACAAGCGGCGTGAGTGGTAGCGGGGAGCGCATCGTGGATATTAATATGATAAACAGCGTTTGTGAATTGACTTTCTTCAGCGAGTCTCAGCCGTCTCCAACACAACGATTGACTTCTCCTTTCTTCGTTTGCTTTCTTGTTAATAAAAATGTGATGAGTAGTAAAGCAGAAACATTCCAGACTCTTTGGTCTCCATTCTTTCCATCACATCAGAGATATATCTTACCTCGTCAAAAAACTAGGGTTTATAAAATGGCTGGGGGACCACGAGCTTGTTTCTGATATTCGAGGAGGCTGGCTGGCGAGGCTGAGTGTCGGCTGTGATTGGCTGCCAAGCCTCGCTTACGGGCGGAGCGCGCTTACCAGCCTTCTCATATTTAGACGACGGGCTACATGGAGATGGCCTTGGAGGTCATGTGAAGGTGAGATGTAGGGGATCTATGCGATAAATGTTTGCAATGTAGATTATATGATTGCCGCACAATATGCATGTTTCATTTGTTCAGGTACCATTGGGCGAAAAAAACGCATGAAATAAAATAGAAACAGAAACATTGGTAATTTTGTAAGGATCCTTGGATTGAACAGGGCAGTAGTAGTCACGTTATCGGCAGTTATCTTCTCTCCTTCGGAGGTCCGCATCTCCGCACGGTAGGTCGGCTTGAAGACTCTCCGCCTTAGCATTGCCGTCCTGTGCCTTGCACGTGACTTGATTAGTAACGGTATTTGGTGGTGGAGACGAACCTCGGCTCAAATGCGCCACCATGAAAACTTCTAAAGAGGCAAAGATTCTAAAACACGTAGAAATCAAATCTTGGATATGCTCCACTAATGCCTAGTCTGGTTGTCGTCGGTGCAAATCGCCCCCGCCGGGTGCTAGAGTTTATCCGTTTGGACAATATGTAGAATCTTATGAAACGACCACTGTCCCAGTTTATGAGGAGTTCATTTTCAGCGCCCTTTCAATATACTTCGTAATTGATATCCTTAGCAATTGAACTACGTGGAGATGCTTCTGTCACAAGAGATTGTGCTGCCTTGCGGCCTCCGCTTCGCAAATCGCCTCTCTAAGGTACTGATGAAAGATCCAATGCATCTGGGTTGTTTACCATTAACGATATACAGGCTGCGATGGCTGAGAACCTAGCACCCACCCACATTCCCAACGATGAGCTTATAAAAGCGTATGAGGAATGGTCGGACGGCGATTGGGGCATGGTACTGACTGGTAAGAAATTAGAACATGATCTGCTATATGTGTACTAAAACTACACAGGGAATGTGATGGTATCAGACACTCACATGGGGAATGTGAAAGACGTCGCCATCTCGTCCAATGCGTCGGCTCAAGCTTCCAAAGACCTCCAGGAAACGTGGAAACATTGGGCGGATACCTGCCAGCGTCACGGAACTCCAACAGTGGTCCAGCTATGTCATCCAGGGCGGCAATCACCCCCAGGAGCAGGTAGTCGGGGTTTTTTTGAGAAGACTATCGCTCCATCCGCGGTAAAGTTGGACTTTGGACCTAGGATAGTCGATAAGCTTGCCGTTTCTTTTGCTTTTGGAACGCCAAGAGAGATGACAGTCGACGAAATCTCAGGGGATGGAGGACTGGTCGATCAGTTCGTGGCAGCTGCAAAGCAATGTTTGGAGGCTGGGTTCAAAGGTGTACAGCTCCATGCAGCGTAAGTCAATATATCCTCTCCCATACTAAATACTGACGCTTCTCACAGCCACGGGTATTTACTTGCCCAATTTCTATCGCCCCAGACAAACCGGCGCACCGATGAGTTCGGCGGAAGTCCTGCCAAGAGAGCCGAGATTGTCCTCCGCATCATCCGCGCTGTTAGAAGTGCCACAAGTAAAGAGTTCTGTATTGGTATTAAGATGAACAGCGTCGATGCAGCCTCTTCAGCCTCACTGGCCGATACTATGGAGCAGATCAAGCTTGTAGCCGACTGCGGTATTGATTTCATCGAGATCTCCGGCGGCACGTACGAGAACCCTAAAATGATGGTTGATCCAGAGGCGGACACTACCCCCAAAGTTCCCGCGAGTGCCGCTACGGAGAAGACATTCCAGAGGGAGAGTTTCTTTTTAGAATTCGCCAAAACCGTCCGAGAAACATTCCCAGAGCTCGTCCTGATGGTCACCGGCGGCTTCAGGACTAGACTCGGCATGGAGCACGCTCTTAAATCAGGCGGCTGTGATATTGTCGGCATCGGGCGACCAGCAGCTGTGATACCCAGATTGCCAAAGGAGATCATACTGAACACCAAAGACGTCTCAGACGAACAGGCTAATGTCACTCTGGCCGCGTTGCAGATGCCTCTCTTAGTCCGCACGTTTGGATTGAAGCAAGTTGGTGCCGGGGTCCAAACTGCTTACTACGCGGCGCAGATTGGAAGGATGGGGCGAGGGTTAGCACCAGTTGATAATAGAATCCAGGCGAGTGCCTAAGACCATTATATGCGTGGTTATTCCAGTAAATATACATTGGGCCCAAGGCCTATAGAACTATAGAGTACTATTGACTGCTCTGGTGACGGTATATGCTACGTTAAAGTTAAGGTGGTCGCTATCATATAATGGAGGGTCCAAGTAAGGGGTAAGGGGCAAGAGCGACGATGGTTGTCTCGTATGGTGGATGGCCGCCGGTTTAACCCCTAATACCTTTATATTTCATTAATAGTTAGTAAATTACTACTAAGATTAAATTATAAAAAATATCTACTAACGTAGTTCACAAGCGAACGGATCACACAAGCGAACGGATCACCAAATCACCAAAACGCGTCAACTTAACAGAATTCGACTTATGGCAACACCAACTCAAGCTGAAACCTCTGATCAGGAGGGGAGAATACTTCTAGCTATTCAATCAATTAAAGAAGGACATATTCAAAGTATTCGAGCAAGCGCAATGTCATACGATGTCCCATATACAACTCTCTATAGACGGTTGAATAGAGTAGCTTCCCGACGCGATTCTACTCCCAACTCTCGAAAATTGACTTCGTACGAAGAGTCAGCTCTTGTTCAGTACATCCTCGACCTAGACTCACGTGGATTTCCACCCCGGCCACAAGGTGTGCAAGAAATGGCAGACCTTCTACTTTCTGAACGAGGCGAAAGCCCTGTTGGGATAAACTAGACTACCAACTTCATAAAGCGTCGTACGGAAATCAAAGCAAAGTTCAGTCGGAAGTACGACTATAAACGAGCAAAATGTGAAGATCTAAAGATAATTCAAGAGTGGTTCTCTCTCGTACGAAACACAGTTGCAAAATACGGAATCTTAGAGCAGGATATCTACAACTTTAATGAAGCAGGTTTTGCAATGGGAGTTATTGCTACTACAAAGGTAGTTATAAGCTCAGAAGCAAAGAGTCGTCTAAAGACTATACAGCTAGGGAATAGAGAGTGGGTATCAATTATCCAAGGTGTTAATTCGTACGGATGGGCACTCCCGCCATTTATTATTTTCAAGGCACAGAATCACCTCTCTGCTTAGTACGAGGACTCAGGACTGCTAGACAATTAGGTGATTACACTAAGTGAGAATGGGTGGACTTCAAATTCAATTAGGTACAAGTGGATTCAACACTTCGATCGACATACAAACAATTGTACAATTAGAACCTATCGCCTTCTTATTCTCGACGGACATAAGAGCCACCTCTCTGCTTAATTTCAACACTACTGTACAGAACGGAAGATAATTACCCTCTGCATGCCACCACACTCGTCACACATACTTCAGCCACTTGATGTTAGCTGCTTTGCTCCACTAAAGCTTTTGTACGGACGTTAGATTGAAACCTTCGTACGGAACAGGCTAAATCATATCACAAAGCTTGAGTTTCTCTCCGCATTTAAAGAAGCATTTAAAGCTGCATTTACAGAGCAGAACATTAAGAGTGGGTTCCGAGCTACAGGACTAGTTCCGTACAACCTACAGAATGTTCTCTCGCACTTGAATCTACACTTAAGAACTCCAACTCCTCCTATAGTTGAGAGTAACAATTGGACTTTAAAGACTCCTTAAACTATAAGGGAGCTTGACTTTCAAACAGAGCACGTTAAGAACCGCATTAGATAGCATCAGGATAGCTCTCCTAGCTCAATTAATAACGCACTAAGCCGGCTTGCTAAAGGAGCTCAGGTTATGATGCATTCTGCTGTTCTACTTAAGGCAGAAGTTAAGGCTCTACAAGCGGCAAATGAACAGAAAAAGAGGAGGGAAAGGAAGCGAAAGAGGCGTATAATGCAAGGGGGAAGCCTCTCCGTACGAGATGCAGAGGATATCCTTTAGAGTGCTAAGGTTGATGCTCAAATCCGTACGGAGGTGGCAAGTGAGACCACTCAGCAGGTGGGTTCTACAGGCCGACAGAAGCGCTGTGGCATATGTGGTATTATGGGCCATAATTCCCGTACGTGCGAGAGGCGCCAGGAATCAATTACAATTGAATAAAGGTCATTATGTAGGGTGGTGTTGTGGTAGTAGGTAGTAATAGTCAATTCTAGTGTTTTAGTGGGCAACTCGCTCAGGTGGGCAACTCGCACGTGAAATACGTTATCTAAATATCCATTATGTGGCCAAATGGATATTCCGGATATTTGGATATTCCTAAATATCCCAACTATCTGAATATCCATCACGTGGGGTTAGGGATGCTATTGGTTCCAGAGACCTGTCGTCCTAGGAGTCGTCTAGCCAATCACATCCTAATCCAAGCCGTAACAGTTAACAGCTAGCGCGTTAGGCATCTATTCGTTCTTAGGTTTAGACTTCTAAGATGAAGTTGGCGTAGTAGGGTTTTCCCCTTTAAGCTAACAATAGACATGTTGTTTACATATGAGCTAGTACCTTATAGAAGTGGTGCTTAAAGTGTAACGC
>KV459387.1:167591-178794 GCA_001662645.1 Pseudogymnoascus sp. 03VT05 | reverse complement strand
TTTTAAAGCAGTTAGTCTATTATTTATTAACATATCTGACGATGTTTACTTTGTAGACATAATTTATAGGCTAAAATAACATATCTTTATACCTATTAAGTAAGTCGCTCTAAAAATGGGAAAGCAGGTTTTAAATGTATAGGAAAGGTCAAATACGAGGTTTTAAAGATAGTTATTATAATACTGTTGAGATATTATGTTGTAAAATTCTAGCTTTTTGGTGAGAAATACCGTGCCTCACTCGCTTGTGTGCCTCGTTCGCTTGTGAAATACGTTATATCTCTTCTTGTCGATATTTCCCGAGCTATCAAAGAGCATATGGCTAGTCAGCAAACTGATTGGTTGGCAGGTATGGCACTCGTTATCACTTCAACCCGTTTCAGCAACAGCAACGAAAATAAAGTGTTTCAAAACCTATAATCAATTTAACTGTTTACAGTAATGGAGAAAAACTGCCGCAAGATGATACCTAGCTTTGCCGTGACATTGTTCACCGAGAATCGCGACGCACATCAAATGGTGCATACTGTCTATTGAACGGCCCGATCCTGTTTGAACGTGGCTCTGTTCGCAGTGCAAAGGCGCTCTATATAGATGCCGCAGTATCTGTAACAGCGCATCGTAACTATTCACATACTTCATAGCAGATATCACTGGTTAATCGGTTTCAATTCTCAAATCTGAAAGTTTGATCTGTCCATTTTCGCGAGACTTCCACTCTGTGATACCAATTTCCTCCTAGTCCCATCGAAGTCTGTTGACTATAATAATTTAGCTAGATGCATCAAAGCACGGAATATTCCATGAAAACTGACCACGAAACAGGAGAGTAGCTGGCCATAATGCGGGGTAGCCCTATTTGTCATCTTCAAGCTAGGTGAAGTTAGTAATTGGGAATAAGTAAATGATAGCTCAACTTACTATCGTATCTATATGGGCTTTGAACTTTTTGACCTCCGCGCAAAGACAGTCATGGAGCATCTTAAGTCCAGTAGTATCATTTCTCTCGTTGGAATCCTCGATTGCCCATGTAACGAAATCGTTCAGGGAGCGCTCGAAATCTTGGGTGCTGCGCTTGAAATCATCGGACATCGTCGGTGGCCATTTTATTTCCATCATCTTGTCAATTATGGCCCCTGGCTTCTCCAACCATAATCCCTTATCTTTTAACTCCTGGCGGCGTTGTTCGAAGTCTTTTCGCTCCTGGCAGAGTTGTTCGATGTCATCCGTATCAGTGCTGCTTGCTGTCGGCGATCTGGGGCTCCTTCTGAGACCGTGTTACAGTCAAATTAAACTCAACAGTTGCAGGCTGTAGGTAAACTGACTTCCTTTACGTTGTTTTCCATCTTCTGTAATATATTAGCTAAATTCGGATATATAATGGAGCTGTAAATCTTACTGTGGTGGTGCGGCTGCGAAGATGAAGATGGAGTTTGGTTGTTTGGGTGAGTTGTGTATAAGTGAATGTTGGAACAAGAAGTGACTACACGTTGAACTATGTTCACTCATATTTTTGGCAGAGCTAATAAACAAGGGAACCAAATATAGCCCTCTTAATTCAACCTTACTAGCTAAAGTTATCTGATATTGCATCATATCGTGGCTCTCTATAATAAATAAAACAAGCAATCAGATCTCTAAACAAATCTATAAACGATACGAAAGCTCTGTCACAAATAAAGACGATGAACCGCCAAAAAGAAACCAGGAAATAATCCCCACGACCAAAACAATTTTAAGCCTTCCACAAAGATTCCAAATCAGTCTCAATACCCATCAACTCAGCCAATCGCCCATCTTTGTCCTCACACATCATTGTCAAAACCGCACTGAACAGTTCAGCAAACTTGTCAGCTTGCTCATCGTTCAAAGCCTTGCTATCCCATTGCAGCTTAAACCGGTGACCCTTCGCAGTCTTCTGAACCTCAACCATCAAGGCATAGTTGATGGTCATGAAGGCCTTGCTCTGCGCCATGACGATCCACCTCATAGGATCAGGCTTGGCCGTGGCAGGAGCAGGCTCAAATGGCTGGAAGCAATAGAGCAGCTTTGCGGAGTGCACCTGTCTATCTCTATTCAACGTCTTATATACGTCATGAAGACCAACAGCTCCATGCTCAGTCGTGTCCCAGAACTGTGCCTGCGTATCTTTGAGGAACTTGCCAATCGACTCCTTGCTGGACAGCTTCGATCGGAAAGGCAGGAAGTTTGCACAAGCGCCGTTCAGGGTTTGCGGGTTCTCGACGTCTGCGTTCCGGCCAGTGAGGAGGTTGTCGACTAGTACGTCGTTGGCTCCGGTCAGCTTGCCCGCAACAATCGAATAGGCAGCTTGGAAGACCGTTGAGGCTGTAACGCCAAAGGCAGATGCAGTGCTATCCACGTCCGCGTTTACCACGGCAAACTTCAATCGATCTGAAATAGGCTGTAGTGGTAGGTTATGTCCGGGAGTGTACGAGTGGAGCGAACGCTTCCAGTATCGCAATGCTTCGCTGCGATCAACACCGTGCGCCCAGTCAATGAATTTCTTGAATGAGTTGACAGGGGGGATGTTTGTGTCGCCGCGAGCAATGGCTCTGAATTGGTCGTCGAAGATTCGAAGAAGGGTTCCGTCATATGAACCGTGATCTACCTTGATGCAGAGTGTCCTCGCGCCGTCTGTCAGAGATTGGAGGAGCCTATACTTGATATTGGGCCTGCCAAAGGTAAAGAGTCCGTCGCGCAGGCTCTCCATGTGCCCCAGCTTTTCTGCGTCAGTGGCGTAGAAGATGTGTTCGAAGTCCATTACCGGCTCTCTGACGATAATCTATAATACTGTTAGATGACACCGTCAAATTTTTTTTCATATTTATCATGGACTTACCTGATACCAAGATGATTCATCATTTTGATCGGCTTGGAAGTACATTGTTCTCAAGATTTGATTTCTGGCTGTCAGCTCCCTCGTGGTATCTTTCCAGAGCTGGAGATCAAAGTGTGGAGGGAGCTCTCGACAGGCAGTAAGATTCCAGAACTGTTGCTTCTTGTGTCCTTGAGTCAAGAACTCAATCTGACCAGCACCACAAGGAAAAACATCCTCAATATATTGATGGAAATCAATGCCAGCGTTTCCCATGGCCGACAACAATGATTGCGGAGTCTCATACTTGACTTCTGCGACGACTTTCTTCTTTTGTGCTGTCTTGAGATTTTTCGCCTGCTCTCCGAGAGTTGGGTTGGAGAGAATATGGGAGACGGAGATGTTGTAGGACAGCTTTCGACAGGCAGCAACAACATTGATGGCGGATATTGAGTCTCCTCCAAGACTGAGGAAGATTGAACTCGCACCGATAGATTCTTCAGGTTCGTCGAGAACCGAAGCCCACGCTTGTCGCATCACCAGCTCTTCTTCGGTTGAGGCAGCCACAAATTCATCTGAGCCGTTGTCACGAGGCAGATATGTCGTAATCTCGGCATTCGTCATGCGCTCTGCAACTGCTATGAGGGCCTTCCTGTCTGACTTTCCTGATGGGAGAGTTGGGAAACTTCTGAAAGGCAGGAAGAGACTTGGCACCATATAGTGCGAGAGTGTGGTGAGCCGAGACGAAAGGCCCAAAATCCGGTCTAAGTACTCGTCCCCTGGCAGCATTGCCGTGTTATTCGGAAGATGTTCGCCTTTGAAGATACAGAATGCAACAAGCTGGCGCTTTCCATGTACTTCAGCAACTGACACGATAGCAGCATCGACTTCCTCAGTTACGAGGATTGCGTTTTCAATCTCACCAAGCTCGATACGGAAACCGTTAAGCTTAATCTGATAATCCTTTCGGCCGAGACATCTGTCGCACAGTTAGCGATAGATCATTGATGGGATGGGTATACGTACTCAAGGCTCCCATCATCTGCCCATCGTGCCAAGTCTCCCGTTCTATAGAGAGGCTCTCCATCGGTGTCGCGGACAAAGGCTGCAGCCGTTTGCTCTGGGCGATTGAGGTATCCCTTTGCAAGTTGGGGTCCACGGACACAGAGCTCTCCCACAATACCATGCGGTACAGGCTCCAAGTTTCCAGCATCGGGCGAGACAATGGTTGCGGTAACATGCCTTAAAGGGTATCCGATACTGTTAAGACTTCCGTCTGGCTTTACGTGCGAAACAGTCATGAGAATCGTGGCCTCGGTGGGACCATAACTAGAATCTGGTTAGCCCTGATCGGTACCTAGATCTGCGAGAGACACTTACCCGTTATAAACATCTACGCTCTGCGCCCAGTTCAGGATGTTCAAATCAATTTTCTCGCCGCACACATTCAACACCTTCAACCCGGGTACTTCTGCTGGCCCACCAGAAATGAGCTTGGTAATCGTCGGTGTGAGCATCACCTGCTCGATCTCCAATTCGTTGATATAACTAGCGAGGTTTGACAGCAGCTCATCTTGTGGTGCAAGGCATAAAGTCGCCCCGGCGGAGAAGATCGTGAAAACATCATAATAAGAAGCATCGAAAACATAATTGAGGACCCACAAACCATTCCAGTCGGAAGTCACGGCTGTCGCTTCAATCATACCCTCGGTCGAAGAAGTCACAGCTGAGTGCTGTACAAGGACACCCTTTGGCAATCCCGTCGAACCAGAAGTGTAGATTGCGTAGATTACGCTCTCTGGGGTGAGCTCGGGAATCACAGGGTTCTCTGGAGAGTCTGAAGGGAGTTCCATGTCCTCGGTGATGATCATTTCAACACCAAATGATGCACATGCACTTCTGTTGTGTTCATCTGTGACAATTCGCTTTGCCTCGACATCTTTAACTATGAATGCGTTTCTATCATGCGGATTTAGTGGATCGAGAGGTGTGAAGGAAGCTCCGGCCTTAATGATGCCGAGGATTGAGATCAAGGTTTCTGTCGATTTTTCCATGTAGAGAGGAATCATCTCGCCATGCTGGACACCTTCTGAAATGAGCCAGGCGGCAAAGCTATTGGCCTTTCCATTGAGCTCTGCGTAGGACAACATTTCCCCCGAGGCCGTGCGAATAGCAGTCTTTGACGGAGTAGAGGCTGCAAAGGACTCGAAAGCAGCATGTGAGAGTCCAAATTCCGGATATGACGGTGCGAGCCTTGGAATGTCTTCGGTCGAGTCTTCATAGACTGAGGATATCTCATTAGACATCTGGGCCGCGACCCCTTCGGGGTTGCCGATCATGCCGCTCACGATTTGAACAAATCTGCCTAGTAAGGTTTCGGCGGAAAGCAAACCTCCAGCGAAGGGGACCAGCATCTTGACTGATGTTGGGTCTGTTTCGCTGATCTCAATGGTGATGTATCTAATAGCGGTGTCAGTTTTAACAATTATTGAAGAACTACAAAACGCAGGGGGTCACTCACTGCGTGAAATTATCTCCGTGGGTAACAATCGGCACCAATGGGCCAGCGGCGAGAGAGTCATCTTGCTTCACAAGTATATTAACCATGGTGTTAAAGGCACTTGGTTTCAAGGATCCCTCCGTCAGGGCATTTCGCATGCCAGAGTGGGCAAATTTGGAAAGAACCCAAAGATTGCTTTGCACGGTCTTCGCGAAGCCCACAGCCTGGAGCGCCTCATCTACTTGAACCCGCATGGGCACAGTATTGAGTGTCGGGCCATCTAGCGACAAGATTCCGTCTAGGTCGGCATCTCGTCCTGAAAATGCTGCGACGAAAGTTACGTCTCGAGTATTGAGCATCGAAGCAAGAGTCAGAGCCCAGGCGGCATGGATGAAGGCACCCATGGTTATACCATAATTGTGGCTATATTCAGTTAAGCCATGGTCAATTGTGGATTTTAAGACGAAAGGCTCAGTAGCCTGTGCACTAATCCCGAGATCAATAACGGTTGGTGTAGCCGACTGAAGATAGCCTCTCCAGAACTCCTTGGCCTTCTCATCGTGCGTGCGTTGCTGGAAGGCGACGTATGAACTAAAAGGCAGGCGAGGAATCATTGATTTACCTTGCAAGACTGCAATCGTATCCTGGATAAAGAATTGGCTGGACCAGAAGTCGAACAGGCTGTGGTGCATCTCGAGGAGAAGAATATCTTCATCAATAACAGTAGCTCTGATAAGAGGCTCATCGAGAGGCATTTCCTCTTTGCTTGATTCCCTCATGACACTGTCCAATGAAGCCCCTTTAATGACTGTCCAAGGGATCTCCGCGGTCTTCTTAACTGCCTGAATAAAGCTTCGTTTGTGTGGGTAAAACACAGTTCGTAGCATATTGCTGCGAGCTAAAACTTCGTTCATTGCCGCCTGCACCTGAGAAGATCTAACGCCCTGCAGCTTATAAGTGCGCTGGTAGACATAGTTGACAGTGCCCAAGATTGAGTCTGCCAGTATGCCTTCCTGGAGCGGCGTGACCTGATAGGCGTCTTCAAGCCCGGCTAGATTAATCTTTGCTCCTTGTGGGAGTAAAGAGAAAGGCGCTGGCCGGGTGACAATTTCTAAATTTGGCTCGGTTTGGCAATCAAGCATCTGCCTTATCGACTCGGATTGTAGGATATCCGAAACAGAGATGTGAATATCAATTTTTCTCAGGTTAGATGCTACAACAATAGCGTCCAGTGACGAGCCACCAAGCTCCTGGAATGAAACACTGAAATCAACCGTGTCTGGCGATATAGAGAGAGCAGTAGCAACTGCCTCAGCAATCTTAGCATCAGAACTGATTTCAAGTTTGTCATTGGCTTCTTCGAGTCGGAGTGATGCATGTGACGATTGTGGCGTAAGTATTGATGGCGTGATAGACAATTTTATCAGCTTGTTTGCATCCATCGCTTCAACCGCCTTTTGGAGGCTGGATATATCGACTTTTCCGCTGGCTGTAAGAGGCAATTCTTCGCGCTGAACCCAGTATCGAGGGATGGCGTAATGAGGCAGCAGAGCTCCCAGCTCCAGGCGTATCTCTCTGATAAGAGACGACCACTCCTTTCCCTTCTCGGGAACGATAACACCAACCAGAGAGTTTCTATTAAGAACAACGGCAGACACCACACTGGATTGGACAACGCCAGGTTGGACCTGGATTATGAAGTTTGACTCGCTCGGCTCTACTCGTTGGCCGTCAATCTTTGTCTGCTGGTCGATTCTCCCAATAAGCTCAATTGTTCCGTCATCATTCTCGATGACCATGTCACCTGTCCGATAGAGGCGTCCAGCTCCGTATGGATTGTTGATGAAGACCTCCCGAGTTTTCTCCGGGAGGTTAAGATACCCCTTGCCAAGTTGGTTTCCGCCAAGGCACAGCTCACCAGGGGTCATTGGTGGCACGCGGTTGAGGGTATTCGTAGCAAGTACGACATATGTTGTGCCTGTGTCACGGTTAGTGAGAGCTTCATATGAAAAAGTATTCCGCATGCAAGGGGCGTCAACACCGAATGTTACGTACTATCTGAAGGCATCCCAATAGTTCGTGCCGAATGGCCGGGCTTCAGAATGTGTCTCATATTTAGCTGCTACTCGTTAATATTTTGTCCTTTCCGCTTTGGGATCGGGATACCATACCTGAGTGCATTCGCTAAGGCCATATGCACTGATCAGCTCAACCTTCCCTGCCCAGGTCTCAACAAGTTCTGGGCCGACGGCTTCGCCACCGAGCGTGATCCTTTTGATAGCCGGAGGTACATTTGATGCATCAATGAGCTTGAGCATGCTTGGTGTAATCTCAAGTGACGAGATGCCCATTTCCTCAATGGTGTCGCTTAGATAGAGTGTGATATTCTCTTTGCTAGCGAGGCACAATGTGCCACCGCGGCATAGAGCCCCGAGGATGGTGCGCTGTGCGGCGCTAAATATGGGAGAATGGCAGAGCAGTTGTCTGAAGGGTTGTGATGAATCCAAATCTGGAAGGGCAGATATCCCAGTATGGGCAGCGGAGTGCGGAAGAATGACACCTTTAGGGTGCCCAGTCGTGCCGGATGTGTAGATGACATAGGCGGTGTCTGCTGGGTCTTGATAATTGTTGATATTGGTGAGGTATTTTGGACTCATTGCCTGGGACACGGTGACAAGATCCTCAATAGATGCTTCTTGCGTTGGCTTGAAGCTTCCCTCAGTTGTGGAATCGGTGATGACAAATAATGCTTTGGTGTCGTTAACGATAAACCGATTCCGCTCCGCAGGGGAGTCAGTTGAGAGGAGAACATAGGCTGCCCCGGCCTTCAAGACTGCTAGCAAGGCAACAATCAGGTTTATAGACCTAGACACGGCAATGGGCACAATCGTATTTCTGGCCCAAGACAACTGCCGTGCCACTCCATTGGCAGCTTCATTGAGCTGCTGATAGGTCAACTCGTCTTGGTTCTCGAACTGAACGGCGATGGCGTTGGGAGTCTTTTTGGCCTGTCTTTCAAACAGCGAGTGGACAAGGCCATCTAACACAGGGGTCGACGCCTCGATATTGGATGTGGAAGAATTGAGAGCTTTGAAGATGCCCTCCAAGCCTGAGACTTGGTCAAGCTCTAACTCAACGAAGAGCTTGCGGCCCCTGAGGGATACTGTGGCAGGGGATCGCTGCACAACTTGAATAGCCATCTCGATTGCTGGTTAAAGTGAAAGGCAACGAGAAGAAGTCAAAAGCAAAAATGAGAGACGAAATGAGAGAAAAATTGTGCTTGCTCGTGATTGATATTCTGGGACAGCAAGAAAGAGAGAATATATCGCCGTTATATATTCTACAATCTAGATAATCCCTCCCTGATAATCCACTCCGAAACGAACACCCCCCACCTTCCTCGTCGACTGCTGCAATCCCACAGCCCCATCTCCAATACGCCTTGCATTCGGCCCATGACTAGCAACATCCAGCCTAAAAGCGGTGCTGATGCGCTCGGGGTGAGCTGTCTCGGAAATTTGAGAATACGACAAATCGGGCATTAGTGACTTTCCATGCGAAAGAAAGGGACATGGAGAGAGCCATGGTAACTAGCTCGCGGCTATTTCCCCGTCTGAGTAGATGCTCCGCGTAAATCCGAGTCAGCCAGCGTATGAGAAGCGAGGATATTCCGAGATTCTGTAATCGATGGTGGCTGACCAGGCAGATTCAGCCCCTGGGGCTAAAAACGTGGTATGACTGCTCCAAGGTACCAAGATCGTGGTCTTAGAAATCATGATCATTACGAGACTCATAGCCCCTTGCTGTTTCAGGATCCAGTCAGAGCTGAGAGTTACGAATTTAGACGGCAGACAGACAGACAGATAGGATGAGGCGCCGGACCTTCAGACGGGGTGCTTTGTCCGGCAGAAGATTCCGCCAGAGCGCCAAGTTGGAGTGTAATACACGCAAGTAACATAATATGGGGGCTAAAACGTGTGTTAATTAAGAGTTGGGCGCGGAATATACCAAGCTTCTCACTCCATCTCGTCCCGATAGAGGGCTTGTACATACTCTGTGTGTGTGGTGGCAGTGCGGCGCGCGGCGCTACTATCAAACCGTAGCTGACATGAGAAGAGATGAGAAGAGATTACAGCAGAAATAAAAATTGAAACGCAAAAAGGAAAAAACAAAGGACAACGTCTAGGTAGTTTGGAGACGCGTTCTTAATCGGTGTAGTAAACTTGCACATAAACTGTTTGTCCTTTGTAAGCATGTCTATGAAGTGCTTTGTAATTTGTAATGTGATGGATTTTACCGAGACCACAAACAAACAACCACGACTTTACTGTGCTGCCCACCACTAACTACACTTCAAATATTCTCTTCTTTGTTCCTCTTTTACTTTGTCCTAACTCTCTTCACTGAATAACCCAAGATCTTAAGTTCAAATCACACGTCCTCCAGAAATCTATCAATTTCACCTCTATTCACATTCACCATGGCCCAAGTTCTCACCATCGCAAGCGGCACTCAAGTGCCAGCCGTGAACTTCCACGCTCAGAGATATTTCATTGATG
Organism: Pseudogymnoascus sp. 03VT05; assembly: GCA_001662645.1. NCBI lineage: Eukaryota > Fungi > Ascomycota > Leotiomycetes > Thelebolales > Thelebolaceae > Pseudogymnoascus > Pseudogymnoascus sp. 03VT05. The sequence continues at coordinate 168,899 of KV459387.1, read as the reverse complement.
AAATCGAGGCCAACGAGGTCGTCATCAAGATGCTCGCAGCCCCAATCAACCCCCTTGACATCCTCGTCCTCGCAGGCGTCTACCCTGTTACGCCATCACACACGCATCTCGACGAGCCCATCCTAGGCTACGACGGCGTAGGCGAGGTCGTCAAGGTCGGAAGGAGCGTGACCACCCTCTCTCCCGGTGACCTCGTCGTGCCGAGCAAGTTCGGGACGGGCACTTGGCGCACCCATGCTATGCTCGAAGCTGCGTCACTCCAGAAAGTTACACGTCCTACGGACCTGACTTTCGCATCTATCCTCCGCATTGGGATCGCCCCTGCATTCTGCCTCGTGGAAGACATGAGAGCCTTGAAACCTGGTGACTACATCATCCAGAATGCCGGAACCTCACTCCTGGCTCAGTTCGTCATCCAGTTTGCACGCCGCCGCGGAGTTAATGTCATCAATGTTGTCCGGGACCGTGAGGCTTACGAGTTGGAGAAAGTCGAAACGGCTCTCCGTAAGCTCGGGGCTGAAATCGTCGTCACGGAAAGTGCCCTCACCGGTGATGCCCGCTTTAAAAATAAGCGCATCACACTCGCTCTGGACTCAGTCTTCGGGGCCTCCGGACGCGGGCTAGTCAAGGCTCTTGCCGTGGGCGGGACGTACGTGCAGCTGGGCTTCCTGAGTGGGGCGGCAGGGGGTCCCATCGCGATTGATCCCACGGATCTGTTTGCGCGGCAGCTGACAATGAAGGGGTTCCGGGGGTCAGCGCAGGTGGGGCTGCGCTCTCCTGGTGAGCAGGTTGACCTATTCAACTGGTTCGTGGAGCTATTCAACAGCGGAGAGTTGCAGCTGCCCGCGCTTGGCCTACAGACGGTGAAGTGGTCTATTGGTGACGCAGAGGGAAGCAAGGGGGGGCTTCTCGAGGCTGTGGAGCGCGCTAAGAGTGGTGCTCTGGGGCAGAGGAAGCAGATCATTCTCTTCGAGTAGGGGTCTGGCGGATGGTTGCAAGACACAGAGCGCGTGGCAAGTGCAACCGAAGCGGGAAGAGTGGGCGAAGCATGGTGGTTGAGACTCGGCATTAGTGAGACGGCAAGGGGCGGTTAATCGTTACACGTTGTCATGTTTTTATACACGAGTAGCCGGTAATACAGAATTATGAGAGTGATATGTTTGCTCGTTTATAGCCGCACCGTGAATATGCCGCAAATGAATCTACAGCCGCTCCTGGAGTGTTCTCCATTCCAAAGATGAAAATCCAATCATCCCGCTACTACTCGCTACTGGTATCTCTCGATTGTTGCTACTTCTCACTGTTGCT
>KV459387.1:27889-167459 GCA_001662645.1 Pseudogymnoascus sp. 03VT05 | reverse complement strand
TCTCACTGTTGCTACTTCTCACCATTACCATTTCTTACCTGTGACCGTTTTTACTGTTACTGCTTTGCTACCAATACCAATGCCATAAATATCTTATAAGTAAGACGTATTATATGGCGCTGTCGCTATAGTGGCTGCTTTTGTGATATCCCACTAAAATGAAGTTGTTGATTGTTAAGCTCTATTTTCTCATGTAATCATTTGCCATTGTTGTCGTTGACTTTGTAATTGTCCGTAAGGATTTTGAGTATTCATTCCTTGGCTCACCGCATGAGGCTCTGTACTATATTCCTCCCGCTGTTTCCGGATTTCCCGTATGACACCCCGGTATCCCCGGGCCATAACGAAAGCCATGCGTTTTCCATGCAAGGCAGTCTCCGTGTCAGGGATACGGCGAGAACAGCTGATAATCAGCCTGACGTCAGAAATCCAATACGGCGAGCTTTACTGCCTCCCCATTACCAAACTCTCCGTGTGTAACTGTTACATCAAAATGTCTCTCGTGGCGCAGCTGTACTGGGTAGACCGGACAAACATCCGATGCAAGTCTGACGGGTCCAAGGGGGTGGCAAAAAATGATAAATGCAAATACCCGTACGCACGTACGGGATGTTGGATGTTTTTGATATTCTGTGCAACAGCAAGATTGTGTAACGAGATCATGATGCGACGTTGTGTTCTCGATGACCGGGTGGGAGGATGAGCGTTAAAAAGGGGTTTCACGAGATAGGGGCACAACATCGGTTTAGGCGAAAAATGTAGATTTTCTCACTTTGTGTTTTTGTGTCTCGTTACTGTTACTGTTACTGTTACTGTTACTGTGGAACGGGATGTAAAACCTTTATTCATCCCACGGACGAACTTCCCTCATTAGTCTCATAAAAATAAAAGTAAAAATAAATTCAATAAATCAATAAAATTGAGAAGTAACTAAACAATATCAACGCACTGCATTTGCGTTCATCACATCACACCTCGCTTTACTCCGTAACACCAGCCTTCAACATATCCTCCAATCCCTCCGGCCGAATCGGCTGATCATCATCAATTTTCAACCCATTAATGATTCTAGCAAGCGTGGAATAAGTCCCCAAAATAATGAGCACCTCCACCAACTCCGCATGACCCAGGATCTCCACCGCATCCTTGATCGTGCCAGGGGTATTAGTGTAGGTCGCGAGCTGCTCGTCTATGACACGTAGGATTACGCGCTGGCGGTCAGTCCATGGGCCTTCACCTTGGCGCACACTTAAGGCAGTGCAGCCGATGGCGGCGATTTTTTCATCGCCTAAGTTGAAGATCTCGGCGACAGGGAGGTTGACGTCGTATTCGTACTTTGCACCGAGAGTGGTGGCAGTGCGAAGAACGATGAGTTGCTGTTTCTGTTAGCTTGTTCTCACCTCATTATAGTGATACTATATCTATTGTAGACGTAGTGTAAGAAGTGAGAGGACTTACCCAGTCTAGCAAGGGGATCTTGCGAACATCCTTGTTGAAGCAGCCCCCGATGAGCCCCATCATGTGTGGGAATAGGCCTGGGGAATGCGCCAAAAGGAGGAATATGTTGCGGCGGAAGGGTAGGACGTTGATTTTCTCGGCGATGTGCGGCGGTGCTGTGGCAGCTTCGACGTAGGGAACGAGGCAGGTGTGGCGGAAGGGGTCAGCGTGTGGTTCAGTTAGGGCAGACATGATTGCTTGTTTTCGAGGCTGGATGTCGTAATAGAGAAGCTAGATGGGCTGAATTAAAACCGGATGAAAAGTCTGTTTGCAGAAGTTGATGTCTGAGGAACCATGCAAAGGTGAGAGGGAATAGCCAAATTTATCTGCTGAACTCGTCTATGCCGAGTGATGTGTCGATTACAAAATGACAAACCACAACATTCCACTATTCTCTCCTCAATTCTTACTGCTTCACCGTCACGTAATCGTATACCTTACCCAATTCTCCCTATCCACCAGCACATAAGCCGGGTATCTCCATCCAGCCCTCCGTCCCGACTCCCGGTACCAGTGTCAGCCTAACTCGCCGCTTACCGAGCAGTGCAACTTCGCACCACATCTCGGGTATATGCGCGCCTGGAAAAGGGTACGAAGATAATCCTGCATTTGATAATACCCATTTCTAAGCTCGTCAAACCCGCCCCTGTCTCTCGCTTACCTACGCTCGGAGACGGAGACTCACGAACGGAAGTTTTCAGCTAAGGGGGTTTCCGTGCGTGGCGTTTCAGGGCTGGTGCGAGGGGTTGGAAGATTCTATTTGTGGGGGCGGAGTGTGTGCAGCTGGGCTCTCGCGTGGTAAGGGCCGGGGAGTGGAGCGCGGTTCGCCTTGGATGGCTCAGCTGTGTGTTCTAAGGGACGGTGGCAGATGCAGAGGTTTGGGAAGAAGAGATGTTTAATTCAGAGTGGGCTGATTTACGCATTTGACGATAGCTGAGAAAGAGGAGGGCTGGAGCAGAAATGGGGTGTATTGGATTTTATTCAAGAATGGACGTAAGTCCGCGATTTTGAAGTTAGATCTTCAAGCTCACTGTCTTCTATCTACAACAACACCCATCTTTTACCTCTTCTCGCATTCTCATTTTCTGAGCACGCCGACACACCACACCACAATGGAAAATTCCACCCCTCCCGCCGTCCCCTCCTTCCACTCCACCATCCTCTCTCTTCCCTCCTCCCTCCACAACACCTACTCTCCCCACCTCACCTACCTCACCCCCCTCCTCCGCCCCTACATCTACATCCCCCTCCTCCTCACCCTCTACATCCTCTACTACCGCTACCTCACCGGGCTCTCCCACATCCCCGGCCCCTTCTCCAGCACCTTCAGCAACTTCTGGAAAATCAGCGCAGCATGGCACGAAGAGATGCCCAAGCGCAACATCGCCGCACATCGCAAGTACGGACCGCTTGTCCGTGTGGGTGCGAATATGATTAGTGTCGATGACCCGGCTGCGATGTCGACTATCTATGGGTTTAAGCCGATTTACGCGAAGACGGCTTTTTATCCTATTGTTGAGGCGTTGTATAAAGGCAAGCTTCTCGCGAACCTGTTTACCACGCGCTCGGAACAGTATCATGCACGCCTAAAGCGCGCGTCGATGACGGCATACTCTATGACCGCCCTGGCAGATCTCGAGCCGCACGTGCAGCCCGTGATCGACCTTTTCCTGAAACGTATCGACGAGGTTGGTGCTGGTGGAACAAAGTCCTTCGATATTGGTTCCTGGCTCCAGTTTTTCACTTTTGATGCGCTGGGAGAGATCAACTTTTCAGAGCAGCTTGGGTTCTTGGAGACGGGCAGGGATGTGGGAAAGAGTATCGGTACGATTGATGGGCTCTTGGCGTATCTGTCGGTTGTAGGGCAGGCGCCGTGGATGCATCGCTTTTTGCTAGGGAATCCAGTGTTGCCGCACGTATTGCCTCTAGAGAGTAGTAACGAGGTTCAGAACGTGCGTCCCCCCCAAAACCTCCCCCCATTCAAACGGTTACACAAGCTAACACCCACCAGTTCGCCATCAAAATGATCAACAAGCGCAAATCCCCCTCCACAACCACAAAACCCCACCGCGACATCCTCGCCCGCCTCCTCGAAGTTTCCGAAAAAGACCCCTCCAAACTAACATTTGAGGAGATCATCGCCCTCACAACCACAAACCTCATCGCCGGCTCCGACTCTACCGCCATCGGCCTCCGCGCAATCCTCTACTTTCTCTGCCGCACGCCCCGCGCCTACTCCCGCCTCCAGGCCGAGGTCGACGGGGCTTTTGACAGCGGCGCTCTCACTACCCCTGTTAAATACGTGGATGGTACTAAACTCCCATACCTCAATGCCGTCGTCACCGAAGCGCTGCGCGCGCACGCAGCGACGGGGTTTGTGCTAGAGCGCGAGGTGCCGGAGGGGGGCGTGACGATCGCAGGGCAGTATATTCCTGCAGGCACTATTGTGGGTGTTAATAGCTGGGTAATGCATGCGAATAAGAGTGTGTATGGGGAGGATGCGGAGAGTTTCCGGCCGGAGAGGTGGTTGGATGAGGAGAATGAGGGGGAGGCTTGGGAGGAGAGGGTGAGGGAGATGAAGAGGTGTAATATGGCTGTGAGTGGCTCCTTTTGTTTGGTTGTGTTACTATATTTGTTGGGTGGCTATAGGCATCCATTTTGAACTTTGTTATGGTGATACAAGGCTAATACCCCCGGTTTAGTTTGGTGCTGGACCTCGCGTCTGCATTGGTCGCAACATCTCTATGATGGAGATCATCAAGTTCATCCCCGCCCTGGTTCGCATGTACGACTTCCGGCTTGCGGATCCCGAGAAGGAATGGAAGGTGCTTGGCCACTGGTTCACTAAGCAGAGCGGCATGGATATGATTTTTGTGAAGAGGGTTCATGCTTAAATGCGAGTGGTTGAGAGTGCTGTCATGTGTGCTGTTTTGGATGTTGGATATTAATTTACCCTCTCTATATTTCCGTTTACTTTCCTTAGCTATGAAATGAGTGTTAGTGTCGTCGTATAAAATCTCCTTTCTTTCATAACTACAGTTACTAGATTAGAGTTCAGTTGTAATGGAGTGAAGCGTTTGTATCAATCACGTTCCAATCATGCAAATACAGTAAACTGGTCCAAGTCTCACTACCGTACTTCATAATAATCCGTAGTTAACGTGGTATAAAGCCATTGTTGTCGTACTCGTACTTAATTATCGTCTTGTCGTTGTAGTCCCCATCGAGTGTCGTCGGTGCCAAGCCACTAAATAAACAGGGGTACCTTGCCATGCATTAGCGCCATCTGTCACACCAAGCCACAATTTCCCATTTCGGCCAACATGGCGAAATGTGGCTGCACATGTACCCGAAGAGGCAAGGGACACAGGTTGGGCGTTTTGGGCGTGGAGGTGCATGCGCCGTGTTTGTCTATATTTGGTAAGACTAAAAGAGAAGAAATGTTGGCGTAGGTAGTTCCGTGTTAAAAATCCATGCAAGTGAGACCAGAGAGGGGACACGAGGGGACACGGCGGAAGAGACACAAAGTGATACAAAATAGTGTCTAGATATGGTGTAAAGTTAGGGTTGTGTGCGCACATATGCTCGCATCCGTCCGTCTGCTTGTCTTAGAGATGCGAAGTTATTCCAAGACACGAGCCGTATTGAAGAACTGTCGTGGTTGACTGTATGTTCGTCGTAGAGTACGGGCATGCGCTTCTCCCGAGACACGAGGTTGATAGCTGACAATTTGTGCCATGGATGGATAATGCCGCCTTGACCCGCCTCGTGCCGTGGCTGTGTCCGCTTCTGTTTCCCGCATCTCGTAAGCACACCTCACCAATTGTACTGTACTGTTCCATCTCCACAGCATTCATCATCGTGTCAGGCGGGTCTGGTTCATGGGATAAGCCAGAATAGCGGTGACGTGACAGTGATCTCTATTGATCCCTATGTGAAACGTTTGCTTTGGGGTGTGGTCACACAATGCAGGCAGGTATCAGGCAGTAAATACGGGAAGGAAGCTGGAATCCAAAATAGCTAGGGTGAGAAAGCGGGAAGAAACAACCGGGAAGGAACAACCGGAAGGCTGTGGGCTAATCCGAGGGAAGGCGCGAGGGACGTACGTGGCGTGCTTTCCTTGCATGCTCGCCGTTACACCATCACTGCTCCATGCATTCACGCACCCGATCTGTACTCATCTCGCATGTAACCATCCGTCAGTAGCGGAGCCAAGTAAGGAACAAAAATAAAAGTAAGCGCCTGGTCGGGATAAGCCTTGAATGGCGCCGAAGTCCGATGGGTGGCGCTGAATACCGTATTGGGCATCATTATGAAACTCGTTCAGCCGTGTTAATGGACGTCGTGGGGTTTGCCGTATGACAATATAGCAGCCGCACTAATGCATGTGGCGCCTGCCGTTGTCAGCCAGGATCGGACTTCCGGATACGGGATGACGGGGGATAGAACCGGGGAAGGAACGGGGGATCTCCCATCTCGCCTACCCCTGTTCAAATATCCCTGCTGTGACACGTTGTTGGGCTTATCAATCAATTTCCATAGACCCCGCCGTTCGTTTTTTCATCTCACTTCAATCTCATCCGTTGTGTTACTCTACTAGCTACAGCCTACCCTATCCTATCCCAGCCCAGCGTAAGCAACAGTGACCATGGCGACGGTGCACGGCGTCTGTTTATGGAATGTGAAATGGAAGGAGTAACCGCGAAGGAGGACGAGGCTGACTGGAAGTACGAAGTATGATTAGAAATCAAATAGGCAGATAATCACACCGAGGACATAAGATAAGTCACGGGGAAGCTGACCAATACTCTCGGTGTGAGCGCTGTTACAGTGCATGGCCACCCAAAGTGAGACATACGATACAGTGGGCACCTATCAGGGGATAAGTAGAGTGATAGTGGAGCAAGCTAAATCAGCGTTACGCCTATTCATTGCATAAAAATCGTATTTGCTTTCACACAGAAGTAAAGGGGCAGAATACAATGCCTCATTGCGGAACCCCATGTCAAGGCCCTTGCGCGTGGCTTCTCTGCCTAGGCTGCTAGTGAGACTCTACCTCATTACTGCTAGATCACTACCGCATCGGGCCTAATTGTGGCTTTCTCGTTCCTCGTATTTCTCACTCTGGGTGGCCATACACTGTACATATCAGCTACTTGTTACTTACCTGTGAGCTGAAGAAAAACATTTTGGAGGACTTTGCTTTTAATAAGGAAGTAAGAGTCTGTGTATACGCGGTTCTTATCAAACTTTCTTCTTTGACGCATTCTTTCCCGTTTGCTCCTTTCCTCTCCATCACCGTTCCTGCTTTACACCTCTTCTCTCGTTCTTCTTCCTCTTTCTTTTTCCTCCACCCTTCACCCAATCCCTCTTATCGCCGCATACCCAGCATCCAACATTCACCAACACTCACCAACACAATGGCCTCCCAAAACCCCACCGAGAAATCCTCTATCCACTCCCTCCCTATCCCTGGCGCTGACGCAGACATCGAGCGCGCACCCGAACCCGAATCTCCTCCCACCGGACGCCAAATTCACGGTTTCCAATGGTTCCTCGTCGTTGTGGCTATCTTGAGCAGCATGTTCATGTACTCACTCGATGGCACCATAGTGGCTGATCTCGTGCCCTCCATCGCCAACGAGTTCCACGCTTTGCCGCTCCTCCCATGGCTCTCTGTAGGCTTCATGGTCGGCTCCATTGTTACTGTTTTGCCGCTGGGAAAGCTATACGGAAAGTATAATGCCAAACACCTGTATCTCATCGCCGTTGTCGTATTCCTCGCAGCATCTGCGCTATGTGGTGCTGCGCCAAACATGAGCGCCATGATCGTGGGCAGAGTGTTGCTTGGCATGGCAGGAAACGGAATTTACTTTGGCATTCTGACGCTTCTGAGCGTGCACACGGATGATACAGAGCGCCCAATGTACCTCTCGATGGTTGGTTTGATCTGGGGTGTTGGCACTGTCCTCGGGCCTGTTGTTGGCGGTGGATTTGACAAAGTCAATTGGCGATGGGCGTTCTACCTGAATCTCAGTAAGTCTCTTCCTCCCATTTACAATCTGCGCGACGAATTCTAACTTTCCACAGTAATTGGCGGACTATTCGCCCCCGTCTACGTCTTCCTTCTTCCTGCCTTCGACCCCTCTCCGTCGACCTCCTTCGTTGCCCGCGGTAAGAACTTCGACCTCCTCGGTGTCACCCTCTCCATCGCCTCAATTCTCTGCCTTGTTATGGCCATCAACTTCGGCAACGCCTTATACGCCTGGGATAGCGCCCCCATAATCGTCCTTTTCGTTCTTGCCGGTGTTCTGCTCATCCTCTTCATCATCCAGCAGAAACTTGCGCTGTTCACAACAAAATCAGAGCGCATGTTCCCCGCCCATCTCCTCCGCAGCAAGGAGGCATGTCTCCTATTTGTCGCAGCCGCTGGATGCAACGCCGCGGGCTTCCTGCCGGTCTACTATATTCCTGTGTACTTCCAGTTCTCTCGTGGTGATAACGCACTAGAGGCTGCAGTGCGTCTGCTACCGCTCATCATCGTGTTGAGCGCGACAATTATGGCGCAGGGGTTCTTTATGAGCAAGCTCGGGTATTATCAGCCTTGGTATTTTGTTGGTGGAGTACTGTTGCTGGTGGGGGATGTTTTACTTTGTGAGTTTTGCCTTGATCGTCTCCCTATTTAGCTAACCGCGGCAATAGCACGCATTGATGAGAATACGAGAGTTGCCAACATCTACGGATACGAAATTCTCGTCGCCATAGGCGCTGGTGCATTTGTCCAAGCTGGTTATGCGACTATCCAAACCGTTGTTCCTGCATCTGACACCTCATATGCCATTGCGTGAGTTTCCCATCATTTCGTCCTCCCACCTAAGCTCGCTCACTAACACGTCCCAGCTTCATGATGCTCGCCCAGTTCATCGGCATTGTCTTCGGTCTCTCCATTGGTGGTGCAATCTTCGTCAACACCGCTCTATCCTCACTTCGCTCTCTTCTACCCCTTCTCTCGGAGGCTGACCTTCGTGTCGTGATCAGCGGCACCAGTTCAAATGCTATCGAACTTGTCCCTGCGGCGCTCAGGGGTGACGCGGTGGCGGCGATTGTGGGAAGCTTAAGGAAGTTGTAAATTGACCTCTTGTTTTAAAATATGATAAAGGGATGGGGCTGATGGGAGCGCATAGATTTATTCCCGCGTATGTCGCGGCGGCAGTGGCGCTTGTGGTGTCGGTATTTATCAACGTGAGTCTCCCCAAGATACGCATTCTTATCCCCTATCTATGATTTTTCAAACTAACGACTTCAACAGCGCGGGAAAGCTTTCCATGCCACAACGGCGAGCAGCTAGGCTTATGGAATATATATACATTCATAAATCATCAATTTGAGAGTGCTTTTAAGAGGAGTAGAGAAAACGGGGATAAGAAAAGATAGAGCTGTGCGACATTTAGTGGGCATCGCATTTGAAATTAGTAATCCCGCAGTTGTGTTTGTTTTTGAAGAAGACTTTTGTTTTTACGGGGACGATGAGCGTATTATAGACCTTGGAGTTGTCACTTAGGTATGGTTCAAACGGACTTTGATTTGTTATCTATGCGAGCGAGCGAATTACGAAACCATGCACAATACGAATTTCCATTGCCATAACCAATATCATCCTTGCCAGCCATTCACAATCAATAATTTGCACTATAAAGGTCGCCTCCATTCTCATTCTCATTCCCATCATCATCTTCGTCTTCGTCTTCGTCTTCGTTTTCATCATCCTCTTCATAGACCGCATTCTCCGCAGCTCTCTCTTGAGGCTTCCAATATGTCGCAGAGTTTATATACAGACTTGCCCTCCCAGTCTGCTTTCCTTCCATTTTCCATCTCACAGTGTTGGCTTTCAGAATACTGGCCTTACATGGTGCTAATTTAAACTAGCGAGCATAATGGGGATGATTTGTTGGATTCTACTCGCCTCGGGGGTATACTAATTGGTGAAAGATTGTCCTTGGACCCAACGTACCGTGAACGCATCCCATCTCTGCGAGATTGTCCACGTTGCCAACAAGCCGTGAAGGAAATCATTTCATCGGCGGATATGTCAAGGCTGGGGAAAGCAGAGCGGGAGGGAGAGAGGATAATAGTCCAAATAGTCTCCACGGAGTAGCATTGCAATCTATTCAGGTGGACGCAGTGGGATTGGGTTTCCAAACATGCCATTTCGCTATAGCCTGGGTTTCTTTGTTTGGGCACTATTCACCTTCAAAAGCGAATGGATACCGAATGTGGGCTTCTCTTCTCGTCTGATTCAGCCAATTGTGACGAAGAAGGCTTGGGTTACGTGACGTGTGGATAGACGATGTTACCGTTCGCATCCCCAGAAACAGCAAGTCAACTAACCGCCGGATTCGCAGCACAATTGCCAGGCCGAGAGAATGATCCCTAAGATCACAAACCTCCCACCCACTCCCCAGCTGCATCCCACCTGTCCTCCTCTTCATTCAGCCCCAGCCATATCCCGTCCCACTGCGCCCAACTCTTCCCTGTCCATACTGTAGATACGCAGACTCAAACCTGACGCGTTCACGTCTGTATCATCGGCACAACCCAAAATTGGTATCTACCCCTCCGCTCCTGATCCGGAACCGCGCTAATGCGGACTAAAGTACATGCAGTAGCGCCTATCGATCCTTGGGAAGTTGCGTTTGCGCGCGGAAGGAACAGCCGCGAGGTCAGTCGCTACTTCCTTCAGCTGGTATCAGGTTTGTGCGACATGTCAGCCTTGACGGTTCGAGTCATCATATCGTGGGTTGTGCCGTGTTTCTATTTTGTTTCGAATTGTTCTTTCGTTATTTTTGTGTGCCCACTAGGTCCAATTCTGTGTAGTCGTACAGACTCCTGCGTGGCTGTGGGGTGGTCGTACAGAGACGGCTGGTGGGAATGGTTTTGTAAGCACCTCTCCTCATCCTCGGGTCACACCGCTAGGGCCGTCTCCGCCCCGTCTCTCAGCCGCTGTGCGATGCGAAGACGGGGTTCGTTCCTGTTTGGAAATGTGAAGCGAGAAGAACTCCCCTTTGAGTTCGAGGCGCAAGGCAGCAAAGGCACATGGCATGGGACGGGATGGGATGACCCGGGGATTGCAGGTTACGCATCATTCCGCAGCCCAGGTTCAGGGGCTTCTGATACGGACACCACTATATCTCGGGACACGTCGTGCCTGATCGGAGAAATGCCGCGTGGGAACCACGGTGGCTTGGCCCCTGGTTCCTGGCTTATCCGGGGGTGGGGCCGGAGAGGGTTGCCCAGCTCACGCTGAAGATGTTGATTATCTGCATGTTTCATGATGGAGGCTGTGGCTTGCACGGCTGGAGGGTGGGGGCCGAAGGAGGCGTAGGAGGAGGAGGATTACTGGGACGGAGGAGAGAAATGGCGTCTAATATTGGATGAAAGCCACTGCGCCTCGACTTGGAAGGGAGGGTCGCCTGGCCTCGTGTTGGCTTGACTCGTCGACAACATGGGAGGGTGATGCGAGAGGGATTGAGGGTAGGACGAGGAGAGTGAGTACATAGGGCGCGCGTTTCGCTGTCATGAAAAGGAGATCATCAAGCAAGTGCTTTCGTTGACTTCATCTTCACTCTCTTATTCTTATTGTCCTTTTCTTTCTCCTTTTCGTTTGGATTAATTCGCTCCTTTACCCATACCCACCAAAGGCGAGACGCCATCACTCACAAACAATGAAACTCACCACCACTACGACCCTCCTCTCTTTTCTCCCACTCCTTCTCCCCGTCTTCTCTACTCCCGTTTCTACCCCACACTACACACACTCGAAACCCCCAACCCGACTCGTCGGTTCCTCTTTTGGCGTTCCAGGACCCCAAACATTCGACTATATTATCGTCGGCGGCGGCACCGCCGGCCTCGCGCTCGCGAGCCGCCTGAGCGAGAACCCCAACTGGACCGTCGCCGCTGTCGAGGCAGGCGGTTTATATGAGACGGATAACGGGAACGTGAGCCAGGTTCCGTTATTTGCGAGTATTGGCTCCGATAAGACGGCTGCGAATTATAACCCTTTGGTTGATTGGGGGTTCATGACTGAGCCACAGACAGTGGGTTACCCCTTTTTGTTATCCGTTTGTCTTGCCAATTTTTGCCCTTCTGCACTAATTGGGTGCACGGGGATACTGTATTGGCGTGTTCGGCGGAATTGTGTGCTGACGTTCTGCTGGAACAGGGTGCTAACAACGCCTCTTTGCATTATGCGCGGGGTAGGTGCCTGGGGGGCAGTTCGGCTCGGAACTACATGGCCTATCAGCGCGGGACAGTCGAATCGTTCGACCTCTGGGCCACGCTCGTGGGCGACAAATCGTACTCGTGGCGCTCCTTCCTGCCCTATCTCCAGAAAAGCGTTCACTTCACACCTCCTCCCGCCGGTAAGCGCGCTGCCAATGCCACAGCGGCCGTGGATCTCAAGACGATCGGCCCGAACAAGGGGCCCGTTTCTCTGACCTTCTCAAACTATGCCATGGCGATCAGCAGCTATGTGCAGAAAGGCTTTGCAGAGATAGGGATCCGCCCTACAAACGGCTTTGCAAGTGGAACGCTAAACGGGTCGAGCTACGTGCTCGAGACGATCGATGAGAGCACGCAGATCCGAGAGAGTTCTGAGACGGCGTTCCTGACGCCCGTGCTTGGAAGAGATAATTTAATTGTATTTGCGCATACCCTGGCGAAAAAGGTGGTGTTTGATAGCAGCAAGAGGGCTACTGGTGTGAGAGTCGAGACTGGCGGGAAAGTGTATACCCTGAGTGCGAAGAATGAGGTTGTGCTCTCTGCGGGTGCGTTTCAGAGTCCGCAGCTTCTGATGGTTTCCGGTGTTGGTCCAAAGGCGACGCTGGATAAATTCAATATTCCTGTGGTGAAGAACTTGCCAGGCGTGGGCCAGAATATGTGGGTGAGTTTTAACGCTGTGGTGTGAAGCAGAAAAGTGCAAGATACTGATTATGGCAGGACCATGTGTTCTTCGGCCCCAGCTATAAGGTCAACGTCATCACAGGATCAGCAATGGCGAGGCCTGCCTTTGCGAAGAAAGCTGTGACAGACCTTCTCGAAAAGCAATCCGGCATCCTTACCAACTCCGGCGGTGACTTTTTCGGTGCGTCCCCTATTCCCACTTCACACCTCAACTAACCCCCAACAGCTTGGGAAAAGCTCCCACCCACTAGCCGCGCCGCCCTCCCAGACTCGGACCGCAAGGCCCTCGCTTCCTTCCCTGCCGACTGGCCCGAACTCGAATACCTTACCGTCGCTGGTTACATGGGAGATAACGTGGATTACACCACTGGCCCCTCCGACGGCTCCAACTATGCCACCGTAGTAGCTGCGCTCGTTGCGCCCCTTTCCCGCGGCACCGTCTCTATCAGCTCCAACGACACTTCGGACGCGCCTCTGATCAATCCGCGCTGGCTGACGCACCCTACAGACGTTGCTGTCGCAATAGCTGCACAGAAGCGGTTGAGGGAGCTGTTTGCGACGAAGGCGATGAAGGGGGTTGTGTTGGGGGAGAGGGTGTATCCTCCTGCGTCAAAAGGGGTGGAGACCGATGCGCAGCTATTGGCGGAGGTGAGGGCGAGCTTTAGTACGGTGTGGCACGCGGCGTGTACGTGTAAGATGGGGAAGAAGGAGGATAAGATGGCGGTGGTGGATGGGAAGGCGAGGGTGTTTGGCGTGAAGGGGTTGAGGGTGGTGGATGCGAGTTCGTTTGCGCTGTTGCCGCCAGGGCATCCGGTGAGCGCTATTTGTGAGTGATGTTCTTTTTTTCTCTGTGATTTGGGGAGTAGCGCGGCTAATGTCGGGTGTGTAGATGCGTTGGCGGAGAAGATTGCGGATGATATTAAGAAGGATCCGGTGGTTGTGTAGATGGATGGGGGTAATGTCGAAGGGGAGCTGTCTGAGTTGTCGAATAGGAGTTTTTGGAGAGAAGCTGCCAGAGGTGATCTGTTGGAAAAGGTCAGTGGGTAAGGAGCTATGGGTAAGGGGATGGGGAAAGAGCGGGAGGTTTCTTTGGGTTTCAGCGCTGATGAATAATGTTATTTCGTTCTTTGGTTCATATTTTTATGTATAGTTAGGCACATACAGGTATCCACAGAACAAATGAATAGAGATGCACAGATGAAGATCCTGTAGCCAATCGAAAGGTTGCTTAGAAATATATAGAAATACCATCATGCTGGATGTTGGATTAAAAATGGTATGCCGTTTATAATGTATCCCTTGCATAAAGTGAAAGCAAGCACACCAAGAAACTGTGGAAATGCATCAGATAACTGTATAATTCGTCATAGACTCAACCATACAGATGTAAAGGCATAATTGTGGGTTGTATAACGTACAACGTATACTGTGCGCTGTAGGATTTATAACATTTTTGCGTGCTGTGCCCTGTGATACATGCATACCTCATCTCGGCACCCGACATAGTAGCCTTGCATCCGTCCCCAGAACAGGAAAGTCGACGCGGCCGCCTCGGCGCAGTAGATCAGTTTACCAATCGTCGATCTAAGGGATGATCGCTGGGGCGCTACACCTTAGCTTCAGTTACGGTTACGTCTGACAGGTGACAGCTGTCAGCTTACTACAGCATACGGCTGTGGAATAAGAGAATACGGCTGTGCCGAAAACACAAGGTCGGATGCAGCTTACGAGAGTCGGGAACTAACCGGAATAGGGGGCTGCTTCTATCACAGCTGTGCGCATTCTTAATGGATAGGAGCGATCGTGTTGGTTCACAAAGAATGCATGGGGCGGGAAGGTGGCTTTTGCCGTAGGGAGGTGCAACTTCAATTTCTTACCATTCTGTCATTTTTGTGTGTACGGTGAGTAATGCAAATGTGACCATCATATCCCAATAGCTATCAAAGAAACACGGGAAGGAGAAGCTCAAAGAAAAGAAAGAATAGACGGCAATGACGATTACGACGCCAGGCGGGATGGGTTGCTTAGCAAATGTGAAATACCGACTGAATGGATAGGCTAGAGATGTTGTGATTAGAAATCTCGGGCGACGACGTCGATAGTTACTGCCGTTTTGGATATTGTCGTTCCTGTCGTTCTCGTCGGTTTCCTTCTGAATATGCTGTGTGATTGATGTTTGCTCTTGAGGAAAAGGTATAAAGTATCCTCCAATCTCCACGGTTGGCCTCTCTTCTTTCTTACAACTTCACTCTCACAACACACATTCACTCTCAGTCCGCCTACAACCTTCTTCTTCCACTTCAGTTTCCAAACTTCAATCAATCCAACACAACTCTATTTCAATCACTTCAAAGTCATACATTCAACCTTCAAAATGGTTCAACCAATCAAGCTCTACACCGTCGCCGCCGTAAGTCACTTCCCACCGACATCAACACCAAACAAAACATAGCTAAACAGAAACACAGGGCCCAAACCCATGGAAGGTTGCCATCTTCCTTGAGGAGCTTGGTATTCCTTAC
This sequence comes from Pseudogymnoascus sp. 03VT05, assembly GCA_001662645.1. Classification (NCBI taxonomy): domain Eukaryota; kingdom Fungi; phylum Ascomycota; class Leotiomycetes; order Thelebolales; family Thelebolaceae; genus Pseudogymnoascus; species Pseudogymnoascus sp. 03VT05. The sequence continues at coordinate 152,478 of KV459387.1, read as the reverse complement.
ACCAACGAGCTCCGCACCTTCGCCGAGCTCAAGGAGGAGCCATTCCTCGACATCAACCCCAACGGTCGCGTTCCAGCCATCCAGGACCCAAACACTGGCATCACTGTCTCTGAGGTGAGTTTAACCTACCATAACAAACCTTCTCCAACCTTATCCTCATACTCCATAATCAATCCTCACAATCCCGCCCACATAATCCACAACCAACCTTCCTCCGTTTCACACCATACTTACACTCCTCACAGTCCGGCGCCATCCTCCAATACCTCGCCGAAACCTACGACACCACCAACAAGTTCCACCACGCCAGCGGCCAAGAGAAGTACTCCGAGTACCAGTGGCTCCATTTCCAGACCTCCGGCCAGGGCCCCTACTTCGGCCAGAAAGCCTGGTTCTCCAACTACCACTCCGAGAAGCTCCCCTCCGCCGAGGCCCGCTACGAGGGCGAGATCCGCCGCGTCCTCGGCGTCGTCGAGCTCCACCTCAGCAAGACCAAGACCAACTACCTCGTTGGCAACAGCTACTCCTACGCCGATCTGGCCTGGACTACCTGGAACCAGCTGATCGGCTGGTTGGCGGCTGACATTAATGTCAAGAAGGACTTCCCGCTCTTTGCGGCCTGGAATGAGAGAATCCAGAATCGTCCTTCTGTCATCAAGGTTGCGGCGGACAAGGCGGCGCTTCAGTAGATTGGGATGGTCGATGTCTTGATCCCTGCTTTCTGAGGTGAATGGAAGGAGGTTAGACTGGGGTATGAGGGGCGGATGCGATGGGAAACGCAATGACTTTATGGCTTTGAGAAAATGAAGATGATTTCATACATGTGTTCCATGATGCTTTTCGACGTGACTGTGAATTCGATGATGCGAGATGATCCCGAGTAATTTTAGCTTGACAGCCTCCGCGCCCTTCCCCTTCATCTTCTCCTCCCGGTCAATATCAAGAAGCTCCTCCGTCACGGCGCGACATTATCAGCCAGATGTATTCACGTAGGCATAAATTCTTACTGTCGTCCGATGATAAAATTGTATTAGAATATATAAGAGTTCCGAAATAATTTATTACTAGTCGTCAAATTATTTAATAATGATAGCTAAAAATAATGTAATATATTTTTACCCGTGAGTTTCAATTGGAAATTCATTGGCAAAATACTATGCACAACAATAGTCCAATCATACATCATAGATGGGGGTGGATTTAATTACGAGCCTGCTGGAATATCTGTTGCTAGCCCTAACAATGCCGCTATAGTCGATTAGGTATCAGTATCGTACAATACATATCAACAGATATGAATGTCACTAATTTCTATACGCGTATGGATATGGAAATTGCATTGGGAGCTTTGGTAGCTATACGGGAGCTTAGTATCCATAAGCTTATAGACATGTGAAAGCCAATAGTTTCTCTTTTTGTGAAGCTTAATCTAACAGGGCAAACTATAATGGATGTCTTGGAAAAAGGGGTCGTAGCAGCCACGTTCTAGCAATACATGTAGTAAGCACTGAATACTGTGACTACTAGTACACGCGATCTGCCTGTGACAATAACTAACTAAGACAGGGAAATATAACGCAATAGAATCGATGATTATTTCTTATACTGTGTAAGCGTGGCATTAGGATAAAGCTTAGCATCTCTAATATATTACAACGGCGTTTGCCGTAGAGTGCCTGGTCAGCTCGGAAAAAAACATTCCGAGTAGCGAGCAAGCCACACCCATAGCCAATATGGTAGTGACCTTGGCAGCGCTGAGTAGAGTCCCTGTGGCGGCTTTAGGTAGAAGCCACGGCGCATGGACATCCGCAATGAGGCGTTGTATTTTACCACTTAACTTGTATGTAAAAGTACATACGATTGTAAAGTGCCGTGCCGTTATAGCTTGTTCCGCCACTGACTTCACTCATTCCTCGCAAGGATTTCTTCCTCGCACAGATTCCTACGATGTCCACCAGAACTCTATGCTCATTGTATCGTAATTCCCACCCGAGCCTTCCATGCGCCGTAAAACGTGCTGACACGTGATTGAAGACAAGAGCCTACTAAAATCTCCGTCTTCTATCCCCACAATGAGCGAATCGTCCACTCTTACCTCGTGTTTAATACCCAACTGCGGCGCTACAAATTTCCGTATAGGAGAGAGAGCCAATCAAAACTTAGGCTAAAGCCAACGTCCTTTTATCCGTTTAAAGAAGGTAAGCTGTTCGCGTCAGCTATGACCGAACCGCCATGATAATACCGGGATAGGCACAAGCTAAACCCCCGCTAGTTGGAGAACCCCAGACTTCCGATGGGGTCAACCCTGGCAGTGTCACGCCCGCGCTAATATTACATGCGGGGAAGATCCAACACAACGTGGAGATGTCAGGTTCACGCCGAAGACTACGCCGAAACTCTGAGGGTTGAGGGAATTGAGGTAGATGTTCGGAAATTCGGCATAGATATAGGGTCTAGATGAGGATTATCTTGCTGTCGTTATGTTCCGCCTCAAGTTCTACCTACCGAGGCCTGATTAAATCAATCGGCACCTGAGCTAGGCCCCTGTCTAGCTCCATCCCTAGATCGGTCCTTGTCGGCCCTATATTACTTCTACGCTTCCTCCGTTGAGCGAAAGGGGGCGATGGAGCAAGATGCTACGTTACCCCGCCTCCGGTGGGGTACTAAGTGTGATAATTATCCACGTATCACGCTAATACCATTGGACCGCAGAGATCCTTCCAAGCAATAGTGGATTATACCCCAGGATGGAGTTACCCCGACATGTGGGAGGTGCAGTGAGAAATATAAGACTTCTACGTGCCTTTCCGTCCCCTTAGCCGCGTTTCCCACTCCTAGTGCATCTCTAAAACGGAAAGTGGGAAAGGTCGAAAAGCATAGATAGTGGCAGCCTTCCCCGTCTTTCTTCCCTCGTCCTCTTCTCCTACACCACACGTTATTCATCGGGGCAAATACTAGCCAACATGAGTGACCCAGTCGTCGATTCTACAGCGCCTACCGGCCCTAAGGTCGAGCTCGAGGACGGCTTGACCCAGGTCGAAAATGTCTACAACCTTGATGAGAAGGCGAATGCCGCCGATTACAAGGCGGATGCCGTAGAGGCAGAGAACGCGGAGCACAATATGACTGTGATTGAGGCCATGAAAGGGTACCCTATGGCTTCCTTCTGGGCGTTTGTTATGTCCTGCACTATTGTAAGCTGCTTTCCCCCTATTCACCCAATCTTTCCTCTGGAGGAATCAAAGCTAACACATCTTTAGATTATGGAGTCCTACGATGTCTTCCTCATCGGAAATTTCGTCGCCTTGCCTGCGTTCAAGACGAAGTACGGTGTGTACCATGGTCCAGAACTCGGGTACGTCATTGAGCCCAAGTGGCAGTCCGCGCTTCAAGTGTCTGGACAGCTCGGTGCTCTTATTGGTGTCTTCCTAGCTGGTCCCCTCACCAGCCGTATCGGTTACCGCTACGCGACTTTGACCGGCCTCATGCTCTTGAACGTCTTCATTTTCGCTTTCTACTTCGCCAACTCGCTTCCAGTTATTTTCGTGTCCCAGCTTCTCGAGGGTATTCCATGGGGTATCTTCATTGCCAATGCCCCCGCCTACTGCAGTGAGATCGTGCCGATCAAGCTGCGTGCCCCTGCCACCCAGATGCTGCAGATGTTCTGGGCCGTTGGAAGCATTATCGTTGGCGCCGTCACTTACCGTTACGCCAACAACCCGCACCCAGTCGCCTATGAGTACGTGCTCATCCCCACTGCAAGCAAGTCCCTCGCTAACGAAGGAAACTAGAGTCCCCATTGCGCTCCAATGGATGTTCCCCACCCCGCTCGCCATCCTGATCTTCTGCGCACCTGAGTCGCCATGGTGGCTTGTTCGTAAGGGACGTCTCGAAGAAGCAGCACACGCTGTCGGGCGTCTTGGACGCAGGTCGAGACTGAACCCTAATGAGACTGTTGCCATGATGCGTCGTGTCATTGATCTCGAGAAATCCGAGAAGGAGCCCAACCACTTGGAGCTGTTCAAGGGCACTGATCTCTACCGTACCTTGATTGTGTGCGGTGTGTACGCTGCACAGAATCTTACTGGTAACCTTATCGCTAACCAGGCCGTCTACTTCTTCCAACGTAAGTTATCATTTTCCCTGTTTTAGTTGAATGTTTGTGCTAATACAACCGCAGAGGCTGGCATGAGTGATCAAACTGCGTTTGCCATGGGTCTTATCACCTCGGCACTCCAGATGATCTTCGTTGCTCTTTCCTGGATCCTCACCTCCTACTTTGGCCGTCGTTCTATCTACCTCTGGGGTTCGGCCGGTAACACTCTTCTGCTGGTTTGTCTCGGTATTGCAGCCTCATGCGGCAAGTCGAACTCAGCTACTCTTGCGCAGGCGTCCCTTGGTCTTATTATCTCCGTCCTGTTCACCCTGGGTCCTGCGCCCGCCTCGTGGGTCATTATTGGGGAGACCTCTGCCATCCGCCTCAGACCTCTCACGACCGGTATTGGACGTGCTTCGTACTACATCGTTGAGATTCCTTGCATCTTCCTCGGAAGTTACATGCTCAACCCTACCGTAAGACCATTATCCCTCCGAACCTTGAGATGCCTGTTGCTAACATACTATAGGGCGGAAACCTTGGTGGCAAGTGCGGTTACGTCTGGGGTTTCACCGGCTTTGTCTGCTTGGTCACGGCATTCTTCTACCTGCCTGAGATGAAGGGTCTCTCCTACCGTGAGATTGACATCTTGTTCAACCGTAAGATCCCAGCCCGCAAGTGGAAGGAGACGGTTGTCGATGTGCAGGACGACGAGTAGGTGGCTGTTATCCACAGTTACTCCTTTAGTTAAAGTAGTCTAGCTTAGGGGCTGTTATTCACAGTCCCTTCCTTAGTTTTGGCACGAGTAGTATGGCTTTAAACAATAGTCTTGAATATATACGTCTACAGAGCCTATCTAACATTTAAATCCATTGCTATGTAATATTTTGGGACTGCTTAGACAACAGCGGCGTCCTTTCAGTCCGTCTTCCACTCTCGATGACAGCATTTCCCTCGTCATCGGTTTCCAAAAAATCGTTTTGGAGACCGAGTGTATTATCAGCTAGAAGACTCGTCGTCGCCTGCGAACGAGTTAGTATCAAACATCAACAATTATCCAAATGCTGGTTGAAGAGCTGTATAACTTACCTCTGACCCTAAGTTGGTTCCTGTTTTCCTTGCTTGTATTTCAAAGTATATCCCCATCACCAGCAGGCAACCTTGCAAGCATCCAGTTACGAGATATACTCCCCAGATGCTCCATCCCTCAGTCCCTAGCCTTACTGCAAGGCTGCCTGCCCATACAAAACTCCCGGGAGTTTGTATGACCATCATTGGGATACTCAAGCTTCCCACGTGGCCTAGTTGGTATGTAGTCCAAATCTGTGGAAAGTATTGCACACAGGCTAAGCCGGCCGCCATGAGGCCTAAAATATTGGCTAACGTCCCCAGATAACTCGGCCGCGAGAATTGAAACCACGCGCTAACAAATATAACCAATAGGCCATGAACAAGGCATAAGAACGCAACGCCAAGAGCGGTGCGCCACGTTGGCGCCTTGACGGTCGTGCTTTGTGGAAGGACTGGGTTTCTCGGAAAGAATATGAGGAAGAGTAGTAATCTAGCATACAATGTTAGCTGGGTTCAGAGAAGCACGATTCCCTAGCTAGACTTACATAATAGCAAAACAAAACCACTGAACGCCAACCTGGAAGATGCCGAGCAAGCCCGCGAAGCACTCAAACGAGCTCACCGTCTTGCAGCATGCGACATCTGCTCTCGATGCTGGTAAGACGAGGATACTGGCAAATGCACTTGTTCCGGATGTCGTTCCGAGAAGGACGAAATATGGCGATATGCCTTCGGAGGTGCCTCGCGCAATGATACGGTAGTGTTGGGGGAGATAGGAGACGAGAATGCCGACGAGTATAAGACTATCATCTCCAACATCAGCATTTGCTCATCAAAAGGCCGTAGATATAATTCAAAGCTCAACGACTCGATTTGAGTGGCGTGGAGTAACTTACATCGATAGCGACAGGTTTAGGTAGCTTGGCGCCTGGAGCTGCTCGCATCGGCTTGCGATAAAGGTGGTGAGCTCAATCATGGAGCTTATGGGCGGGGGCCCGGTTGGTGACAGAAAGGTATTTGGATGGTGGTACAGAGGAAGATTCGCATATATCTGGATGGCCCCCTCTTGACGTGTATGTTCAAGGATGCGGAGGTCAAGAGGATGACCTTGGTCCAGCCTCGCTATTCGTGTTGCGGGCCGCCACTGCCCGCATTACGCTAGGCATTAAGTGGGACTGCGGGGTACGGTGAAAAGCGGCAGTATGCAGGATCTCCAATCCGATTATGTGGACTCGAACCATCCTGTTCTAGAACCTTAAGGGCATGAAATATGGGGTATAATCATGCAACAGAAGAGGATTGAACCATTTATAGTGGTCACATAAGTGGATAAATATGGATGCTGGATTATACCCTCCGCAATTGGTAGCGACAACAAGTAGCACATATTCATGCTCAATCGAAGAATCAAGACAACGTGAAATTGAAGCACGTGAAGACTCTACTGTCTTCTCCCCATTAGGGACTGCACAAGATAGTCGCGAGTCTAATTACTTTAAAAGCATACAATGGTCTGAAATCCCATGCCATTCGGCCTTTCTTTTAAGTACTTACTAACAAAGATCCAGGTCTCCTGACGGCACATCTCTGATAGCAGCTTCTGCTGACAACAAACTCCGTTTCTACGTCGCACCCCCTGACCTTCTATCTCCATCATCCTCGCCTCACATATTGACACCATACACTACTTACGCTGCCCCGGAACCAACCTACACACAATCCTTCTACCCCCATTTTGATCTCCAAAATTCCTCATCAACCCTCCTCCTATCATCGCCACGAGATCATCCAATCCAGCTCATCAACGTCCTCTCTCCCGAGCCCTCGCCATTGTCCACCTACTCACTGGTATGTCGCACCACGGAGGCCTATTTGACTCCATCGTCCTTGCTCTGGCACCCATCCGGCCATGAGTTCTATGCTGGGACCGACTGCCTAATCAGCATCTTCGATGTCTCTCGATCAGGCGAGGGCCCAACCACGCGCCTCCCAACTATTCCATCAAAGCGCCATAAGATGAAAGGCGGAGGCGTTGGGATGCGTGGTATCGTCTCTTGTCTGAGTTTGCAGCCGGACGCACTTGATAGTCTAGTGGGGAATGGTATGTTGGCTGCAGGAACGTGGACGCGATGGGTAAGCCTCTATGATGCCGAGGGGCTGGGAGGCACTGTTGCGAACTGGAGTATTGCATCTGCAGCGGACGATGAATCTCAAATAGGCGGGGCTGGGGTGAGCCAAGTTCTTTGGAGCGCATGTGGTCGATATCTTTTTGTTGTTGAGCGTAAGAGTCGGGGAGTACTGGTCTACGATGTAAGAGTTACTGGAAGGCTTGTGGGATGGTTAGAAGGACGAGATGCAGAAACAAATCAGAGAATGAGTGTCGACACCGCTTCTATCGGGGGCAAGAGCGAAGTTTGGGCAGGAGGAACGGATGGCAAGGTCAGGGTTTGGAGAGACGTTGGAAGCACAGCTGGAGGTGCGAAACCAGATATGGATTGGCTCGCGCATGAAGAAGGGACAACAGTTGGAGGCCTGGCATTGCACAGCTGCGGCTCTGTCGTCGCAACTGCTTCTGGAATGAGGCGAGAGAAGCTTTTTGTTCCAGATACAGAAAGTGACTTAGAGAGCGAAAGCGAAGACGACTCTTCCGACGATTCCGACGATTCAGATGTTAGTGATGAAGCGACCGAGACGCTTTCCGAAACCTCGACAATCTGTTCCTCACACGATGAGTTGACCGAGGATAATACTATCAAGTTATGGAGCATATTATGAAATCTATCTCAATAGCTAGGTGTGCATTACATACCATGGCCAATTGCTATCAGCACCGATACATGTTACCAAATGGCTTCGCTGAAGGCGATGAACCTAAATTCGCCAATCTTTCTCTCGGAGCAAAAGCTATCAGGGCGTGTCATGTCTCCACCGAGCATCGATGACAGTGGATACCCTGCCAAGAACCCTCTCGCCATCAAGGGTGGGGCCAAACATGCGTATTCTCTCCCTGTGGTCCATCCCAACAAATGCACTGATCCCGAACATGCTGTGCCTACTAGGGTGCACATCATCCGATGCCCTCAAAGCCGAGATCACCGCTTGCGCAGCATATGGATTCATTCCACAACGCCTTAGGAAAACTTCCCATTGCGTTTCGTCCTCGAGCAAATCACGGGTATTGGAGCCAACTGTGCCGTATCGAACCATACCTGCAACAACCCAGTTCGCCAGCGTCTCGTTGCCGCCAGGCACGAACGATACGATGATTGCACATGGTAACGAAGCGCAGAATCCGATAAAGTCAGCCATGGCCATACATTCTTGGCCTCCTAGAACGCCAACCGAGCTCTCATCGGGCGACGCTTCACTGATGAAGACCAGAAGCCTCTCGTACCTCATGCAGACCGCTTCAACCTTGCTTTTGATCTCAGACTTCTCTTTCTGGCCAGGCAGTGGCTTCTGCTTGATTTTCATGAGAGTCGTGAGTACCACACCCGTCGACGGAGAAAGAACAAGATCCGCTTCAGCTGCGAGAGGACTTCTGACTGGAGACCGTGTTATGGTCCCTTGTCTAAGCCATGCCGTTGTGTTGTATCTGTTGAAATCCCTCTCGATGAAATGAGCTCTTGGGATTAGGGATTTGATGGCACTGAATAAGGGGCGTTGCTTCAGAAGGTCTGTTGAGATTATATATTGGGTTGTCTCAGTAGGTATATGGCTGTTTGACAATGGCTGTGGAATGTCTGCTTTTGTGAGACGGAAGTTGGTGATTGGCGGTGGAATGGGCATAGGCGCGGGATTATTGGTAGGAGCTGCCTTGGGGGTGGAGAAATAGGAGCTGGTGCTGTCTGTGGGCTTGTGCCTCTTCGTTCCTCTCATCTCCATAAAATTGTCTAGAGCCGTTGTTGCTGAGAATACATCGCCAATAAGTGTCTCTCCATGCCCACTGTTGCCATGCCCCTCGTCGACTGTATCCGAATTAGGTACTATTCCTAGAGTAGGTTTCCGGAGATGCCTCTTTGCTGCTGCATGCACTGTAAGGTCTCTTGATTTTTGGATGTTTTCTTGAGTTCCATTTTCTCCCATCTCTCCAAGCTCCAGCTTTCTTTTCTTGATAAGTGAAGTCATATCCAGCTCTTCATGCAGAAACACGCCGGGGTCCAAGTCCTCATCGTCCTCTTCATCAACGTCTCTCAAGATTCTTATTCCCGGTGCTTTGTATGTAAGGCTTGCACTACTGGCAATATCGGTGTCCATTGCTGAATTGATGTACTTCAATAGAACGTCTTCGTTTCCGAACTCCTCAGCCAAAGCAACTTCGGCAAGACCTGTTGGGAAAACTGTCCAATCGACGGTGTGATTTAGCTTCCGCAGGACTTTCGGGCGATCTGGAAGCTCGATATCTTTTATTATTGATTTCAATATCTCTCGGGGCTGAGATAGGCTATTGTTGAAGCCACTGCGCTTTGAGACATTCCAAGGTGAATTTGGTGCCGTGAAGTCCATGACGGGCACTTCGACTCTGCCTATTGTCGCCGCTTCTTGCAGCTGCTCTTTTTCCATCCTGCTATTTTCTGTCTCATAAGCATCTCTGAATGTGTCATATAGTGTGTGGTCCATGAACAACGAGTCTTCATTTCCAGATTCATTGGTGGAAGAAGTGAAACCTGGGTAGTCCTGATCAAACAACATTTCTTCCACAGTGTCACTGAATGTGACAGTTTTTGCCAATGGCAATGGTGGCGTCAATGGGGCTTCAACCTTGAGGTCATAGGTGGTGTGATGCTCGTAAGCCGGGAATAGCTCATCAGAAAGGAGTGATGCGGTTTCGAAGTATGTATTTCTCGGATTATGGCGCCGCTCTTGATGATGATCAATTGGGTCGTAATCGCTCGACTCCTCCTCAACTGAGAGAAGTCCATCATCTTCAAAAATGGCCTTTTCGACTGCTTCGAAGTCCGCTCCAAGCAGCGAGGGGGGGTCGGAAAGTAATGAGAGATGGCCGGTTGGTGAAGATAGCTCGAACGGCTCGGGTGTGTCCCAGGATAGAGGGGACAATGGAGGTGTGACTGGATCAAGGGCCGGGTTCTATCCACTGTCATTAGCTGGATGGTAGAGGGAAATTCAACGCGGAGCATATATGGAAACTTACCCGTCTGTAAGGATACTGAGAAGCAAGCAAGTATTTTGCGTCCTCCTTTGACCAGTTCTCTTTCAAAACTGATTGTAGGTAAACCATAGTGTCTCTCGTCACGGTAATTTTCTCCACGCTGCAATCTTTCGTCAGAGAATTCGGTAGGTTAGCAAATCTTGAAGGCCATTGAAGACCTTCATCTTTCTCAATGTCAAGAGGTTCATATATGAAGTTTTCACCACTGATGCATGGGTCCTGCCGCTGCCTGAAGGCTTCAATATCCACATCAGGATCGGTCTTCAACAGAGGTAGTTCCAGCTTTAGTTTCTGTCGTCTGGGTCTGACTGAGGCTGCAGCGGTGATCTTATCAATAATGTTCTGGTCAAGAAACACTCCGTTTGCGCCGGCAAGTAGTATTTTTGCGCCCTTGCCAATAGTGAGACGCTCGTCCGTTGGAAGGATAGGTTGATAATTGATTTGCGAAAGGTGAGAATCATCCAATACACCATTTTTATAAGTGTGCAAGAGACTCTCAATGTGTGACAGTGGCGACGGATCTTGAAGAGGGTCGATGGAAAGCCCGTGGAAACGAGCATATTCAACAATGGGGTCCTCTTCATCCTCCTGAGAACTCATGGGGGCAGTATCAAAGCTTATTTGAGAAGAGGCAGGAATGTGCTACAATGATACTATTGATATAAAGTTATCCGAATGTATGCAATGTTGGTTTGGGGAAAGGACCTTTGGTTAACAGGAAATAGCCGTGGAGAGACTTTGGACCGTTGCTGGCACAATATGCCTCGTTTATATCTACACCCGAAGAAGAAAGAGGAGCAATATTCATCTCCAAATTACACCGCCTCTATCCCTGATAATACAGCACTGTAGGAGCATATTGCAACAGTGCCTTCATTGGCAAGAATTAAACATATTGAAAACTGGCGCCTATATATCATTTTTGTCCTGCTACCATGGCACTTTATTCTTGCTTCCATACCCGCCATATCCAGCCATCCAGCCATATTTAAGTACAAAATGCCCATGCATGAATGGCATTCAACACCAGACTCCATCCCGATCAAAACACACTAATACACGCCCCTGCGCTTTCCATTTCCATTGACGGATACAGGGTCAATGAAATGTCCCAATTGCAGGCTCTGCACTCCCTCTCGTACGCCCCCAACCTTCCCAGCAACCTCCAAGATACCCATCTCAAAGTCCCTAAGCACGCCGACGAGATTCTCCACCTCGTTCTTATCCTGGCCATTGCGCCCAATATTACTACCAGCCTGCATGAGCGACCTCTCCACACCACGCAGATGGAGCTCGATCTCGCTAATGTTATCCTTGTACGTCGATATCGTCTGGCCCATCTCATCGGACGTCTGCGAGAAAAACGTAACGAGATCCCCCGCTGCCTCTCCCGGCTTCGAAGCCGATGGTGACGGCTTCGACGGGTTCCAGATGCCGGTGTGGAATTGCTGTGGCAGTTTCAGGTTGTCTACTACGGTGAAACTGAGCTTGGCGTTTTCACCATCCACGTAGACCTGCTTGCTCGTCTGCGAGACGGCTTGCACGTCTCCATCTAAGTTTGCTTGAACACCAATCACCTTTCGCTGTAGGAAGTCGACGTTGTCTGGGACAAGCTCGAGCTGCTCGCCGTGCGCTGGGAGAATGGCGGTGCACTGGTCGCCCTTAGCCATGAGGCCGAGAATCCCTACGTCAAATTCTTCAATCTTCTTCTGGAGCTCCTCGTTGAGGTCGTTGAAGCGGGTGGTGTTGCGGAGGTTGGTCAGATCTATGCGAACGCCGGGGACAGTTGCTTGTGTAGGTTGGCCTTGCGACTGGCCCATCGTCAGGCCGCCGGCAAAGCTGCTGCCAAAGGCGCCTGTTGATTGTTGTGGCCTGGCAGAGGAAGAGAATAACGAGCTCTGAGGCTGCTGCTGTTGCTGTTGTGGCTGAGGCAACTGCATCGATGCGCCCCCACTGGGTGGATTAGTTTACTGCATGCTATTTGATTTGGGGAAGTATAGTACATACAAGAAAGAAGGCTTTGGCAGGGTCTGGGTTGCACCGCCAAAGAGCCCGCCGCCAGTCTGCTGGGGCTGCTGAGCCTGTGCTTGTCCAAACATCCCTCCTGTAGAAGCCGGTGCCTGAGCGCCACCAAACAATCCTGAGCTCTGCGGTTGTGTTGAAGCTGGGGCACCGCCAAATAGTCCGCCAGATTGTGGTTGTTGAGCAGGAGCAGCGCCGAAGAGTCCTCCAGTTTGCGCAGGTTGCGTCGCGGTTGTTGACGCTCCAAAGAGACCCGACCCTGTCTGAGGTTGCGTCGTTTGCGCCTGTCCAAACAAGCCGCCGGTTGGTTGCGACATTGTTGCTTTGCCAAACAATCCGCCAGCTGCAGGAGCCTGACTTGACGTATTCGTTGATCCACTATTTTGCACAAAGGACGTTAGTAACGCAACTCTCCGTGGCCGGGCAGAGGGATTGGGAGCAAGGGGTTTGCTCACAACAAATTCGCAGAGCCAATGTTGATACTTAAGGCTCCAGGACCGCTTGCTGAGCGTGCAAGCGCCATATTTTATCAACAGTTAGGCTCGCGCTTGTGGTAGCCTCAGATTGCAGCTTAGTTCGTGAGACGCGCCGCAACCCAAAAATGAGGCTAAGCGAATGAGCTTGTACCTTACCTACCCTTGCTCGTGTAGCCTCGTTCAACTACATGCGCTCGACGTCACTTGCAGCCTTCGAAGCTCCCATACACATTTATAGTCAAGATGGATATCGACGACGACGACGATTTTTACGCGCCTGAGGAGAGCGTGCCTGCCACCAGTGAACCAAAGGAGGAGCCGCGACAGACCCCCGCGCAGGAAGCCAAGTCCGAACAACCAGAGGATGGATCAGAAGAGGGCGAAGAAGAAGGCGAGGAGGTAGAGGAGGATGACGACTCGGACATTGATATTATCACCGAGCGCAAAGATGGAACGAAAGCCGCTCCACCGTCGTAAGTAGCATTGACATGGTGGCTATAGCCTCATATTGACAACCCCCAGAAACGCACGGTACAACGACATCCGCAACATCGCCCAGCGCACCACCTCAAACGACGTAACCCAAAAAGCCACCGCCCCAAAAAAAAGTGAAAGCGCAAAGACCTCCCTCCCAGCCTCCGGCGCCGACCTCCCCGCCGTCGCCACCTCCACGGTCGACATTGACGCGAAGCCCATGTACGACCAAGCACGCAAGCCTATCACACAGGTGAACATCGATGAGGACCTACCGGACAATGACAAGCCGTGGCGTCGCCCCGGGACGGACATCAGCGACTACTTCAACTACGGGTTCGACGAGTTCACGTGGGCGCTGTATGCGGCGAAGCAGGAGAGCTTGCGCTCGGAGTACGACCAGAGCAAGCTGGCGGACAACCAGAAGAAGATGATGGAGGATATGAATATGATGATGAGCATGGGCTCGATGCCGGGGATGCCAGGCGGTGGGGGCGCGGGTATGGGAATGGGCGCCATGCCAGGGATGGAGGGGATGCCACCGGGAATGGAGGCAATGATGCAGCAGATGATGGCATCGGGGATGGATCCGAGTCAGATGGATCCCTCGGCCATGTTTGCAGGTATGGCTGGGCAGGGAGGAGCCGCGGCGGGACAAGCGGCTGGCCAGAATGCTGGGTTTGGCGGACAAGGGTTTGGCCAGGGTAACCAGCAACAGCAGATGGGGGGGTATGGTGGCTTCGATCAGGGGATGGGGAATACCGGGGGCGCGCCGAACAGAGGAAATTTTAGGGGTAGGGGAAGGGGACACCGGAATTGGTAAGGCCAGCGAGTGCTGTGCTGTGATGACATTTTGGGTGTATTTGTAGCCTGGCGTTTGGTGGTGAAAAGGCGGAGATATCTTATGGGTGCAACTGTTCGATTTAAGTGGTGGGTGCCATCGGTTCCAGCGTGATGAGAGCCACGGCTGTGTCTAGATATACGAATATCAGTTGGCCCAAGCCATACAAACAAGCCAAAGTCCAAGGTAGATAAGAAGAAGGAATAGAATGAGTATATCAAGACAGTTACTAAGACTTTCGCCTTAAGACCCATTACGCCGTAGCTAGAAAACTTAGACCCAACGATAGCAGCTACATATTATCCTCGTCATGAAGTAGATAGCTTCGACAGGGTGTGGAATGTAATACATGAAGGCGTTTTTCAGGCAGATGTATTCACACGCGGTTTCGTAATGTTTTAGAAAATTCGTAGATATTCGGAGCCCATCCTGCGGCCACCATTTCCATTCTCGTCACCAACCTTCTTGTCACTGCCCCCTTTCCCCACCGCCATACGGTCGCCGTCGTTAGAGAATTCTTGTCACCGTCCCTCATGACGTTGGCGCTTCCGCTCCTTCTAACGCTTTACACTTAGGACGGCGGCGATTCGAATATCCACTACCATCACATTAGCAGCGACATGTCATGGTCCATTTCTCAGGCCAAGCCTAATTATAATCACCTCGGTTGAGTTGAATCGAAACCCCTACATTCTCTATATCATGGTTAGTCTACATTTACTAGATCTAAGGTAAGCTACGCACCTTAATGGCATCTTTAGCAAACTTTGATACTATGAGATCCTCTATATAAGCTCCCCCCCCTCCATTAATGTTGTATACTATGGTCCTGTGGCTCTGTGGCTCAGTTACTAACGAGAGAGTTATGGCTAAAACAAGTGAAATGCCTCAGCAACTTCACACAGTGCCTGTGCATCTAAAATAAGAAATTTCCTGCATAGCCGCACATACATACCCCTCATTTCGCCCTGACCAAGCCGGGATGACCAATATGGAAAGCCGATAACTTACTCGCATTCAACAAAATATTCGTTGAGTATATACGGCTACGGGCGACAAGAGTAAGATGGTCGCCTTCAACACACCACCATCCGATAAAGCGAAGGGATAGCCGCCGCGAAGAGTCACCGAAGTAGACCATATCACGTAGATCAGACCATCCCCGCCGACGCCGTCTCTGCCGCTTTACCAATAAGCACCGTGACACTGACAGCATGCACCCACCCCCACCATCTAAATCCACGTGGGGTGCATGATTGCACTGCACGTACGGCCATATACGGTACTGGATGCTTTTACTGTACGGCAGGACTCGAGTAGAGCAACATCTGACACTGGCCAGTCCCCAAAAGTAGTGAGAATAGCCAGCCTCGCCCGTCTCGGGTGGTTGCATGACATCCCATCCCATCCCACACCATCCCACGCCGGTATGGCCGCTCGAGCCACTCCCAGGGCGTCGCTACGGCACGACCGCCAGGGACAGGCCTTTCGCGCTTTCGCGCCCGTTCCTTTCCTTGTCTGACCTTGCCGCTTCGGGTAAGTGGGGGGTGTTTACGGCTTGTCTTTTGTCGTTGCTTTGTTCTCTTCGCGGTTCTTCCCATACGACTCGTACTTACGCCGTACACAACTTGTACAGAAGCTATTGTTTTATATCTTACTGTACTGTGGTGTACTGTGAACTGGATGTAAGATCAGAGTTACTGTACTGCACTGTACTATTTGTTTACATGTGATGCGCGGGCGTTGGACAGACGTCATGTTGGCTAAAGTCGGGGGGGGAGGAGGAGGGGGGGCGTGGGGTCAATATGGGTTTTCGTTTGGGCTTGCGCCTTGGAAGCAGACGACGAGAAGGGTCCATTTGCCCTTTGGGCTAAGGAACTCTAAGTCGGGCTACTGAGGACGCCGTTTATTTGTGTTCGGTCTATTTTCTACACCAAGCTAATTTGACTTGGAGCTGCCACTACACTACTTCGAACCACACTCACTGCTCTACTACTGAACTGGTGACTGCCTATAAGTCGGCTCCCCAACCACTATGTATATCGCCGTCTCAGCATATCCGGCCTGCATCTTTCAACCCATATTCGATCTGCTGCCCAACCTGCACCTACCTATACAACGGCTTGCCTGAGGCGTGGGGGGCCAAGACAACACCGGAAACAACACCAAACGTCTCATATATCGCTCACCTCAAGAAACCTTCCTCCTCACCCTCCCAGCTTCTCGAAACAACAAACCACCCCAAAACAGCAACCATGCAGTCATTCACACCCCTCACCACCGACAACAAACCCTCATCCCTCCACCAAAGAAGCAAATACCCCTCCTCCAGCACCTCCACCTCCTCCCCTCTCAGCAACACCGCAAGCCCAATGTCCGTCCTCCAACCCTCCCACAACACCTCCGCCTCCCCAGCAGACTGGCGCACCTCCTTCCTCTCCATCATCACCCCCGCCCTCCGCTTCTCCTTCGACCTCGCCTACACCACCCAACTCCTCTTCACCATCGCGCTCTCCTTCCTCCTCTCGCACGGGTTATACGCCACAAAGGCTCTCGCCGTGAACGCCTACCACGCCTCGCGGATCTTTGTTATCAACGCCTGGCACACCCTGGTCTTCGTGGGTATCAACCTCTTCTTCGCCTCGCGAGTAGTAGCGGTCAAGACGCTGCAGGCGCTGGGGGTGGCGACGGTGTTTGGCTTGCGCAGCGGGAGTGTGGTGTCGGGACATGGGTGGGTGGCTGCGAGGACGGCGGTGAAGAGGGGGTGGAAGAGAACGGAGAGGGCGAGGGCGAGGGTGTTTTTTGAGTTTATGGTTTGGTTGTTGCATCCGTCGCCGTTGGTGTTGTTTATTTTTTGGCCGGGGTGGATTTTTGTGTTTATGGGGGTGGGGTATTATTATTACTGCTGAGGAGCGGACGTTCGGGAAGAGTATATGGATACCCTTGGGTGGCATGCGTGAAAGGTGTGCACTCATGCAGAAGGAGTCGGGAGTCAACATGTTGATCTCTTTCAGATACAACCCAGGAGAAGTTCTCGCACGGCGATGAAGACCCACAAGATGATGAGAACACTCTCACGAGTCGAAGACACTAAGAAGCCGAAGACACTCTTATAAGCCGAGGACACTCTCACAGGTCGAAGACTCGTGGGTTTCCAACAAGGCAAAAGGCAAACTGGGTGCGTGAAAGGCATTTACAGGGTCAAAGAAATTGACAGCTGAAAGTCAGAGAAGGGTTACTGTGGGAAGCCGATGTGTCGGAGAAGGGTTCATGCTAGCAGTTGAAGGATTATAGAAGGATCGCCGCTATCTTAGAGAAAGGGTTACTATTACCAGTTGAAGTATAGAAGAGTC
Organism: Pseudogymnoascus sp. 03VT05; assembly: GCA_001662645.1. Lineage (NCBI taxonomy): Eukaryota > Fungi > Ascomycota > Leotiomycetes > Thelebolales > Thelebolaceae > Pseudogymnoascus > Pseudogymnoascus sp. 03VT05. The sequence continues at coordinate 134,975 of KV459387.1, read as the reverse complement.
ACTCATACGCAAATAATAAATCAAAGCTATCACAACCCATCCAGCCACATACCACACTTCATATCTCATGCCTCGTGAACATCTCATATTCAATCTATCTATTCGGGTATCCATCTTAAAGCCACAACGCCAGCCTATATAATGCTCCTCTTTCCCCCACCCCCAACCATACTCAATTTAATCATCTCCCCTCCTCCCTATCCTCTCCCACAACCTACGAGAAGAAAAACGCATTCCCCCCCACATCCCTCTTAACCTCCGTCTGATAATCCTTCTCCGGATCAAACTCCTGCCACACACTCGCAGGATAAATATGTTTATTCCTCTCATACCATCTACGATCCACGACCTTCGTAAATGTCGGATCGTCATTCGCGCCATCGAGGTCCGCGATGGGGATCGCAGTAGTGGTAGCGGATTTGTTATTCGAGGGCCGCGAGAGGGGGTTATAGTTCTCTGGGATCTCATCGCTTGTTGGCGCGGCGGGTGTGGTGTCGGGTGGTGCTTCAGCGCTGTAGTCGAAGAGGAGACGTTTGTTTGGGCCGAGGGTTTTGTTGATGATGAAGTAGTAGAAATCGTAATGCTGCCTCATATCAGTTCCTCACTCCTTCAATCTCTCCCCCCTTTTCAATAAAGTAAGAACTCACCGGCGGAATAATAATCTCCCCCCTAACCATCATTAAATCATCCACCCCCACCTTCGCCCACTCTCTCCTCGCCTTCGCATCTCCCTTCCCCGCCTCCCCGCCTACCCCGGCCCCTACCTCCGCCCCAACTTTGCGACTCCCATCCAAGAATTTCCAGACGAAATCTCCCTTCGCTACCCTGCACACTCCGCCGGGGACGTTACTCCCATCGTAGAAGACAAATGGTATCGCTATTGGCGCAGCCTTAACTCGCTCCTGCAGTCCGAGGAACTCCTTCCGTAGCGCCTCGCGCGCTTGCGACTCTTGCAGGAGGGAGCGTTTCGTCTGGGCTTTAGGGAGGGCGCCAATAGAGGCATTAGGCGCAAATTTCCGCTTCGGTGCCGAGGGTGCGGGGGACCCGCTCTGTGAGCGCGATTCTGCGCTAGATGTTGGCATATTTGAGGTTGTGAAATCGCTTTCTTCTTCTTCTTCTTCGTCGACGCCAAAGCTCAGCTTCGGGGTGCCGGCTTTGCGCTTCGGTTTCTTCTTTGGACGTTCAGAGGGTGTAGAGCCACTGTGCTGAGAAATTAGCTTTGTCTCTTCCTGCATCGATTGCGCGATGGTGGCCGGCGGGGGGGGGGGTTGGATGCGACTCACCCCGAGCCCACGACGGGTGTGGCGGCACCTGAGCCACCGCGACTGCTGCCTAGTAGCGATTCTTGAGCATCGCGCTCTTTCTGCTCTATGGCTTCGGCGCGACGCTTGCGGAAGTCGGAGAGGTTGACGAGGCCGACGGTTTGGTTGGAGAGGATGTCCTCGGCGGTTTTGGCTTGGGGCTTGAAGCGCGGGTTGGGGGTGGAGGAGCCGGAGGAGGGGGTCGACATGGTGGTGGCGAGTGGGAGCACCGGTCGTGAGTAAGGGTGATAGAGTTTGAGTGTTGCGGGGTGTATTGTCAAGAGAATCGGTGGAGAACTTAGGTTGTCAGCTTGGATCCAAATTTGGACGTGGTGCTGCAAGGCTGAGATGTGGCGGGAGGCTGATCGGTGCTAGTAAGAGGTGTGGATGACAATTGAGAATCCGATCAGATCGTCAAAAGTGCATGGGTGTTATCGCCTTATCAGTTACTATACTGTAGGAGGAAATCGAAATTAAGGATCCTGTCACTCTTCGTCCGCTCGGGAAAGCTAGATCTCTACAATTGAGAAACATTTATATCTGCAAGTTAGTTCTTTTAAATAGCCCGAATCATCTACAAGACCGAGCTGGCTATCGCCAACTCAATTATTCTATGTATGGGTAGGAGACCCCTTGGTATCTAAATGTAATAACCCAGTGTTTATCGCATGCATCTAGTTCTCAACCACGATCCCATACTTCTCGTACGGGAAGTTCTCCAGGGTGAGAAGATACTGGGCATATCCGTCGTCAATCTCTCCTGCACCCTCTCCAATGACACCCTGGGCATCAGGAATTCTGCCTGCCAGGACGAGATCTTCTCTACCAATAAACTCCTTCTTGAGACCCGGGTGAGGGCACCAGATAGCTTGCATACCCGCTCTCCTTCCAGCCTCAACACCTGGGACAGAGTCCTCAAATACAAGGCACTCTTCTGGTTTGATTGGTGCCTCCCCTTCTGCCAGAGTCGCGTTCACCATATCCAAAGCGAGCAAGTAGATATCTGGTGCTGGCTTACCCCTTCCCTTTGCGATTCTCGGGTCATCTCCCAGCACTCGCCTCGCATCCACAAACACCTCGAACAAGTGTCCCAGGTGATCGGTCTTCAGCTTGAAGTTCCCAGTATGCGAACTCGTAGCCAGAGCGAGGTGCAGCTTCTCCCCATCCTTCGCGCCCTTTGGCTTCGCGGAGTTCAGGTTCTTCAGGAGCTCGACAACACCGGGTAATGGTGCTGCTGATGGGAATAGCCTGCGTTGGATCTCGGCTTGCTCAAGAGTAAACTGCTCTTGGGGGATTGGCAGTTGCGCCCACTCGTGGAATATGGCCGCAGCGGCGGGGCCGGGGCGGCCTTGGAGCTGTGCCTTGACGGACCACGGCATGGGGGGGCGGCCGTAGCGCTCGAGCATCGTGTTGACACTCTCGGAATATTTATCCTCGGTATCGAGGAGGAGGCCATCCATGTCAAAGAGACATGCTCTTATGGGAGGGAACCTGGGCTAAAGTTAGATTCCGCAGTGGGCGGTAATAAACATCGCGATTCGGTACTAACTCTTTAGTATCTTGAGCCATTTTGATAGTCTTTACCGCGGAATAGTCTTGGGATAATATTACGGGAGTAGTTGTAGATACTAAAGAGTCACAGTGGCGGAGAGGTGTAGCTGTTCAGGTTACAGGGCGAAAAATAATAGAGGGGTACGGTCCTTCCCGTTGGGGATTTCCCCACATCAGCGCGGGAATCATTCCGCCCAGGTCTCATGAAGGTCGGTGGGGTTCTCCTCTGTCATCCAACATCCGCACCATGGCATCCCGAACAGAACGCTTCGAGCGGAAAGCAAATCCCAAGCCTGTCGTGCCATCGCCGACTGAGGAAACAGAAACTGTGCGGTTTGAACCCGAAGAAGAAGCTGTACGTACAGGATCCCTGCCGAGGCAATGCCACGTCCTAACTCCTAGCTAGGAACTCCTCAGGGAATCGAACGAGCTCAAGGCTGCGGCAAACGAAAAGTTCGCTGCTGGAGAGTATGGCGCGGCAATAAAAAATTATGCAGAGGCCATTTCGTCATGTCCGAATTACCTTTTTTATGAGCGCGCAGTGCTGAACAGCAATGTTGCGGCTTGCCACTTGAAGCTGGAAGAATGGAAGGAGACGGTCAAGGCTGCGAGCGAATCCGTCGACGACCTCGACCGTTTAAATCCCACGAAAGCAAATGATAATAAGAAGGAAAATAGACCCAAAGGCGAGGATGGAAAGGAGATTGTTGAAGCGCAGGAGGAGGAAGCAGATGAAGAGATAGTCAGTGTTGGAGCAGCCAGCGCCGAGAACACTTCGGAGGCAGCACGGCGGAAGACAGATATAGAACGGATACGCTCGAAGGCCTTACTGAGGAGGGCAAGGGCAAGGAGTGAGATGGGGGGGTGGTCGGCACTTGGAGGGGCTGAAGAAGGTATGTTATAACGTTGCCTGTGCGACGTCGGGTTGCTAATGCGAGATAGATTACAAGGAGCTCTCGAAGATGTCGAACCTATCACCAGCAGACCGCAAGGTAATACAAAGGCAGCTGATCCTGCTGCCACCCCGGACAAAAGCAGCGCAAGAAAAGGAAATGGGCGATATGATGGGGCAGCTCAAGCAGCTTGGGAATGGCATTCTGAAGCCGTTCGGCTTGTCCACAGATAATTTCCAGATGGTCAAGGATGAGAAGTCAGGTGGATATAGCATGAACTTTAACCAAGGGAATAAATAATATCTATTCTTAAACAGCCAAATATGTACTAAAAACATGGTAAATAACAAGGTATCATCGTACGGTACAGTTAATTACAAATGCGCGGGCACCATAATAGCCCTCCCTCTCCTCTTCTTCTTCCCAGGCTCATCTGCTTCCTTTGCAGCATCCGCCGAAGCTGCTGCCGAAAACAGAGACTGGCCTAATGTGTCTGCAAGCGTGAGCACTCTCGTGCTAACAGTCGCGCCATCACGTCTATTCTTGCCCTCGCGTCTAGACTGCGCGATCATTTCGGTGAAATCCCATAATTTGCCTCGCGGAGCGATCTTGCCCGTCAACGGGTCGCGTTGTGGCGTCCAGGCCGGGGCGAGCTTCATCTGGGGCGGCGAGTTCGACAACTTGTCTTTTGCTACTATTATAATACCTTCTTCTTCAAAGCGCTGGTAGGCATTTTTAAGGGTCTCTTTGTTAACTGCTTCGAAATACGAGAGATCGCCTTGGTGATATAGTGTCTTCCCAAGCTGCAACATCGTTAGCTTGTATCTATTTATTTTTCGGTGGAAGGCTTACCAGTTGTGCACTGTTTTGTGCATTAGTTACGCCTACCCAGGCTTCGTCTGGCCGCTCGAATGATGGCGTTAAGCCCATCAGAGACACTGCACCGAGCCAGCTTGCCTCGATGAATGGCCATATCATAAAGCAGTAGAAATCGTAGTTCTCACGTCCAGCAGCGCGCTCTTCCTCAGCAAGACCAACTTCTTTGATGTTTCCATCGGAGTCACGTATTAACTCGATAACCTTGTCTTCCTCGAGGCCATGGAGAGTATTTTCGAGATTTTGAGCCAGCCCATCGGTTGGGTAAATAAACTCGCCCCTGAAAAGTTGTGACAGGAACAGGACCTGGTCCCGAAGTTCAGTGAACGAGATTCTCTGGTCCGACCTTAACCCTCCGCGTTTGATTCTCGTATACATGCTGGCGCTTACAAGCGCTTCCGTAATGAATAGATGGATTGTCATGTTGCGATAGAAGGACAGCTGGAATCGGTCGACAGCATAATATGTTGGTGTAGGAAGCCCTTCGACTACGCCAACCAAATCTTTTCCTAGCACGTCCAGACCTCTGTCGATGACAGAGGAGGTTGTTGCACCGCCAAAATGAGCAACTCGGCCCCCCTTAGCTCGGACTCGATCGCTCAGCCATTCGATTCTTCGGATCAGCTCTGGCTTACCGACACCGCGTCCACGAAGCGTGAGAAGGACAGTACCAATCAACGCAGTTGGCATCACCACGGAAATTGCATTAATGTCTGATAATACCTTATAGCCTAACGTTCGCAGAATTCTTTGGCGAACGGCGGGGTCGTCGGCAGCCTTTAAATTCAATTGCTGTGGAATGGTGGTGCTTCGAGACATTTGTTCCTGAATAAACCCTCTTAGACTCCATGGCTCGTGGAATCTGACATCCACTCTGCCAAGTTTCAACGACAGTACTGAAGATGCCGACAGGAAATCTGCCAGGTTCTCTTTCTTCTTAGGAACTCCAAGTAACTCGCCCACATAGCCTTCGGTTTCGATGACTTTATCGTATTGTGTACTAACTGGGCAGATAATTGTATCTTCGACGCGCCCTGACAGTATACTATCCAGAATGAAACTGAGAATGCCGAATTTTGGCGGCAAGAGTTTTCCTGTCCGTGAACGGCCACCTTCAATAAAACACTCGAAATTGAAGCCTCCTTGAAGAAGCGTATCAATATATGCCTGGACGAGAGTGGTATACAGGACGTCATCGCCAAAACTACGGCGGATAAACATGGCACCTAAAGGAGTCAGTCTTGTTTATCTCAGTCAACCAACGGGGCATATACTCTACATACCTGCGTGCTGTAAGAAAGAGCCAACCACCGGGAAGTTCAAATTATCTCCCGCGACCACGGTCGGCAAGGCCATCCCAAGGCGGTAGCTAATAAGTTGTAAAGATACGTAGTCCACATGCGATCGATGGCATGGTAAGAATATGATACTTTGCCGTTTCTTCTCTGCCTCCTTAGCAACATTCCGCAGCCGCAGAACTTCTTCACTCGACACGTGGATTCCTATTATTATGAAGCACATCGTCAGCTCAGCTTGTAAAATGGGCCGTACATCTCAACGCACCTTGGTGGTATGCTCTAGTCAACAACTCCGTACAGAAATAATATGCGCTCCTGATAAATGTTTTGTTCTCCATCTTGCAAATCATGCCGTCTGTCATTTGTTCTGCCAGCTGCAGTAGGCTCTGCTCTATCGCAATCTTTCGTGCTGCTTTATGTGTTTCGAACATGCTATCATCTCGGTTTAAAAGGCCCTGCTCTTCCTCCGCCGCAACGCGCTTCGAAGCCAACTCGGAGATTTTGTTTTGTAGGATTGGTGTCGACACTACTGCAGCTTTCATATTCTCGCTGAAACCGGAGTAGTATACCGGTTGGCCTATGGGTTTGTCGTACGAACGCCATCCTGTCCCAGATATGTGGAGGGATATTTCGCGGAGGAACCTAAGACACGACGTTAGATACGTGCCAAACTGACTGTATATACCAATAACTTACTCAAGCGGCGCTGTTCTGAACCTTCCAGCATGTTGCATGAGAGCTTGCTCGTTGTCGGCCGCTTTCTCAGGGGGGGCAATATATCCACTCGGGTGGAGGGTGACCTTGTCGCCAAAGATCTCGAGATCTGGGGCCGAGTCCTCTCGAGGCCCAGAGCCTCCCGATTTTGCCATTGTTGCGGAGATTCCGACCTCACTTCATCGAATTCTAGTCATCGTCGCATTGCAGTTGATCTCAACAGTCTAGGTCGAGGAGGGCATGTTGGCCTAGCTTGCTTCCCCGGACTTGAACCCCACTGTCAGGCGCGAGCCGAATTGCCGAGTGATTGGCTGGCCCGAAGACGAACGTCAAAAAGCCTTGCTCGCGCATAATAAATTAATCCACTTCGAGTATTGTGCATAACCCCACCTCAACATTTTTGTGTCCGCCGGTCTTGACTGGACCTGCAATCGACCAAACTGCAAGTCCTCGGCATCTTAATGGCCAACTCGAAGCTGTAATCACAATGGCAAACACCTCGGCGTCACAAGGTACGCATGTCGCAGCGCACCTTTTGTCCCTTGCCCATCCTCCGACAACTGTCTCCCGCATCTTCACCGAGAAAGTCAAGCTCCGACCCTTGCATCTCAAGCCTGGTGAAAACCCCACGCCCTCTGGTCGCGCCTATCGACGCACGCTACGCCTACAAGCTGCATCGAAGCTTAAGAAGAAGCGCAAGCCGCAACCATTGAGTGCGGCCGAGAAGCGCGCAACGGGACTACACTCGATTCCCAGCGACCAACAGAAATATGCGATCTTCGAACCGCTCCACCAGCTATGGACAGGATACATCAATGAAATATTGGGGTCGGGGAGGCCAATTTCTGGGCCAGTAGCTGCCAAGCTTGCGAGTGCAGATTATCATGGCGCACTCGTCCAGGTGGCACGAAGCCGCTGCACAAGCCGTGTCGGCGTCAAAGGAATCGTCGTCAAGGATACCAAGTTTACATTTGAAATTATCACCGAAGGAGATGAGCTGAAGGTTCTACCAAAAGAGCACACAGTCTTCAGGTTCAAGGTTCGAGATGACGCGGAAGCGGAAGGATCAAAAGATGCGCAACTGGATCAGGCAGCAAAAAAGAGCTTGGTCTTCGAGTTACATGGGGATCAATTTCAACATCGCGCCGTAGACAGGGCGAACAAGAAGTTTAAGCAACACTTCCTACCGGATCTTTGAGGAGATGGTTTTGTTGAATTGGGATATTAAACAATACCTCCGTGCATCCCAAAATACTACCCATACATATCGAGCGGTAGTTCAATAAAATGGCGAGGCCATTGGGAGCGACGGAGCGAATCCACAAGGCGGTAACTCGCAGTGGTGCGAAAATGAAGACGCCGTGAAGGTCACTGCCTGAGGCAAGGCCGTAGATATGCGGTTCTGCACGCTGGGCTCCATGTGGCTGAGAAGGCCCATACTTTCCTCCAAGGCGAGAAGTAAATATAACCTGAACATGGTGGCAGGCGGTCGCAGCACCAGGTGGTTGGGTTTGATATTTATGCATGTCGATGGCCTCCTACCTTCGCGGTATCTAAATGTTACCGCTAGTGATTGGTATGCATAGGTCTAGTGTAGAGAACAGGAGAAGCGCCCAGTCGGATAGTAAGAAGGTGGGTGATTATTCTGGACTTGGTCTCATGCTTCTTCTAAAGCTCCTCATAATGCAAGGCATTGAAGCGCAATAAATAAATGCTTACATATCTTGGGGGTAATAAAGAATATATTTGCAGCAGTTATATATGTGCCAGGATTCGAAATATTGTGATGTGGAATGGAAATTTAAATAGAACTGTTTATGTTAGTTTTATGCCCAGCCCATTAAATAAGCTGGGCCAAAGAATATTGCTTACTGGTCGGTGACCTCGTATATTCCCAACAAACCTTCATAAATGCAATTAGATTGACAGACAACAATGTTTTTCCCACTTGCAACCCGTGGTTAAGCCGTTACCCTGAAAAATTGTGGCTACATTACGAAGAATATCGAAAAATTGACGGGCATCAAGAAGAAACAGCTCCAGTACATAATTAGCGAGGCTAAGAAACGCGGTACAACCTAGAAGTCAGCCCGACACTCAAAGACGAGTATTTCCACGACGGACGTCCCGACCGGCCAACGAAGCTCTCAAAGGAGCAAATAGAGTCTTTAATCGCTCTATCAAAACCGGTTGAAGGGGTGCCAAGGAAGACGAATGCGGTGCTGGCCGAGGAGTTTGGGGTCTCAGCTCGAACAATCCGTCGATTTATAGCGATGAAAGGGGAGTATAAGAAACCTATATACCGACCACAGCGAACAGATTCCCTTGCGACTGATTCCGAAGCCCAGAGTGAAGAGGAACGCGACGTTGATATGACCGCGACGTCAAGCACAGCTGACCAAACTACCTTCGGCGACTCAGTGTTGGATCAGTTGCAGCGGCAGCGACTGGCCTAGAATACGCAGCAACAGATTCTCCCCCAGCTACTTTTAATGATACACCGGCATCACAGCAATAGCTACACAAGACTTCACATCGTCGCTGCTCATGAGCCTAGTCTATTAAAACGGCAGCCTAGTTCTCGGCAAGGGGTCTATGCGGATCAGAAGCCTACTGCATCTGTTGAGTGTAGTTTAAATATTATCAAGTCGATCCTTGGGCGAGTCGGGGCTACTCTAGCACCCACGGAGACGTGCAAAATGACGAGGAAACTTCCATGGCTCCAAACAGACACAAATCAAGACAGCTCAAGCTCCCGGAGTATTACTTCATCACGCCCTCGAAGGTCGAGACCCATATTGGATAGTTCCGATATAGAACAGCCACCAGGGAGACAAAATCGCAGGGCGGCAGGGCCAAGAGCCGCAAGTAAGCATTGTTATATATTCCTTCCTGCTGAACAAAATGCTAATAAGTATAGCACATGAAGCATCTCCTACTCCGCTAAATGAACCGCCCGAAGAAAGGTATGTGGTATCATGTGGCTACAGCTGTCTTCAATTGATCTAAAATTCAATATAGTTTCATGATTGATGGATTTAACAATGATGACCGGTATCGTATGGTCGAAGACGAATTCCTGGACGTAGCAAAAGAGTTCACCCAGCATCTCCATGCTGCAGAGTACCAGCGGATGAAAAATAGCGCAAAGGCCCAGAATACAGCCACTATAAATGCAATCTCTAGGCCGGTTACTACTAATATGGGGGGCGAGACACGTCGGAAAGTCGAAAGCATAGCCAGGGCGAAGAAGCAAGCGGATGCTATCAACGATATCCATGGAGACCAACCCAAGGAGGAGGGCGATTCAGATGAAAGCCAGGGGCCTTGGCTTGGTACAGCCCTTCATGGACTTATGGAAAAGCCGAGGGCATCCGCCGTGCCATTCACCGATATTTCGGGATTCCACAGTACTACGAAGGCAGCTGCGGGCTACAAAGGGTCTACAGTTGGGCGAATGGAAACCTACGATGTACCAAACCCAGAGGAGACTGAATTTACGAAGCCTGCCTCAATAAAATCTACTGAAGAGGAAGGAGAAACCGAAGCTGAAGATGATGACGACGACCTTGCTGCCGCCCCTGTGGTTACGTATAAAGGTTCTTCTATAAAAAAGGAGTCGATTGAAAAGACCAATGTAATCCCCGGGTCTGGGGAAGCACGACAATCAGAAGTAATAAAGAGCGAAACGTTTGAACCGTCGTCATATAATCAAGGGGAGCCCGCTTCTGACGGCCGCACAATGTCGTCAGAAAGCATGGCCCGTATTGCTCGAAGGAGAGAACAGGCCAGAATAAAACGAATGAAGGAAGAGGAGGATACCAAGGACGCCAAGTATATGCCCAAGTTCCTATAATACATCACTTTTAAAAGTCATCCATGCGTTTGCTCACGTGGCCTTGATACCTTCTGGGCAGAGTCATTTCTGAAGTGAATTCTCCAAATATCATCAGCCAAGAGGCCCAAGACCAAATATCATGAGTCTTCAAGACCAAGAGAAATATTTGGCGACATTCATTGGTCAGTAAATTATAGTGTATAAATCGACAGAGATTTGAACAGTGGTTGGTTGATAAGCTATTGCCACCTTGGTGCCCCTCGGCTACCGTGCGTAATCAGCAATCGCGGGGCAAACTCTTGACTGGAACTTTTTGTTATCCTTCAACAAACACCACACTCGAAACTCTCGAGAACCACAAATCAATACCACAAGAAAATTCACCTGGGCCTTTCAAGATGGCGTCCATGGATTTAGATGCGCCGATTTCTATTGCGCCCGCCGCGCGTGCCCCCCAGACAGCCGCAACGTAAGTCCCTGAACTTTTTCCCCGCCATGTGAATAATTTATACTGACGCAACTAGTATTCTGTGCTGTAACTGTGGTGCACCCATCGACGGAGCAGCATCGGCGAACGCATTATGTTACGACTGTGTCAAACTTACTATGGATGTCTCTGGAGGCATCCAAAGAGAGGCCACCCTCCATTTCTGCAGAGATTGCGAGAGATGGTTACTTCCTCCCACCAGTTATATTGTGGCCGCGCCTGAATCGAGAGAATTATTGGCTCTGTGCCTGAAAAAGCTTCGAGGCCTTCACAAAGTCAGAATTATTGACGCAAGCTTTATCTGGACGGAACCCCACTCTCGCAGAATCAAGGTCAAGCTCACTATTCAAGACTCCGTCTCCGAGGGCGTTGTCCTACAACAGTCATTCGAGATCGAATATGTGGTGGCATACCAACAGTGCCCCGACTGTGCCAAGTCATACACAGCAAATACTTGGAGAGCGTGTGTACAGGTTAGACAGAAGGTGCCGCACAAGCGTACTTTCCTCTACCTAGAGCAACTTATCCTCAAGCATGGAGCCCACAAAGATTCCATCAATATTAAAGAAGTCAAGGATGGTCTGGATTTCTACTTTGCGGCAAGAAACCAGGCAACTGCCTTCGTTGACTTCCTCACATCCGTCGCCCCGGTTAAGAGCAAGAAGTCTCAAGAACTCATTTCCATGGATATCCATACGTCGACAAAGTCATATAAGTTCTCGTACTCCGTCGAATTAGTTCCCATCTGCAAAGATGACTTGGTAGCACTGCCTATCAAGCTGGCACAGCAAATCGGAAACATGAACCCGATAGCACTCTGCTACCGTGTCGGAACCGCCATCAACCTCCTCGACCCAAGCACTCTGCAGACTCATGATGTCAGCACCCCTATCTACTGGCGTGCACCATTTTCGTGCCTTGCGGACGTAAAGGAGCTTGTCGAGTTTGTTGTCTTGGATATCGATTTGGTGGGCGTGGAGAAGGGTCGCTGGGCGCTTGCAGAGGCAACCATTGCCAGAGCGTCGGATCTCGGCCAAAATGACAAGACGTTCTTCGCAAGAACACATCTTGGTAATGTTCTCCATCCCGGTGATTCGGTTATGGGATATGTCCTCAGCGAGTCGAATTTCAACAACCCTCAATACGATGCGTTGGAGAACTCGTCTACATATTCCTCATACATCCCAGATGTCATGTTAGTGAAGAAGTTCTACGCTAGAAAGAAGAAGCCAAAGAACCGTAACTGGCGCCTCAGGCGCATGAACAAGGAGGAGGGTGATCTGTTGCCCAAGAAGGGAGACCAGGAGAAGATGGATAAGGATTACGAGATGTTCTTGCGTGACGTTGAGGAAGACACTGAGCTCAGACAAACTCTTGCTCTTTACAAGGCTCAGCAGGCACAGAAGGAGGCAGATGCTATGAGCATTGCAGAGACGAGTGATGGAGAGGAGGACAACACTCCGCAAATAGACATGGATGAGCTTCTCGACGAGTTCGATGAGCTGAAGGTTAACGATGCCGGCGGGAGTTAGATTCCAGGATGTCAAGTCTTAGGTTCGGAATCTGGACATATATCTCCTGACACATGAGATCATGCGTAGTAGCAGTTTGTGTCCCGACACATCCTGTCTACTCCTCTTCCATTGTCAATATAGAGTGAAACACGACACGACGCATCCGCCTGCCATTGCTTCGCTTTCAACCAAACCACGAACTTTCCACCAGCCAGGTGATGGTTCTAAAAGCATTGTCAGGGGCGGGAAGAGCGCTTGAAGGAACTGGAGTTTGGGCGTTTTGAGCATTGCGAGGTTGGGATTAACGTGACATGACAAGGAAAAGTGTTGTTTTAGTTAGTCGCCAATAACAGTGACTTCAATACGTCCTGCTTCAAAAAATTGCTCCCAGTGAAATGCCTCGCACACGCATGCCTTGTGATTAAGTATGTAATGTTCAATAAAGTCGTTAAACTGTAAGCTATCACTGCTTCTTAGAAAATCTTGCTCAACACCTGCTTCACGCTCTCCGACTGATCAGCCGCCTTCCTCTTCGGCACAGCCTGCGTCTGCTTAAACTGCCTCGCCCTCTCCCCCCCCTTCCTCACCTTCTCCACCTTCGCACTCTCACCAGCGGGTATACCCTCCTCCTCCTTCGCCCTCCTAGTCGCCTTCTTCGCCTCCATCCCCTCCAGCATCTTCGCCCTCTCCACATTCTGCACAAACTCCTTATTCTCCTTCGTCGTCTTACTAATCTCCGCCCTCATCCTGCTCGCCCTCTCCGCATTCTCTGCTGCGATCTGCTGCGTCAGGTTGTTCCACTTGAAGCCGCGCAGGTAGAGGAGGTTCCACACATCGTCGTGGTAGTACGTCCCTTTCTTCCCGCCGATAATCTGCGTATTGAGCAGCTCGCACGCCTTTTTTGCGTCGGACTTGCTGACGAATTCCACCCAGCCGTCGGTGAAAGACCGCTTCTTGTTCCCCCCATTCCGCACGCGCCGCGTGTGCGAAGTAGGGTCCTCGGGCGTCATGAAGATGCGATTTATATCCCCAAACGGCTCGAGTAAGGAACGCAGTTTCTGCGGCTTCATGAAAGGCGGGATGCGGGAGAGGTAGACGACGCCGGAGCGCTTGACGGCCGCTTCGGTCGCGACGAGGTTCTTTTTGCTGAGGAGTTTGGAGATGCCGCCTGGTAGATCTCCGGACTTTCGTAAGCGCTTGGATTTTTCTTCTGATTTGTCGTCTGCGGTGGTGGTAGGGGCATCGCCGTATTCTTCGTTCAGGATGCTGGGTTTGGGAGTCTCGTCGGCGGAGGCATCGTCGAAGTCGTCTTCGTCGTCGTCGTCGCTGGCGTCGCTGTCGACTTTGACTCTCTTCTGCCCTCTCTCTCCTTTCCTTAAATCCTCGGCTTCGGAATTATATCCCTCGCTTCCCCTGTCATCATCGCTCTCGCCCGCCTCGAGGAATTCGTTGTGCTTCCTTGTAGTCATTGTCGCTATGCTTTCCTAAACGGATTGAAGTCGCATTAATTCTCGCCCATTAATTCTTGTCCTTCATGGAAATTTACTGATAGCCGGAACATCTATCGGTCCGTCTCACCGATAAGCGGGGACCCGCAACGCCACCGCCTCCGATAAGCCCCTCATTTATGGAGACAAGCTTACACCAAAGTACGTAAACTGTAACACCTCGTCACCATTGCCCCCTTCCTTGTGTAAATATACTCTTCTACCTGTAAAAACCGTAGAGTATACACACATCCATTCCCACCTCCAAAATGTCCGCCGAAACCCTCACCACCATTTCCCCCACCACCAACAAAGGCATCCTCACCCGCCCCGGCGCCACCCCCTCCGACCTCGAGAAGATCGTCGATATATCCGCTTCGCGCTTCAAGACATGGAGCAAAACCACCCTCTCCTCGCGCCAGGCCATCGTCAAGAAAGCGCTAGAGATCCTGCTATCGAAGAAAGATGAATACGCTAAAGAACTCACTGAGCAGATGGGCCGTCCTATCGCTTATACGGGGGTGGAAGTGACGACAGCGGCGAAGAGGGGTGATTACCTTCTTAAGATCTCGGAATCGGCGTTGGAGGATACGCCGGGGGAGAAGGAGGAGGGGTTTAAGAGATATATTAAGAAACTCCCTGTTGGGCCGGTTCTCATCCTCTTTGCTTGGAATGTACGTCACCCCCTCCCCTCCCCTCCCTACCCCATCACCTATCCCCTCCAGACAAGGCAACCAGCTAACGCACCGCCAACAGTACCCCTACCTAATCCTCATTAACTCCCTCATCCCCGCCCTCCTCGCCGGCAACACCGTGATTCTCAAACCCTCCCCCCAAACCCCCACAATCGTCGAGAACCTCTCCTCCATCTTCCTCTCCGCCGGTCTTCCAGAGGGCGTACTCCAATTCTTCCACTCCGGCACTCCCGCCACAATCGATACCATCGTCAAGAACCCCAAGGTCGCTTTAATTGCCTTTACCGGCTCCGTAGCGGGGGGGCTGGCAGTTCAAAAGGCTGCTGCTGACCGCGTCGTCCCCGTCGGACTGGAGCTGGGAGGGAAGGATCCGGCGTATGTGAGGGCTGATGTTGACATTGCCTGGGCAGCTGAAGAGATCGTCGACGGCGCGGTGTTTAACTCCGGGCAGAGCTGTTGTAGTATCGAGCGCGTCTACGTCGATTCTTCGATCCACGATAAATTCATCAAAGAAATCCAGCGCGTGCTCAAGGGCTACAAACTCGGTGACCCCTTCGACGCTTCCACGCATGTTGGACCGGTGATTTCGAAGCGCTCGAAGGTGGCTATTGAGGGACATATCAGCGATGCCGTTGCAGCGGGGGCGAGGAACGTTACCCCCGCCAATGCGTCCTTCACTTCTCCACCTGTGGACGGGAATTTCGTCGCCCCGACCCTGTTGGTGGATGTCAACCACAGCATGGCCGTCATGACCGCCGAGACCTTCGGCCCCGTCATCCCCGTGATGTCTGTCTCCAGCGACTCCGAAGCCGTGCGCCTGATGAATGACAGCGAGTTCGGGCTCACAGCCTCTATCTGGACGAAGGATACTGCGAAGGGCGCGGAGCTGGCGGCGGAGGTGGAGGCGGGGACGGTGTTTGTGAATCGTTGCGATTTCCCGAGTCCCGATTTGGCGTGGACGGGGTGGAAGGATAGTGGGAGGGGGGTGACGTTGAGTCGGTTTGGGTTTGAGCAGTTTGTGAGGTTGAAGAGTTTGCATTTGAAGGATTATCCTAAATAAAGAATTGGTGTGCGTGGTTTTATGTGGGGTGGGAGAATTGGGGGTGGTGTAGATGAATGGATATAGAGTTCTAATATGCGATCTGCTGCAATGCTATGCTATGCTATGATATTGCTTTCCCACGCTAACACAGAGGACGTCTATACGCCCACTCTCAAGCCTCTTCAATCCACGACCCATAATCGAACCCCCCCTCAACCCTCACCCCCTCCATCTCCCCCTTAACACCCAACAACTTCACCTTCCCCTCCCCCTTCTCACTCCACTCCACCAACACCTTCTTAACCCTCTCCAACGTCTCATCACCCTCTCTAATCAACAATGCAACGGCATCGTGACCACCCGCTCCCGGTACAACACCGCCTACCACCCCCTCCACCTCGGCGAGCATATCCAGTAACGCTGTTTGTGCGGCGGGTTCGATAGGGACTCCTGATTTCTCACCCATTTCCCGGATCAGTGCCCTAATCGCCAAGAACGCTGCGCTGATCTCCGCCTCCTTCCCTGCTGACAAGGCGCGCGCGAGTTCTTCGTTAGAGGATTGGAGGGATGTCCAGATGCGTCCCGCGTCAGAGGGGGAGGAGGCGCGCCACGCAAGGACCGATTTCACCATCCCCACAGTCTGGGATCCGCAATCGACATCACACATCACCAATGCATAGCCCTTGGGGATTGCGACGCCCGATTTTGAGATTCGGGTATCCCATTTCTTCCCCTCATCCTCAACCACCCCCCTCAACCTCTCCGCAAACCCCTGACTCCCCGGCCCGAACGCATCGCTGATCGAGCTAAGCAGGGAAGGGGAGAAGCGGCGATAAAGACACGTCCCGTACACAGCAGCCGCAACGTCGAAACCAGATCCGATTTTCCCCTGCGCGGCGCAGTGGCAGGATTGCGAGAGGTTGTGTTGGAGGGTTTGAGACGGGGGGATGTGAAGGAGGAAGTGCAGGAGGGAGGAGGTGAGGGCTGTTGTGAGGGCGGCGGAGGAGCCGAGACCGGTTTTATGGGCGGTTGTTAGGGGGGTGGGGAAGGGTGTGAAGGGGGTGGGGGAGGGGTTGGAAGAGGTGGTGGAAGAGGTGGTGGAAGAGGTGGAAGAGGTGCTGGTGGTGGTGGAGGGGGGCTGGGAGTAGTAGTCGTTGTCGGCGAGGATGGTGATGGTGAGGGAGGGGAGGGTGGTGAGGGAGGTGGTGGTGGTTAGGTAGGTGAGGGTGTAGGCGAGGGTTGTTTCGACGAAGGGGTTGCGGGAGGTGGAGGGACTGGGGGGGGTTGTTAGAATGTGAGTATTGTGTTGTAAAGGGGGAGTGAACAGTGAGGGAGGGGTGGGTGATGAGGGGTAACACGTGATATGTTATTGTGACCGCCAGTTGGTGTCAAGGGACAGCTGAAAGGGAAAAAGGGGTCCATGACCGAAAAGGGACCATAAAATAAGAACCAAGGAAACAAGGACAGAAAGAATGAAATAAAATCTCATATCATACCTCTCTATCTGCTTAACAGCCACCCCCGCCCCATCTGCCAGAATAGCGGCGGAGTACCTCCATTCCGCCTCGATGAACTGCGGGCTCTTGACAACAATAAGCGGTTCCGCGCCCTCAGCCGCCACGGCGTCCTTGACGATAACATGGATGCGCGCACTGAGACCGAAGACGAGTCCCGTGTACTCGCGGTCGAGGACGAGGTAGCCGCCTGCTAGTAGGACTTTGCCGGGCGCTGAGACGGCGGAGTAGGATTTGCGATAGTCGGGCATTGTGAGGACAGCAAACAAGGAAGCTGGGATTGCGAAGCTTAAAAGCTTAAAAGGGGCCGTATAGGTAGGTAGGAAGGAGGACTTTGATACTGGCGCACGCACTGCACTGGTGGATAGAGAGATATCACGGGGTGAGGGGTGAGTTGAAGATCCCGTGATGTGACGATTTGTTGACAAGTGAGGGGTTAGGCAAGGCTGAGGGATTGGAGAACAGACGAGGCTGAAGAAAGAAGGGAGAGGGAGAGGATGTACGAGTAGGGGATAGCGCATGGACTAGGCTGAAAAGGGATTATCGGCCGAATCGGGGGATAACGCGGATAAAACGTCGTCTCGCCGCCGCGGGGCTCAGGATCTTCGGACCCGACGGACGGGGTTAGGGTATGCCATTCCGGGCCCGCGCGGTCAGATTGATATTTTTGGGAATTTTGTGGTATTTTTGGGACTTGTATCTTTCTGCGTGTGGTATGGTATGATATGTACACTGGCCCCCCCCGCCCTTTGGAGCGCATCCGGGCTTCCCGAAAACGCGAAACTAAACGAAACTAACGCGAAACCTCAGGCTTCCACGTGCTTCTGTTTGATTTTCATGGACCGGGATGGTAAGGGATAGTAAAGGGAAAGCATGGAAATGGTGGAAATGGTAAGGGAAGAGTAGGGATGTGATGGGAGAAAGATGGAGAAAGCCGTGTTGTGTGAGTGCAGTTGGCAGCCAATTGCGATACTCACAAAGGGACGGAAGATACAGATTCCCCGGATCTGATTATTTTGGTGTGAATCACTGGCTAGACTGGTCAATCAACGTCGATCTCGCCTTCAAGACACCCCTGGACAGCGAGCGGGATGAGGGGAGGGTCGGGGAGTCACTTTAGTGAATATTACTACAGTATTACTGCTAGGTTAGTAGAGTCAGACGACCAATGGCGAGCAAGAGTCGCCGGTTTGAATTCGCAACGGACCCGGCTCTTTCTCTTCGGCATGGAAATGCATTTGCTAGGCATTTTCTAGGCAATATCCAGGCATTAGCCAGGCATTAGCCAGGCATGAACCAGGCATGAACCAGCCAGGACACTCTGAGCTGAGTGGAGTTAGTGGAGTTGAATTTCTAAGAACTTGTTACTCACTGGTAAAGCCGAGTATGCGGGTTTGAAGATTTTGACAATTATCCCTTGTCTTTCTTCCTCTTGGCTCTTGTCACTCTCCACCCATATTACACCTATATTACACCCATATTACATAGTAAAAATACTTCCCTCGGTACTTCCATACTTCAGAAAGGGATCCCTTCCCTTCTCTGTGTATCTATCTCCGTATCTGCGTGTAGGCCCGAACCATCAGACAGACGTGACTCGTCATCGTTCAAACTTTCTTTTCCAACCACACACGCAACCAGCAAATACCTACAATCCTACATACGACCACCTTCCACTCCGGAGTACAGTCAGAACACATACCACACACTACCACACACAGCCTTATTCCCTCAGGCTCTTTTCCCAGATAATATACCACTCACTTCGCCTTCTTCTTTCTTACCTCCCTTCTTATTCAGCATCTGCTCTTCAGCAAACAAACTTCAATACTGACTACTTCGTCCGTTTTTAATCAATCATACTCAGTTCGACTCGACAACTTCGAGTCGACCTTCCCAATCCCAAACCTCAAAACTTATACCAAATTCACATAGCGCGTTTGTTGACGGCCACTGCTGTCAATGAACCTGCAATCCATCTCTCTCCGAATCTAATATCCTCCCCTCCCAGTCAATGAGAGGACTTACCATCTGCTAAATGCCAATTTACTCAAACCTCTACTCCAATCTCGCACGCCAGGGGTTCGCCAAAACATTTCACCACGGATACGCTCAGTCACTCGTTGCTGCGACACACCCGTCCTCCTACCCGAACCAACACAACCGCAGCGCGTTCGCACGTCGCCACAACAGTGTTGGGAAGCTTCACAGCTACCGATTCAAGAATGCATTCCACACCAGCGTAAACGCCTCGTCGGCGCTCACCCTCCAGCAGGATGTGCGACCAGAGAGACACAACACCAGCGATGCGGGGCTAGACGCCTACTTCGATGCCTGGAAGAAGCAGCACCCCGTCGGGGAGCCGGAGAAGGAATGGACACAATTTCAGTTCGCCAAGCGGATTGAGTGGAAGCCTTCCGTTCCAGAGGTCCAGGAGGCAACTGCTGCAGAGGCAGTAGTCGCGAGCTATGAAGATCAGCGCCCGGGCTTGGAGAGATCCCAAAGCACGGGCGACCTTGATGGCCTCCGGAAGGCTCGCAGTGATACATTCGTTTCAGTCGAGGGATCGGGCGCCGTTACCCCGGAGGTCGCGCAGCAGATTAGAGACCTCCATATCAATGGATTGCAGGAGGTTGCTTCGGGGCTCGTTACGCCTCCTATGAGCCTTGAGGATTTCCGCCGCTCCCCATTGTCGACCAGCTCGGTCACGACGACCTCGGACCTCCAGTCCCAGAGTTACGCTGAGCACCTCACGAAGCTCTCTCAATCGCAGCGCTATGCCGAGATCCCCGCCGTTTTCGAGTCCATGCTTGTTGCTGGCATCAAGCCAGTTGCGGACTCATACAACGCGCTTCTCGACGCTGCTATCCACCTGCCTGCCGAAAGGATCCAGGTGGTGCCCAAGGCTCTCGATGTCTACTCCGACATGCTTCGCCGCAAGGTGGCACCCACCACCGCCACCTACAACACTCTCATCAACCTCCTCGCCTCCAGATCTCTCGAGGTCAATGAGTCCAAGAAGATGTTGGAGGAGAAGCGTGCCCGTTTCGGCGGCATGGAACAGCCCGACAAGTTCATGCTTGCATCCAGCGAGATGGAGTTCGACATCTTGTCCGAAGACGACAGGCTCGATTTTGCCGTCAAGATGTTCGATATCTCCATGAGGACCAACAAGGACCGCACTTACCCAGCAGAGACATACTTCAAGCTCATTTCAGCTTGCGCTGAGGCTGTGCGTGTCAACGACATGGCGCGCTTCTATGAGGATATGGAGTCCAAGAAGGTTATTCCTTTGGCTGCCACGTTCCCATCGATGATCAAGGGATACGCAGCTTCCCGCGATCTCACCAGCGCTGTTGAGTGCTACAACGAGTACAAGGACATTGCTGTTGCCGACAACTACGGACTGGTGGAACTCACTGACCGCCAGGATGCATTTGTCTACGCTGCTGTTGTGAAGGCGTACGTCGATTCCGACAAGCTTCCTGGAGCGATCCGCTTTTACGAGAAGATTGTTGAGTCACCGAGCGCAAAGAACTCCGCAGTGAAGGATATCATTGTGTCGCATGGACTTGTTCAGGGGCTGCTTGACAGCGGCGTTCACGCCGAAGCTCTTAAGTGGGCTCAAGGCTTGAGCTTTGCACCCAAGGCCTCCGCTATGGGCAAGATCGCTGCTTCTGCCGCCGACGCTGGTAACATCTCGGTTGCTCTTTCAGCGTTCGAGAACGTCCCTCTTGACAGCCAAGATGTTGCAGCTCCAGCCATGGCACTCCTCGCTCTTAGCGTCCGCTCTGGAAACGTCGCCGAGGCCTCCAAGTACTGGCAGATCCTGTCTGCCCCTGGAATGGCCATTTCGGCTTCATTCATTGAGCCAACGGCCATGTATGCCATCAGCATGATCGGATCTGGACAGGCTGCTATGGGACTCTCCCAGGCGGAGCATATGTTCAACCGCATCAGGGAATCTGCCTCTTCTCAGTCATCGATTGCTGATGAGGTGGAGGAGGGCATGCTGCTGGTCGAGCAGTTCATGGGAAAGCGCGGCATTGTTGACCCCCGTACTATCGAGTCGACTGTCGTCTACCAACAACAATTCCCAACTCATTTCCAGGCGCCAGTTACCAGGCCATCATTCGAGGACTCTTTCGATCCTTATGCTGCGTCTACCGACTTCAAGGGCTCGTCTCTCATTGCTGATGAGCTTGAGAGGGGTCTCACCTCCCGCGCGAAGGTGTCTCGTCTCAATGAGGCACTAAACAGATTCCGCAACATCAGACGCGCTGGTCGCCACCCCCGCTACATCACTTACGCCAAGCTGATTTCCGCTGCTGCGAGAGAGGAGCGCACCAACCTAGTCCACGATATTCTCGGCATGGCTAGGTCTGATGTGCCACTCCTGACCCAGTACCCTGTCGTCAGATACGGATGGGTGTCGATTCTGGATGCCATGGTCGGTGCCTGCCTCACGCTCGGCAACCGCACCTTGGCTGCCCAGTTCCATCAGGAGCTCCTTAATATGGGCGCTGCGCCGACCGCGAACACTTTCGGTCTGTACATCACCACTCTCAAGGAGTCTACCAAGACCTTTGACGAGGCTTCCGAGGCCGTGAAGATCTTCCACCGCGCCAAGTCTGAGGGCGTCGAGCCTTCTTCTTTCTTGTACAATGCTCTCATTGGCAAGCTTGGAAAGGCCCGCCGCATCGACGACTGCCTCTTCTTCTTCGCTGAGATGCGCTCGTTAGGCATCCGCCCTACAAGCGTCACCTACGGCACCATCGTCAACGCCCTCTGCCGCGTCAGCGACGAGAAGTTCGCCGAAGAGCTTTTCGAGGAGATGGAGTCGATGCCTAACTACAAGGCTCGCCCGGCCCCCTACAACAGCTTGATGCAGTTCTTCCTCACCACCAAGCGCGACAAGACCAAGGTGCTCATGTACTACGAGCGCATGAAGAGCAAGGGCATCCAGCCAACGAACCACACCTACAAGCTCCTCGTCGACACCCACGCCACCCTCGAACCAATCAACATGGCCGCCGCCGAAGCCGTCCTAGACGTCATCCGCAGCACCGGCCAGAAGCCCGAGGCTGTCCATTACGCATCCCTCATCCACGCCAAGGGATGCGTACAAAACGACATCACCGGCGCCCTCGCGGTCTTCAACTCCGTCTCAGCAGACCGCTCCATCCGCCCTCAAGCATGCATCTACCAAGCCCTCTTCGAGGCCCTCGTCGCCAACCACCGCGTCGCGGAGACGGAACCGTTTTTACAAGCCATGACTGCCCAGCGCGTCGAGATGACGCCGTATATCGCCAACACGCTCATTCACGGCTGGGCGAATGAGGGGGATTTTGTGAAGGCTAAGGCGGTGTTTGATGTTGTGGGGAGGGAGAAGCGAGAGCCTAGCACGTATGAGGCTATGGCGCGTGCGTTCCTTGCGGCGGAGGATAGGCCGGGTGCGATGATGGTCGTGAAGGAGATGCTGGGGAGGGGGTACCCGAATGCTGTGTCGGGGAAGATTCTTGAGCTTGTTGGGGGGGGACATGGGGAGGTGGCCTAGGTGTGGCTGCCGTGCTGCCGTTTCGTGCTGCCTGTGTGTCTCGAGGGTGGTGCATTGCATTGCGGCCATCTGAGGGGGACACGTATCGATATTTACACTTTTCTTTTGTTTTCTGATACCCAGTGCGAGACAGTAATATAAAATTCGGGAGGAAAGGTCGGGTGGGGGTGCAAAACTGGGTGTTTATCTGCGTTTGCTTTTGTTTTTTTTTTGGGTTAAGCATATCTGGGCCGGGCATTTTGTGGCAAAGGGGATGAAAGAAAGGGGGTCCGGTTCGGGTTGGCTAGCCCTTTTGAAATGTTTTGTTCATTTCCTTGGCGTTTTGATGTCATCGGTGGTGTGGTGGTTGGGCTGTCTCTTTTTGGGCGGCTTTTGCTCTGTTGCGCTTTGTACCAACATTGAGCTTTGGCGTTTTTTTTTCACACGGAAGGGGGGGGGGGGATAAGGAGACAAACCCAAATTCGTTGTGCGTGTGTGATATAGACATTTCTCCACTCTTCGATCTAGACGGCGGGCTTCTTGCGTGCAGTGTGCACGGGAGCGTGGGTCTGGACTGACCTGTAGTATAGCTAGAGATAGCATATAAAGATAATCTGCCAACTTTGGGGGTTTTATTGTGATTTTTGCTGTGTGGTGCAAATCAATCCATGTATTCTGTAGACTCGGAACTTTATATGACGGCGTCTTCAGTATGTAATGAATTGGCGTGTGCCACCATATATACATTTCTATACCCCCCCCCTCTATATACTAAATACATATATACCCCCCCTCTACGCCTCCTCCACCACAGGCTCCAAAATAATATTATCAATCAACCTCACCGCCGGCCCCCCACTCAACCCCCTATCTTCCCCCTCCCCCGCCTCCTCAACAGGCAACATCTTAAACGCACCACTCAGCACCGCCCCCCTCCCCTCCTCCACCACTTCCACCTCCTCCAACGTCTCCGGGTCGGCGAGGGACAGATATCCGATCTCGAACTTCACTCTTTGGTTTGCTGGTTTGGCCGCCTCGGATTCTTGGATGTCGCGGACGTATTCTTCTGCTGGGCCTAGTATCTCGGCACGGGTTCGGACACCGGATTTCCAGCGAGCTTCGGCGATTTTCAAGGCCGAGCTTAAGACAGTCGCGCGCGCCCTGCGCCGGGTACCGAGATAGACGTTCCGGCTACTCATCGCCAACCCGTCTTTCTCTCGCACTGTGGCGCCGACGCGGACTTCGGTGTCCATACAGAAATCCTTGACCATCTTCCTAATCACGACTGTCTGCTGGACGTCCTTTTGTCCGAAATACACTTTCTCGGGTGTGACGATGTTGAAGAGCTTCATGCAGACCGTCGCTACCCCCCTGAAAAATGTCGGGCGTTGGACCCCCTCGAGTTTTTCCCCGGCGGGGGTGATACTCACGAAACTCCCCTTCGCATCGACCTCTTGCCCGGGGAAACCGCTGGGGTACATCGTCCTATCAGTCGGCGCGAACACCGCTGCCACGGTCCCCAGATTCCCTCCATCCTCGGCTAACTCCCTATCCAAATCGCGCAGCAAGGCGCAGTCGGAATCCCACGTCTGCGGATAACTAGCCAGGTCTTCGTGAACCCCGAATTGTGCGGGGTTGACGTAGATGGATACGACTACGGCGGAGGTCTCGGAGGCTGCTTGTCGGATAAGGGAGAGGTGCCCAGAGTGGAGAGCCCCCATGGTGGGGACGAGGCCGATTGTGCGGTGGGCGTCGCGTTGGGTGCGGCGCCAGTGGCGGAGGGAGGGGAGGGTGCGGAAGATGCGGATGGAGGTATTTGGGATTGCCGAGCTGGAGGAGGTGGTGAGAGAGGAGGGCTTGCAAGCCTGGGAAGGCGGGGAGGTGCTGAGGTTGCGGTTCGACATGGTCGGTTTGAGGAAAGCTGTTGCTGGTGGTGGTAGTTGGCGAAGGCGGGGGAGGAGTCGTTGGGGGATTGTTGACATTGCGCGGCTCTAGGGGCGGAATTGTAGTTGATTTTGTGGAATTGGTAGTGGAGAAGAAGTGGCAGCTGGGGAGGCCATGGTTATTTATGCTGATGCCTGGGGGGAAGACATGGTTGCTGTGCTGTGGTGTGCTGCGTATATTGAAGCATTGAGACCATCACCGTGTATCCGGCTGAATTAAAGGTTTGGAGCGGCCGCGTGTGACTTGAAGGGGTTTAGCGCTCCCGCATCCCGCACTTTTGTGCTGCTGAAGTTCTGAGGGTGGTCTGTGCGGGAAATTCCTCGATAACGAAACTTTTTGGAAAGATAGGAAAAACCGCAGGCCAGTTCCAAGGAACATTCTCTACGATACCTTTTCCCCGAAACAGAAAGTAGGGAACTTCTGTCCCCCGGAGAAGCAAAGATGGCCGACGATGGGATGCTCATGAATTTCGAGATCGGCGATGCGCCGCTGGTCGCGAAGCCCGTGTTTAAAGGCGGGCGGTGGAAGGATCGGTTGACGGCGAGGAAGGTTGCGAATCACAAGGAGTCCCGCATGAACGGGGAAGGAGGGGGAGGGAACGAATCGAAACGATCGGCGCCTGCGCATAGGGATACGGCGAATAGAGAGATTATACAAAATCCGCGCTTCAGCGAGGCGCAGGAGGAATACATTGGTCCCAATAGCGAGGCGAGAGGACCGAAGAGACAGAGGGTGCAGGTGGATTATTATGGGGATGCTGGACGGCAGACGGCGAGGTTGACGACGGGGAAGCTGCCGCCGGGGAGTATTAATATTGGGGGGGGGAAGAAGACGACGTTTGGGGATGGGCCGGGGCCGAAGAAGACGTTTGCGGATGGGGGGAAGCCGGCGCAGATTATATCGTCGCTTTTCACTTTCAACCCTTCGTCGAAAACTAAGTTTGAGGAGGAAGAGCCCAAGGAAGAGGTCGAGCCTGCGAAGCCGTCTAATGCTCCGCTTTCGGATGAGGCGTCCTCGTTTGCGTCTCTGGGTATGTCGAGGCGACTTGCTGGGCATCTCGCTACGAAGTTGGATATGAAGGCGCCGACGGCTATTCAGAAAGCTGCTGTTCCGCAGCTTATTGCTGAGGACAGCGATGCGTTTATACAGGCACAGACGGGTTCGGGAAAGACTTTGGCATATCTTCTGCCGATTGTGGAGCGAATCATGGCTATCAGCGCTGCTGCTGAGTCGGAGGGGGTACATGATAAGGAGAAGCAGATTCACCGCAACTCCGGGCTCTTCGCCATTGTTCTTGCGCCGACAAGAGAATTGTGCAAGCAGATTGCGTCGGTCCTGGATAAACTTCTTCGCTGTGCGCCGTGGCTAGTTGGAACCACGGTTATTGGAGGGGAGAGCAAACAGTCGGAGAAGGCACGGTTGAGGAAGGGTGTTAATATCCTTATTGCTACGCCTGGTCGCTTGGCGGATCATCTGGATAATACGGAGGTTCTGGACGTGAGCACAGTGAGATGGCTTGTGCTTGATGAAGGTGATCGCCTGATGGAACTGGGCTTCGAGGAGGAAATCAAGGGCATCGTCGATAAGATTGCTTCGAGGGCACTGATCAACGACAGGACAGGACGAGTTGGCAAGGGTCAACTTCCTAGCCGTCGCGTCACAGTCTTGTGTTCGGCTACCATGAAAATGACAGTGCAGAAGCTGGGAGAAATCTCTCTCAAGGACGCCATGCATATCCAAGCCGACCCCTCCGACGAAGAATTGGAGAAGAGCAAGACGGATGGCACCGACCCCAAAGAGGACGGATTCTCCGCCCCTGCTCAACTTAAGCAGGAATACGGCATCGTCCCAGCCAAACTTCGCCTCGTTACACTCACTGCAGTTCTTAAGCGTGCCTTTGCTCGTCGCGGCTCAGTCATGAAAGCCATCGTCTTCATTTCCTGCGCCGACAGCGTCGACTTCCACTTCTCTCTCTTCTCCCGCCCCGAACTCACACCACCCCCCGTCTCCGGTGCCAACACCGACGAGGCCAAGCCAGCCGTCGCCGTCATCCCCAAGAACGAACTCACCAAAGACACCATCGCCACCGGCGCCGCATTCTCCAACGCCACCAACGCCGTGACCCTCCACAAACTCCACGGCTCCCTCGCACAGAACATCCGTACCGCGACCCTAAAGCACTTCTCAGAGTCCAAAGACCCCTGCGTCCTCGTCTGCACGGACGTCGCCTCGCGCGGTCTCGATCTCCCCAACGTCGACTTCGTAGTCGAATACGACCCCCCCTTCTCCTCCGACGACCACGTCCACAGAATCGGTCGTACCGCTCGTGCCGGTAAATCCGGTCGCTCGTTGATCTTCCTGCTTCCCGGCGCCGAAGAAGCCTATGTGCCCATCTTATCCAAGCTGAGCCCCAACTTGGCCGCTAATACGGGCGAGGAGCTCATCCGCAAGGGCTTTGGTGGCACGGGACACGAGTGGGAGGAGCGCGCGACGGCGTGGCAGCTTGAGGTGGAGAATTGGATTTTGGGTTCAGCGAAGTATCTCGAGATGGCGAGGAGAGGGTACCAATCCCACATCCGAGCGTACGCCACCCACGTTGCTGCTGAGCGAGCAATTTTCGACATGAAGGAGCTGCATCTTGGACATTTAGCCAAGGCATTCGGACTGCGTGATAAGCCGGGAAGCATTAAGGTGCCTGGACTGAGACCGAAGGCGATGACGCATGCGGATCGTAGTGTGGCGATGAGGAAGGCGAGGAGGGGAGATAATACCGATAGGGATGGGAATGAGAAGGCGCCGGAGGGCGAGCATGCGAGGAAGAAGAAGAAGGAGGAGAGGGAGAGGCCGAGGGATGTCAATGAGGATGATGCGGCGAAGAGGATGAAGAGAAAGATGATGGAGCATATGGGTGCTGCGTCGGAGTTCAATATCGGGTAGATGAAGTAGACTTATCACATAGCACAGCGCAGCGTCGTTAGAAATCATAATTGTATATACACGGATCTAGTATATTTCCCATAAACTCACTTTCCCATCTTTGCTCCCGGCCGCCACCCAGTGCGTCTGTGTGGCCTGTTGTATCCTCTTCTCTCTTGCTGATATCGCCAGCCCCACCCGTCTTGGAGGTGCAACCA
The DNA here is from genome assembly GCA_001662645.1 of Pseudogymnoascus sp. 03VT05. Taxonomy (NCBI): domain Eukaryota; kingdom Fungi; phylum Ascomycota; class Leotiomycetes; order Thelebolales; family Thelebolaceae; genus Pseudogymnoascus; species Pseudogymnoascus sp. 03VT05. Next base: position 107,151 of record KV459387.1, on the reverse strand, counting down.
CCGCAGTCTCTCCTCCTTCTGAAGATTCTGCCTCTGGTTTTTTCCCTTCTAGTTTGTCCTCATCAGCCGCTTCTTTGTCCTCTTGTACATTTATAACTTCCGCGAATGCAACAGCAAAACACCCATCCTTATGCCACTTCAGCACCGCCAACTCCTTCATGCTCGCCACGCTATAAACCCGCACCTTAGTATCCCACCCCGCCGTAGCGAATATCCGGCCGTCGCTCCTGATCCTTAAGCTCTGCTGTCCAGAGTGCTTCGTCTGCACGACTTTCAGCGGCTTCGTAACAACTTCGGGTTTCACGGGCGGCCTGGGTGGCTTTGCCGACGGGGCGGTCGGGGACTGTGCTGCGAACATCCCGGAGAGGAGAGAGGGGTTCTTAACTGGAACCTTCTGAGGAATTGGTCCTGTTTGTGAGTGGACGGGTTGAGCTAGCGGAGGAGATAGCGAGGAAAGGGGGTGTTTGGCGATAATTCCATCAGCGCCGCTGGTGATAAAGGATGCCATATCCAGGGTAACGCCGAGGGAGAGAATAGGCTGAGAATGAGGCTGGGCGAGGTAGAGTCTGCACCAGCCGATGATGGGGTTATCCTGCACGACCATCGCATGACCGCTTTCATATCCCACAACGAGAGTGAGGCGTGAGGATACGTAGAGGATGGAGACGGACATGACCATGCCGGTGTTGGTAGATTTGTCTCCAGGCACCGTAATTAGGCGCTTCTGAGAGGGGAGATGGAAGATGTCGACCTAAAGAATGTTAGCTATGGTGAATGCAAGGGCCGCGGTGGATACTAACGGCTTCAGAGCTCAGTGTGTTCGGGACGGCGATGAGAAGTTCATCTTGACCGGGTGAGGGGGTGGTCTCAGTTGATATGAGGCCAGGAAGTTGCTTTGCAATGCAGTGGCCGAACGAGCAGAAGTTCAGCGAGTTGACGTCTAGGACATAAAGGAGCCATGGTTGCTTCCTAGGTGTGGTTGGGTCCTCGACGGGAAGGGTTGTGCTCAGGGATGCCTCGTCTTCTTCCGAGAACTTCCAAACGATGAGCTTATTGTCCTTGCCATGACTTCAAAGGTATTAGTAACCTTTCATAACATGAGGAATAAGATATAATGGAAGAGTTGGTGATATTTGAAAATTAAGCTCACGTGATTAGTCTGTCTGATCCCCATTCAGCGACACCGAGGATGGCGGCCTCATGTGCCCTCCACACGGCCGTGGGTCTTCGTGAGGCTAGACCCCAGAGCACGATCCATCCCTCCGCATCGCCAGTGACGAGGCGAGTGTTTCCTCTTATGAACTGCGTTGAATGGATCTGCGCCGCATGGCCGCGGAAGATATATGTTGCTTCCGGAGGCGGCTGTGGGAGCGACATATGTTGAATTTGTAGAGTCTACCTTGGACCGTTTGAGGGTTGATGAGCGGCCCGCCTTCGTCTATTTCATACTACCAGTCACGGCGGATGGCGGCAGATCTGCGCGGCAACCATGTCGGAAATGCACAACCACAATACCGTCGGCTTCCCAACTGCGTGTACCATATTCTAAGTAGCTCATACACTAGGTTACATGGTCCAGCACCAATTGCGCATCTATCAACCCGTTTATCTTATCGAGCGTCTCCGCGCGGACCCCTACTCGAACCCCTTCACGAAATATATCCCTAAACATAGTGTCACCGAGCGACCCCAGCATCGCATCCACCAGACCACCCTGTCCCCGACATCCCCTGCTATCTCACATGCAAATGTTCGTGCGACGATAAGGCGCAACGCGACGTAGTTCGCAGATAACAACAGTTTTTTGGCCGCATATGACTTCGGGGATCGCAAACTCGCTGCCAACCGACCAGCACTTCCGGCTTGCGCGCCGCTAGGCCCAACTACCCCGTTCCTTCAATTGGCTTCGACAAACTCTGTGATAAACCCGAAGAACCCGCACCGCCTGTTGAGGCGCGGCACTGTCGAGCCGGCGCCCTCCCGGCAGCCGCCAATCCCCTTATACTCGAGGAGCAGGAGGGCGAGCCTATACTGTGCCTGCGCATATGCCCATGACGGCTCTCGACTCTCCCGGCTCTGCCGTGGTGGCTGGCGAAAGCTCAGTTGCTAGCGCAAGTAAACCGAGGAGAGTGAGGACTGGGTGTTTGACATGCAGGGAACGGCATCTGAAATGCGACGAAGGGTTGCCGCATTGCCAGAACTGCAAGAAGTCTGGGAAAACATGCAGGCGTGGGATGAAACTCAACTTCCACTGGATGGACGTCAGAGACCCAGCAATTCTTCCGCCGACAGCGGATTGGTCTGGTGCGTAAATTTCCAGCAGATTCTGGTGCCAGAGCTAACATTATGTAGTTCAATTTCAAGACGAATCTCGACTCATTGCTTCGGAATACAAAGGAGGCCTGGGCCAATACAGCGCAATAGAAACAGTCACAGTGACGCCTTCCCACGAGCCTGTTCCTGAGTTTAATATTCCAATCGATCCGAATATCACCATGCATAGCAACCAAAACTCGATCTTACAACCAGGGGTCCCAGGGTTATATCCAGAGAGCAAGGGGATATATCCAGAGAGCAGGGGGATTGGCAAACATGGCTACCAGCCGCAGGAAGATAACCGTCACGTTCACTCTCATGCGGGTAACGAGGTTCCATATATGCCTTCAATGGCCCCAGCTTCGTATGGGAATCCGGAGGCAATACTCGTACCTCCGGATGTTCCTAGGGGATACCTCAGCGATCCGCAGGAGGTTCTCCTCATGCAGGTATTTGTGGAAGAAGTTGGATTATGGATGGACAGTATGGACAAGATGAAGCACTTTTCCCGACTTTTGCCTTTCCATGCTCTGCAAGAACCAATGCTGCTTAATGCCTTCCTTGCTTGCGGAGCGCGGCATCTCTCACTTGTCAATCCCCTATATCATGAAGATAAGGCACTTACCTATTACGACACAGCAACAACGCTACTATTACGAGCACTACAAAACCCAGATCGAGATACTGTCGTCTGTGCTACTTCGGCGGTTATTCTCAACGTCTATGAAATAATGTCTGAGCGAGCAGCTCAACACATGAATCACATTGCGGGCGCTAGAGCTCTAATCAAGGAATGTGGCTGGAATGCTCGGTCAACTGGTATCGGTGCGGCTTGTTTTTGGGTCAATATCGGCATGGAGCTGTTATCATGCCTACACTTCAACTGGCAAGTGGCGTGGGAACCGGATCAATGGGGCGTAGATATGGACTTTTCGCAAGGGCGAGAAGGCGGGAGTGAAGAACTCTGGACACATCGCATGGTGTATATCACGGGGAAGATTTCAAATTTCAGGGCCGCAACCCCAAAATTTCCAGAGGCAACCGCGCACGAAGAACAATTGACGCAGCAAAGGCGGCAAGCAGAGTGGCAAGACTTAAAAAACCTCTGTGATAACTGGAATCAAAGCGTGCCAAGAACTATGCACCCTGTGGGCTTTCTTTTCCCCCATCAAACCTCATCCAAGTCACTGTTCCCGGAAGTCTGGTAAGCTTTACTGGCCTCCACTATCCCATGATTATTGTATGCTGATACCTCGCAGGCTGCTTAAACGATCCGCAATCACCGGCCGACTGTTCTATCATACTGCAATGTGTGTTGTAGCACAGAACAATCCTATGTTTCCAATGCCCAATCCTGAAATGACGAGTCTCCTTCATGACCATGCACACCAAATATGTGGCATTGTCGCCCATGTCAAGGACAGGGGCGTTGCCTCAATAGCATTGCGGTCACTGGCCCTGGCAGGTGAAACTCTTGTACAGCGTGACGAGCAGGAAGAGGTTATCCGCATATTTGAGAAAGTACAGAAGGAGACGGGATGGAATGTCATCTACGTGATGAAAGAACTCCGCGATAAATGGGGTTGGATCTCAGAAGAACAGATGTTACGGGACCAGATGGCTTTTAACCAATTTGCTCCCAATACTGGGCTTGGGGCGAATACAAACATGTCACCAGCGGGGCAAGGCCTGCAGGCTGGGCAGCAGCAGCAGCAGCAGCAGCAGCAGCAACAGCAACAGCCACCGAAGATGATTGGAGGGATACTGAACCCATTGCTCGCCAGGGCAGACTTTTCGCTGCCGAATCATCCGTACCAGGCGTATTATCAGCCGCCGAGAGTTCATGATTTACAGGGACAGGGTCAATATGGCCAGAATTACTTTTGAGGCGAGCAGGTCGGGGGTACTGGTGACAGTATGATGACGAATAAGTAATGGTCGAAGACCTATAATAAGGCCGAGAAAGGAGATGTTACGATTCAACGAGGGTGTATTTAGTATGGCATCTTGTGTAAATAGGTTGGTAGGCGTCTGGGATGGTCGGCAATGAGCGGGTGTCCACATTTGGGGGGGAATATTTGTTAACTCTGAAGGCTCAGAATTCTAGAGAAATGTTGGACAATATTGGGAGATTTGGAGTATTATTATATTAGGGGGAACATAAACATATGTGGGTGAGGAACACATAAGAGGTATTCACTTCACAACTAATATAATATATTTGACGGGGGGCACCTTCCACAAACAATCACAACGAAACCTACCCACCAATCCATATTTCAGAATCTACGTGCCAAACGACTTCAAGATACCTCCTCCTCAGGTGATAATTATCGCCGACATTCGTTCCATGTTGCTCTACTTATACTACACCTTCCTTTTTGCTTCCTTCTTCGCATCAACCATACTTTGGTGCCACATTTCCACCGTCTGCCCCAGGACAATATGCGACCTCCCGGAGTCCCACAGGAAGAACCGCAGGCACTGGCTCCAATGAAGGGACTCGTTCCAGTGGCACGAGTCACGGATTTTGCGAATGGGGCTCCTGAATCATCCTCTCAGTCTTACGCGGGCCTGGATATCATTTCCTTTGATAACTTCGTGCCCCCGCGCCTCAAACACTTTGGCGGCATCGATGGCGGAGGACGACATGAGCCAGGGCGTGCTGGAGAGGGCCTGACGATTTTCACCGACTTACCTATGCCAATACGTGAAGAGCCTATTGCGATTGAGACACCTTCAAAACCCCGTTCTAAGACCCTGAAGATAATTGACATTTGGGGCAAATCCCCTGAACCCCGAAACTCGAAACCTACTACAGAAAATACCAACAAAGGAAACGTAAACAAATCTGATCTCAGGGATCTGCGGCTGGCTACGAGCTCCTCGAATAGAGAAATGGGGCTTGTGCAAGAAGTGTCTTCCTTTGAAAGCGGCAGCAGGCCTGATCTTACACGGTCTATGCTTTACAACTGGCATTTACTCCGAATGGACAATATACGGATACTGGATCCGCTCTGGGAAAGCTTTCGAGGCGCTGCTCACGATTACGAACTCCTCAAACTTCTGGCCCAGACTCATGAACACCAACGGTGGTGGCTAATTGTTGTTGACGACTTCGCCTGCCCCCAGTGTGTTGACGTACTACGTCTTCAACGGATGCATCCAAGAGTACGAGATCTAACCCCACGAAACACAAGGGGTTCCAGGCTGACATACATTAATAGTCCCTAGGAAATGCTATAAAGAGCTTGAAGTCTAGATATACCAGACATTTCCATTGTGATGGTGGCCGTTGCAAAGTCATATGCACCCACACTCACCGTGATTGCAACAAGGTAACCAACAAAGCCATCCTGGACAAAAACACTCTGACACGATGAAAGGTTACCCAGTTCTTCTCCAGGTTAGGCAGAGAAAACTCAAATCGCATGCGAAACATTGTCTTTGAAACCAGGGACGACCTACTCCCTGATGCCGACGTCCTTGTTTCGGTTGCCCACAATGTCGGCCGCTACTTTCCTGATGTCCAGAATCTCGAGATTAATTTCCACTTTGGCGACAGATACCTTGACAGAGACGCCTGGACTCGGATCCTGTGCGCCTGCTGCTGCTTGGAACAGTATCTGCCAAAAGGCCAGCACTTGCGCATCAGGGGGATTGAGAAGCATACCGAGATGCAGAATGACTGGACCAGGAAGGGTAGGAAGTGGCACGAATAGGAAATCGGAACTGGAGCATCAAATGGGAGTGACAAAGTTCAGAAATACATTACTTGATATCCTACAAATCGGGAATATTCAGCATTATCATTTTGGTAGAAATGCATGGTGATGATTAATAATAACCTTGTTTGGGCATATAAGCATGACAGACTCATTAGTAAATGTTCCTCGGCAGGACACGGGGATTGTGATTGGTGACGGATGATCGCAAATCGCTGACAGCCTCGCCTAGTCACGTCATACATTGTGTAAGGCTGTGGCATCTGCGGGACACTGGATTGTCTTTATTAACCCCACCTTCCCTCCTCATTTACGTTCATAACAACGTTCTACAAGACATTATCTAGCCTTTCATGCTACTTTCTAGAGGGAAGCTACCTATAACTCCCAATCTTACATTTACATCCAGATTGTTCAGTACTTCATTATCAAGCTTCACCATGGTATGTCATTGCGCTCTTTGGGTATTGTTTGGATGGCTAGAACTAAAACATATGCAGGCAACAAAAATCTCCAATTGGGTAGACCCAAAGGATAAATCGGGAGAGTTCAAGCGTGGAGCGTCGGTTTTCCGCAATCATATCTCTAGAGAATCAGGCGCTGAGTTTCCTGCCGAGAAGGGGCGCTACCATCTTTATGTGTCTTACGCTTGCCCTTGGGGTATGTACTAGCTCTTTGTCTTATGAACGAATCCGTTACTAACAAATGCCAGCACATCGCACGTTGATCGTAAGGAAGTTGAAGGGCCTAGAGGACATCGTCCCATTTACTGCCGTGCACTGGCACATGGGCGAAAACGGTAAGTCCTCAGGATGAATTTCATGGAACCCCGCACTGACATTACCAGGCTGGCGATTTGCAACCTCTAAGGATAAGGATTCTCCTGGTGAGAATGTGGTCTCAGACCCCGTAGCTGGTCATGAGAAGTACACCCACCTCCGCCAGATCTACTTCCAGGTGGACCCCAACTATACCGGACGATTCACGGTGCCCACACTCTACGACACTTTTCAGCACAAGATTGTGAGCAACGAGTCTGCAGATATCATCCGCATGTTCTACAGCGAGTTCGATGATATTCTTCCCCAGAAGTATAAGGATGTAGCTCTCTTCCCCGAGAACCTCCGCGCCAAGATTGAAGAGACGAATTCCTGGACGTACGATCTCATCAATAACGGAGTTTACAAGTCTGGTTTTGCCACTACCCAGGAGGCGTATGAGAAGAACGTCGTCGCTCTGTTTGAGGCGCTGGACCGAGTGGAGAAGCACCTCGAGAGCAGCCCAGGGCCATACTACTGGGGCGATAAGGTCACCGAGGGCGATGTGAGACTGTACACCACCATTGTGAGATTTGATGCTGTGTATGTTCAGCACTTCAAGACGAACCTTCGGGACATTAGAAGTGGGTACCCAGCCATCCACAAGTGGCTGAGGAACCTGTACTGGAATGTGCCAGCGTTCGGAGAGACTACGCAGTTCGAGCATGTGAGTTAATACTTTATCCTCTGGACATACTGGCATAATACTGATACAATATAGATCAAGAGGCATTACACGAAGAGCCACCCGCAAATTAACCCATTCGGAATTACGCCTGTGGGGCCAATCCCAAATATTCTGAAGGAGAATGAGGAGGTTACCGCTGTGAAGTCTGCTTCTAAATAATGGGGCGGGGTAAATAGTCAAGAGAATATTATTCTATTACCCAGTTTTATTATAAAGTTATTATGTGATAGTGACTTTTTGGAGTGGTAAATAAATTACAATGTGAATTTAATGCTATTTAATAAAAAACCCAAAAAATCAAATCCATGCAAGCAACACGGGAACCATAATCAGGATATCGAGGCATCAGTTTTAGAGAGGCTTCATTAATTCATACAATTCCTGCTTGGAGGCTCATAGCCTCCACCCCGTATCATACAGTTTGCTTAAACCAACCCCCCAATTTACAATGTATGCTTCCGCTTGCGGGCTCATAATTTTCACTCCGTATCATACAGGTTTGCCAGGATCAAACCCCAAATTTACAATGTATGCTTGATCTTGATGTCTTGGAACCTCCTCAACCATGGTGTATCGGCATACTTCCTCTCAATCTGGAACCATCTCGCAATGTATTCAGGGTCATTCAACCTCCATTGATCATCGTCTTCTTCATCCCTGCTTGCTTCCCAGAAGCGCAGGAAGACTTGCTTCTCGTATTTTTCTGGGACGAGGTCTTCGAGTGCCATCACGTTGCCCTCCTCGTCAAATGGGAGAGTAAAGCTATAAATGTCAGCGTTCGGGGCTCGGTTTCTAGTTGCTCAATTTCTGCTGTTGTCTTGGAACTAAGGTGGGGTAATTGTCTACTCACAGTATCATACCCAGAACACCATCAAAGTTTGGCCTGATGTAATTGTGTATGGGGAGTTCAATTTCCTTGGGCAACGGCTTCAACTGAGCTCTACGTGGTATTGGAAGCCATTGTTCGCGGATGACACCTCCGATCTTGATAATTTTCGCCATGCAGTAGTTGAGGATTTCATTCTGCTGGTGTGCATCAAGGGTGAGATTGATGATCTTGAGCTGTAATTGTAAACAATCGTCAAACGAATGTTCGGAAGGTGTGAATACTTACTTCATAATGGTCTTCTTGTGCGATATTGATTGACTTGTGTTGCTGTATCTTTAAAGGAGGCATGTTTGTTGATACCTAGTTTGATACTGGGCCTTTGACCGTGAAGGGGCCTTTGATAGTTTCTGAGAGAGCCTTTGATGGCGACAGTATTTGATGGTGATAGGGTCTTTGGTCTTAAATATTTCTCTGGTGCTGGCTGGAACTTTGGCCTTGCCAGAGTATTTGGAAGTACTGACAGGTTGCCAACGGCAATCACAACAAAACAATAAGAAGTGAAACCACGTGAGCTTACTCCCAATTCAGAAACGTAACTTCATCTTATTATTTTCAAAGCATATACTCAAACTTTCTACTTACGTCTCTCCTGGCATTTTCACCAACGAGAGTGTCCTCCTCCTCCTTATCCACTTCTACATATTCCCCTCCATTCTGCTTCCCATTGTTTCTATTCTTCCTCGAAAGATAGAACCGCAGTATAATCGCCAAAATGGCAACTACTACCATTGCTCCTGCACAACCGGCCATCCCACGTGTATAATACGGCGCATCAACATCAGGATACAATCTTGTCCCAACCAACGGTCCACACTGGCCCACAAGCTGCAACATAGCAAACCCAGCACCCTGTTTACTTTCAGACTCCTGATTATTGATGGACCAAGTTATAACAATCGTAATCACGCTGAAAAATCCAATCGCAGCTGGATATATAGCAGCATAGCGCCACCAGACTCCCAGGCCAAATCTCTCCGCAAGAGCGAGCACGAGATACCCTGAACAAGAGAAGAGCGCATGGAAGATGACGAAGGTTGACCGTGACCGCACGCGATCGGAGAGGTATGCTGTTAAAATCACAACGAAAAATGACATAAGGTATGGAGGGGCCGAGAGCGCTTGCGACACAACGGAGGAGTGCCCCATAGATCGAATGATGATAGGTAAAAATACAGGCATTGATGAGAACGCCATGTTGGTGAAGAAGAACATGAAAGCGGTCAGATAGGCCTTGGGATCCAATATTGTCTCAAGGACCTCTCGCCATTTGAGTCCGCCCTTAGTCGCAGCGCCTCCTTGGCGACGACGTAGGCGTAATCGGGCGACCTTTCTTTCTCTCGCGGTCAGGTACTTTGCTTTTGCTGGTCCGTCTGGGATAACGTGCCAGGCCACAACGGACACAATGACACTTGGAAATCCCTCGACGAGGAATAACAGGCGCCACGGCGCAATAGGACCGTTCTCTCCGAGCTTAAGAATCGCCCATGCGAGGGCGCTGGCGAATGAAGTGGCCAGAGGGGCGGCGCTTATGAACAGTCCAGTGCGCAAGGCCAGCTCTTCTTTCCTGTAGAAGAAGGACAAGAAATATGGGATTCCAGTAAAGCCGGCTTCGCCGATCCCAAGTAATAGTCGTAGTATTATAGATGTGACGAAAGATGTTGACAGAGCCTGGAGAGAGGCGATAATTCCCCAAGACATGACGATTACAGAGACGTATATGTGTGCAGGTATAACTTTCCAAAGTAAAGACATCCACTCGAACATAATATATGTAATGTAAAACGACGTGAGGATCCATTCGTATTGATCCGAATGAAGATTCAGATCAACATCCATTCCTGCGATTCGAGCATTGCCAATATCTTCGGGTGTGTCAGCAGCTGTCGATACAATTGGGCGCAGAATACGCACTTGACCTATCCAGAAAACTCAACATGTACAATAGTGCTACAAACAATACAAGCCTCCTGTCAAACTTTCTGACAACTGCGCGCTCCTCGTCTGGTGTATACAATTGAAAAGACTGTGTTGTCGAGGCGCTGCCTCGGCGGGGAAGCGCATAGCTGCCATCGTCGCCAGTCCGAAGGGGTGCTTCAAACCCCGCCTCTTTATCTTGAGATTGGAGCTCTATGCTCTCGTGGCCATCGTAATCGTCGTCGTCGAAGTCTGAATCCCCAGAGTCGGGTTCGGGTGTAAATCGATTCGCACGGGAACTGGAGCCGGAATCTGAAGGCACAATATCACTTCGAGCCCCTGATTTATCGCCGGGATGCGACGCCTGAGGGAAACTTGAGGCCATTCTGAGCCATCAAGATTGTTGAGCTTCAAGAAGCAGGAAAAATATATTCAATTCATAGTTTTTCGATTCCGTAGCCTCACCACCATCGTGGCCCTGAACCGGGATGCGGTTGGTTCTGGCTATGACGGATGCAGTGGAGACCCTTAAGGGTTGGCGTGGGGTACTTTTGCAAGGGTACCACGACCCACAAAGTAAGTGCGATGGGGGGCTGGAGCACGGATAGATTTCACGTAAGCGTCACATCCATTATCAGGTGAACTTTGAACTTCCAACAGAAACAACGCCAGAAATACAGAACAATTTCATTTAATAAAGCAAGTAAGCTATCTAAGCTACATGTAGGTCACTTGGGCGTAAAGGGCTCTTGCGTTTTTGGCAATGTTTGGCCCTTTACCTGCACCGTGCGACAGTATGAATTTTGGCGTGGATGCCAACTCTGACTGGGGGGAGAACAAAGTTGACACCCGGTGCCTGTGCGGATGACGAAGAAAGAAGAAGTAAATAAAAAGGTTTTGAGGGGAGTGTTGGAAGTGGCATTTGAACTTTCAAAGCCACCTGTATTCATGTATGTAGGTCACTTGGGCGTAAAGGGCTCTTGCGTATTTGGCAATGTCAGGCCCTTTACCCTGCACCGTGTGACAGTATGTATATTGGCGTGGATGCCAACTCTGACGGGGGGATCAAAGTTGGCACCCATTGCCGTGAAGTGTGAAGAAGAAACAAGAAACGAGAAAGAAGAAAGAACGAGAAGGATCTTGAGGGGGGAGTGTTGGAAGTGACATTTGAACTTTCAAAGTCACCTCCACTCATGTAGATCGCTTAGGCGTGAAGGGCTCTTGCGTTTTTGGCAATTTCAGGCCCTTCACCTGCACCATGCGGCAGTATTTATATTGGCGTGGATGCCAACTCAACTGCAGATGGAAGCTGCAGGAGTTGGCACCCGTTGCCTGAACGGTGATCCTTGAAGAAAAAAGAAGGAAGAAGGAAGAAGGAAAAGGGTGTTAGGGGAGGAGGGGGGGGGGTATTTATAGTCCTGGGTCTGTGACGCCAGATCACTCAAGCGCGCTATCACCAAATAAGCGCGATTCTCACGAGACGACGCCATTGGCCGGATCAAGCCAGATCAAGGAGAAGCGAATCAAAGTGAACGCTTGTAGGCGATGCAAACACTGCAAACGTTGGTCTAGTGCCGTAACAGTCCTGGGAGGAGTGCAAACACTGCAAATATCTGTCTAGCGCTTTACAGTTTCAAAACCAGACGTGGAAGACACGTTGCGTAGCCATATACATTGAAAGGGTGATACTGCAACTGTGACTCTCATTATTGGTCACCATAGACGTCCGCAGTTTGTACAGTTATCTTTGTTGGAGCTATGTTCATTATAGTTTATATACTATATACCCCAAATCTGATTCCATCGTCTACTATCACCATCCAACGGTCCATCCAATCTTCCAAATCTTGGAGGTGTTCCCGAGGTAGATTCTGGCAAGCATACCCATTCTCGGACACAGCCAGGGATCTCCTCTCGAACATGGCTAATACACAAGAGAGCCTGCTTAGGACCTAATCCTCGAATAGCAACGTTGCCTGCCCGTGATGCGTCGGATTCAACAACCTCACGCCAGCCATCCTTCCACTGGAACATCTTGGTCTCTCCATGAGCGAGGAAAAGCATGCATTTATCTCTCACGACCTCATCCATACCACCAAAAGATTCATCCAAAATAACAAGATCTGGCTTCTTGATAATGGCTCGTAGGAATAAAGCAACGCGCTGAGAGGAGAACGGCAGCTGGTTGAAGAGACATTCACTGGCCCATGCGGTTGAATCAAGAGCTGGCGTTGAGGCGTCACTGGCAGCAGCACCTAGCCGAAGTTCATGCTCGAACCATTTGAGGCAGGCTTCGACAGCCGCAACAGCGCTCTTACCCAATGTCGGAATTCCCAGGAACGTCTCCGACCAAGCGTTCTCCAGTGTCTGCTTAAGCGTCAGAGTACGTGGGATATGGTGGTGTATCTCGGGCGAAGAGTGGCCGATCCGTGCCTGGATGTCGAAGATGGATATTCCAGGTTTGCCTGGCTCAGGGAGACGTGACCGCCCAAACAACTTCACGGGCTGCGAGTATGTCTGAGGGTGGTCAGAGCAAATCAGAGAAAGAATGGTGGTTTTTCCACTCCCGTTCGCACCGATGATTCCCCATCGCTGGCCGCGCCTGACTTTCCAATGGAGACCCTTCTTGGGTTGGCCATCCACATCTTGTGTCCAGTTACCGAGGACGACTTTCGGGCCGTATGCTACACGAACACCGTCCATGTCAACCAAAATCTCTCCTGTTTCTGCTTCCTTCGATTCTTCCATGTCATCTCCTCGACTAGATGAAGGAGTTCCCGTTGCCTCTGAGGTGTCTGGCTCCACAATTCCTCGATCGGTGAGTGTCCTACCAATTTCATGGAGGGACTGAACTGGGATGCTGATAGCACTGCCACTGTTTGCTTTCAGCTCGCTCAGAACCTCTTCTTTTGGTCCTTTAAAAGCTACTTCGCATTCCGGGCGCAGATACATAAGATGCGTAATCCAGTCCGGAATTGGATCTTGAGGTCTCAAGGAAAGAATCAGCCTGGGATCGTTGGCCTTCGCAAGTCCATGTAGCAATGGGCTCAATGTCATTAGCGTTGGTGGATCCAACCCCATGAGCGGCTCATCCAGCAACAGCACTTCTGGTTTTCCAAGCAATGCCCTCGCAATCTTTGCTCTCCTTGTCTGCCCATTGGACAGGTTCGACACTGGCATATCGATAAGATCTCCGAGTCTCAAATCCTCAATGACTCTTTTCAAAGATGCCTCATTAATGGACTTGCTTTTTTCTTCTTCTGAGGGATTCAGCTCTGTCCTGCCCTGGAGGTAATTCAGGACGGTCCAGTCTGTGGCCTCCCGGTGAGCCTCATATCTCGCGCTCAGGTACGCCCCTCTGGTTCCTTGCCCCGACAAAACACCCTGCTCGCCACCAAAGCCGACATACTGTATCGCTCTACTAGGTATGCGTAATTCATGGTTCTTCTGATTTATCTCCTCGGAGTTAAGATACGGATATGACCGAGCGGTAGGTGGAAAGGACAAATACAGTCCTCTCAAAATCTGTAGAAATGTAGTTTTTCCAGAAGACGATGGCCCCAATATAGCCCAGTAGTGAGGATCCTCTGGGAATGACGGCAATTCAAAATTTAAATCCTTGAACAGTGCTGGATTGGCTTGTTTCGCAGCCAGGGACGAGGGATGATGACGGTAGAAAGTGCCATTTTTAATTTGTATTATAGCTGATTTAGAAGTCGCGGAGCTGTAGCTTCGTGAAGAGATCCTATGAAAGTGACCTTTTATCTGAATTAACCTCATGGCTCATAATTGTAGAAGTTCAGTATCATCGGCGTATGACTCCGCAAGGGGGGAGCTCCAGGCCAGGGTCCACATATCGCTTAGCGCGTCTATGCGTTGCGTTGTCGTTCGCGCTTACACGTCCGCCTCGCAGCCTGGAGCTCCCATCAACCAACGCAACATCAAAACAGCTATCAATCCACGACACCATTTCTCTAATCCTACTCAACTCATAAGAACACGCCATCCGAAGTAATCTCATCACATCCGCAGCCATGGTAAATACTCCCTCTTGACCCTCAATCCTACACCCCAAACTCCCTCACATCACAACTAACTATCACCAGTCTATGCGCATCGCCCCCGCCTCCGGCCACTCCTCCCTTCACTCCCACCTCGCTGCTAAATCCGCCGGCGCTCCCTCCGCCCCAGGTCTCCACGACATCCTCCGCGCAGGCGTCGGCCCAACCACCCACGGCTCCTCCGAAACCCTCCAGCTCGACTCCACTCACCCTCTCGAATCGCGTCTCGCACAATGGACCGCAACACAGGACAGCCTGAAGCTCGAGGGTCTGCGGAGGACATTCGGCATGGCTGAGCCGATTCGCCGGGGCATGGAGCTCAAGATCACGAGAGATGGAGAGTGGCGCCCGTTGGTGCTGGGAGGTGGACAGCCGAGTGTTCATGAGGATATTTTGGCGGGAAGGGATACGGGGTGCACGTGGGAGGATGTTTTCCAGGGGACGGAGATGAGGGGGGTGCAGGGCTTCCATGAGGAGCTGGAGACGAAGGTTAGGATGGGTCAGCAGTAGATGGACGGCGAAGTGGAGGTTGTACGAATAGCCTGGCGGGTAGATGGAGCTACATGGTATTTGCAGGAAGCATTGGCGATGGATTTCTAGGACGGGATAAGAATGCAAGGAGTCTCAAATACATTTCCTGTCACAATAAGGAAGAGCAGGTCATGGTGGAAGACCTGAGAAAATGACCTGCTTATCTATCATATGGAACAGGATCCATTGAATAATTCGTTCGCTGTGCCTTTGTAACACCACCCCATGGACCTCTCCACCCTCCCATACCTGTACAATTTCGGAACCAAATGAAAAACAGTTCCCCCTGCCCGTGCTAAACGAAGTGAACGGCGCCCCATGATGCTGAAGAAAACAATCCTGCGGTGTCATATGTGTCCGCAAATCAGGAACCAGAACGCCTGTGCAGCCCATCCATGTATCATCCCCAGCCTCGTGGTATCAAGAATCTGCCATTGCCGCCTCACAACCGCGTGGGGGCCAAAGCAGAACTAGGGAGAATGGAGAGGCAAAATCCTCCGTCGTATGGTGTCGTTATATCGCATTAAAATGCTCGCATGTTGGATTAAATTCCTGATTCGTCGTAACGTCTCATAGAATGACACAGCGTCCACATCCCGGTGTTGGTTCTGGCCGTTCATGCTGTCTGGCTTCGGCCCTCTTCCGCTCGGTCTCCTCCTCGTCCACTATGTCCTGAGGCCGCACTGTCATATGTACAACATTCGTCGCCTGCTCGTTGAATCTGCACTCTATTGATGGGGTTAGTCTAAAATCCTGCCACCCGGTTGGGCTGAGATTGGTTCCATACCTTTCAGCGGTACATTGTCATTCAACAACCGTCCAAAATAAATCAAACGGATACTGCTCGGGCTCGTAGGCTTCGCATCCCATTCTTCCCTCCATTCCTTCAGGATCAGCTCCTTCAGCATAATTACGCTGATGCTGTATGGGTCCTTCTTGCCAGTCTCCGTAACACCCGGGATGGTCATTTGCCGCTTCAGCAGATACCGCTCGTCCACTCTGTACCCATGTCGTGCTCCGGATGTGAGGAGAAGCATGATATTGCAGACTGGGTTCGCCACATCCGTCGAAGGCGATACGGTACTAGCCAGCGGATGTCCCTCCTCCGCCGCCGTCTCGCCCGTGTTTGAATCCAGAGACAATGGCGCCGAGCTGCTGACGACCTCCTTGCTCTTCTCCTCCGTATCAATGGCAGTGGAGTCCTCTGACGACTGCATCACTTCCTGGGCCTCGCCCACAGTGGTTGTTGGTGCTTGTTCTTGTGGCGCTACAGCGACTGGCGGCTGCGCTGGGGTCTCCTCCATTTCCCTGTTAACCATGCTGGACATCGGAGGTATCGGTCCAAATGGCGTGGGGATGTTCTTCGTGATGTCTGTTGTGACACTGCTCGTGCTTCTGGTCAGGTCGTCCAGCTCGATAGTGGCATTTGGAGGTTGCCCCAGTGGTCGGGGATCGGACCCAGTGTCGGGGCCTGACACTTGGCGAGGGTGAAGCGACTCCATTGGTGGATGGCCCACGTAGAGTGCTCTACTCCGCATGTGAGTGTAGGGATTTGTACCAGAGCTACGAGGAAGTATACACTTTAGTGCCCTGCGATAGTCGAATGAATGCTTCGCATCGAATAATATCTACAGTATATGGTAAAGCGCGTACATGTACTCTACGGTAGCACAGCAATCTGGAGCGGGGATGTGTCAGTGAGGTAGATGAAAGTAGTGAAGAGTACAAGAGTTCCAGTACAATGCCACGCCTGAAACCTTGTACCTCTGTTGGCAATGACGGAGCGAGATAAACATGGCCAAACGTCACAAATAGAGAGACATACACGCCGTGTACTCATACAAACAATCAAATCTACCCATACAGTTTACCGTTTCAAATCTGCAGCAATCAAAGCTATACGTCCCTAATAAATCCAGTTTGCATCCCATCTTGCTCACCGCGAGATCACAGGATTATTGCGTGCCAACTTGTTTTCCAAGGCAGTTCCTGATTGGCTTCACACTTATCTTGGTAAGTAGCTTTGGACTGGCTGGCCACTTCGGCATTTGGGTTCTTGCCACCGGCCAACGCGGAAGCATATGGATTACTACACAAGCTTTTCGGTTTACGGTATATTTTCAGGGTCTTCGAATGGGATATGCAAGACATGGTCGCGTGTTGAAAAAAATTGCAGTCTTCTGATCTGAGTCTATCTACTTGACTAATAACGTAGCATTTTCATTTCCTCGTGTATGTTCACGTAAACAATGACCACCCACGACAACCTTCTTCAAGGTCGATCCATGGGGGACACACATGCCGCCCTAATTGCCCATCTTCATCATGATATAAGGAACCTCAACATCCTCTCCGCTCTCATCGTCAGCGCAAATCTCAAAGATGACGTTCTTCTGGTGCTCAGGAACCGCCTTCTTCGATATCTGGGCCACTAGATCACTGAGCTTCAGCTCATAGCGGTCCTTCAGCTTCGCAGGTGGGAAGAAGCTAGCGTATAGCAGACTAACCCCAGAGCTCAGCATTGTAATGTCGAGACCCTTCGCCTTAAACATATCAATGAGCTCCCTGAGAGTGATATTGTCAACCTCAAACCTGTCCCATAGCTTGTCAACAGTGACTTCCCCATTTGGCCCCTTGTAAGAACCCTTCGGGCTCGCAATAGGCTCGCTGAAACCGAAAAAAGGCAATGCGAGGTTCACAAAACCGTTCTTGTACTGCTCAATGTCGTCCTTGCCGTCGAGGACCTTGTAGAGTTCAAGAATGACCAAGCCTGTTACGAGGGCAGTAGTTGTTGCAATGGCTGGGATAATCTTGCCAGCAATGAACTTTGTCTTGTGGCGGTCTGCAGGAGCGATCTTGTAGTTGTCAGCACGTAGGTTGCTTGCAGCCGTGATAAAGTCGATGTGGTAATTGGTGTCATCGTCCTTCTCAAATTCAACAGGATGCAGCTTGAATCCTGCCAGGCTGCTTGGTGGGGGAAGGGTCTTCGTGATCTCCTGCAGTTCGCTACCATCATCAAATGATGAGTTTGCAGCCGGCGCATTTGGGTCCTATAAGGGTCAGTGATGAGATTTAGAGTAGCTTCAGATGTCATGGTTACTTACGGGTTCGCTGTCGTCAGCCTGGATCTTGACGGCAGGGTTTGGCGAGAAGTCTGGGATAATCATGTTATCCAAAACCTTTTGGATAACCTGTCCATCCGCATCTTTAGTGTTGATTCCGTAATTGAATGCATGCAAATTAGCTCCAGCAATTACAAATCGGAGGTGCTCTTCGTTGTTTGGGTCGAATTTCAAAGGAGTTGGAGCACGCTTTGGTCCAGACCAAAATGGCACTCCGCTGGATGAGTTTGAGTCCTTCGGGAAATTGTACAGAAGCTGCTGGATAGCGTTGTTGTACTGGTTTTCAAAATGAAGGCGTGCCCAGATGACGCAGTCCTCGAAGCTGAGCGGCTTATCAGTAACCAAGTAATCTCTGATAGTCTCCAAAGTCGCTTTCTCGTTGCCACCTTGCTTAAGAGTTGTATCGATATAGTTTGGCTGGCTGAGGTAGAGGTTGACCGTTTCAGCAGGCTTGACGAAGTACGACTCAAATAATTCGCGGGCCCATGCAATCGTGTGTTCGATTTTGTTTGGGAAGCTCTTGAGAGTGCACATCGGGAACGACTGCTCGGGCGGGTCTTGCGAGCTCGAATACGATTCTGTCAAATGTGGCAGAATAACCTGTGTATTCCCCTTAGTGCCCAGGGTGCCACTCTCAAGTAGAGGCTTTCGGAAGAAGACGCAACGTCTGTCAACGTATGTACGACCGTCCACGTTGTCGAGAGCATTTGTGACACCGTCGAGAGATTCCCAAAACTCCTCGTTGAAGATGTGCTCAGTATCTTGGCCCACTCTGTCCCGCATGGTCACAATGTGGCCCTCTAGTGCTGGGTTCATAGCAACAACCGCTGCGGCGGCACTGTCGCTCTTCATCTTGCCAACATCCTTTGGTCGGAACAGGAACTGTCGGTTAAGATTGCTCTTCTCAATAGAATCCATATCGGTCACGGTTATTTTGCCCTTTGGCCCAGTTGCCAAGCCAATCATTGCCCAGTTCTTGAGCATCTCGCATCCAATTGCGCCGGCACCAACCAGGAACTCATTGGTGTTTGCCAACTTGTCTTGAAAGTCCTTTCCGAAAACAGCAATCTGGCCATCATATCGGGAGTTTGTCGGTTTGCACAGTTCTTCCGAGCGCTTGAAACTAGTCGGTAAAGACTCGAGGGAGTCGAAATAGAGCCACTGAACGATCGGGTGGAATTTCCCGGAGACGGCCTTTAGAACTTCCTGGGCCGCAAGGCCACCGAAGAAAGCAGCCATAGGGCTAAGGTCACCTTGAGCCTGGTAAGACAATTCCCTAATAAGCTTTTCGTCTATTTCCACCGACAATTTCTCCCTTTCCACAAACAATTTTGCGGAGCCGATTACGACTGCTGCATCATCGTCATTGTGTGGCCTTGGGAAGTGCCCATGGCCCTCAGCAAACGCGTGGAGGGCCTGGAATCCGACGTGAAGCTGCTCAGGTCGGTCCATCTTTGCGTAGTCGGAAATGAGAAACTCCGGGGTTTTCAGGCATTCCGAAAATGGCTTGAAGTCGATAAACTTGGGCATTTTGACCTGAGTGTATATTCCTCCTGCCTTGTATTGGCCTAGACCAGAAACGTCGCCGATCGAGAAGGTATAAGGTCCCTTAACCGTGATTTTACGGGGATCTGAGCTGTTGAGTGCTTCCATTCCTTGCAATTCCGTGAAGGTAACGTAATCGCCATCTTCTAGGCCATGCCTGGTCTCGTCGAGGGCAGAAACGAGGCCCTCTTCGTTGATGCTAGCGACAATTCCAGACACTGGGGTTTCGCCACTTGGGTCGAGGACTGTGAATTGCTTGCCGAAATCGCAAAAGATAGATCCGAATAGGCCAAAGGTATCGGCAACAACAAGGTAAATGCCCTTTTGGTGGCAGTAGTCACCAATAACTATTTGGTCTTTGACCGGAGTGTCCGTGAGAACAATTACTTGGAATTGGTCAAGTGCGGCGAGATTTGCTGTCAAACTGGGCTCATCAAGGACCGACACCGGGGTGTATGCGTTGAGCTCTGCCACGCGAGGGGCAGTAACGAGACCTCTCTCTTTTCCTACATCCTCGGCGTGAATGAAGAATTGCGACGACAGGTCGGATATGGCTGCTGGTGTTCGGTCGTAGAGTGTAAGGCTCTTGACTCCAGCAAGAGCAATGTTCTTGGCAACTTCGACTCCCAGACCCTTCAACCCCACGATGAGGACGTTCGACGCAGACATGCGCTTCATAGCCTCGTGTCCGAGGACATATAGCTGCCGGCTGTAGAGCGACTCGTCGATATCATTGTTGGTGGCGGAGGGGCCGTCGACCTGCATTTTGGTCGCCATATCTGTTCCTGATTTTAGGCTGCTCTACAACTAACGATTAGTGACTGAATCTCATCTCGAAGCAAGTCTTCATGCATAACAAAAGGTGTCTTTCGCCACCAGCATAGGGGGGAGAGCTTGGCCGGTTGCTTACCGTCAAGGTTCGTTTGACAAGTCGGGGTTCAGCCTCAGAGGAAGCCTTGCGTTTGCCCTGCTGGGTCACACCTTCTGTGTCTGTGATGGATGTAATTTTGAAGGTCTAGCCAGTGGCCGAGACAGCTGGGGATATGGTTTCGATCCGGATGTAATAGACACTTCGCCCAAGGTAAGTTTCGTAATACCCCACCTCCGTCTCAGAGTAGTGACGTCTCGGGATGTATGATGACGGGTAGGTACAATGCTCAAATCGGACGACAGATATTATATGGGAAAAGGAATCAAAGGCGGCAGTTGTAGTTTGCAAGAAGAAAGAAGTTTGAATATCTCAAGAAGTTGTACTCCAAAAGGTGTGTGGTGATGTAAGTTGTGGTACAGCTAGGAGGTACTCTTTGTCTTGACTCAGGTAGGTGTAGCAGGGAAGGTGCTGGAGCTGTGCTGACATAGAGGGATGGATGGATGTCCCCGCCTTTGCTGCCTTACGGGACAAGAGGGGTTGCCTTATGCGCGTCAACCTGGTGATTATCGATAAGCGACTGATAAGGAATCCCGCACCGCGTCCGGATGACGCGACGAACATTATATGAGAGCACAACCTGTGAGCAACTGACTTTTCCTGGGATCAATGGCAATGTGTATATGAGGATATCAACGTAGTTGAAACCCGGAGTTTTTGACCCTCTGTTCACTTAATATTACGACAGCTAGCCCGGCAGAAGATGTGGTGTTGACCAATGTGTCGGTTCGAATTGCTGGGATCCATCATCTTGCTGTTTCACGCCATCTTTGGGAGGAAAGGACAGACTTATAACTCTAAGTCGTAAGTCAATTCAAATCAGTAGCAGGTGCAATTTTTAACAGCTTTTATAGACCATGTTACACGAGATCATCCTCTCCCTCAGCGGCCATCCCTCTCCCCTCCTTACAACCGGCACTTCAAATGCATCCTCCGACCTCCTCTCACCCCCCGAGAAGGCCCTCCTAGCCTCAATTGCGCATCTTAGTAACTTGCATTGCAAGTTACTCTCACATACCGATAGCATATCTTCCAGAAGCCAATCCAGCATCTGCCAAGCCGTCGCAACGTCAATCCGATCCACACACCTTGTTATGTTCCAGCAGAAAGTTTTGGATGTGGAAAGCAGTATCCTTCAGAAGGACTCTGGTATTGTCGGCGCTTATAATGTAGTCCCACTCACTGCTATTACTGGGCAGTTCTTAGAATGGACCAGACGCATGGAATGGTTCTGGGAGATTACAGAATTCATGGAAGCGAATGGCTGCATGGGGTCAGGCATAATTAACAAACTATGCTCTGAGATGCAGACGGGTTACTCAGACATTGAGCAAGTTGCGTCGAGTCTTGTGCAAGTTGCTGAGAGCGCTTGGCTCAAGCAAGCATCCTGCTGGATTCTACATGGTCGCCTCCCTGCCTTTGGCGAACACGATTTTTTTGTCTTCCAAGGCGAAAACGGAGAGTACGAGGTAAAGCAGGAATTACGGCCGGACTTTATAAACAGGTCAACAGCAAGTTCGATTCTGTTTGTTGGGAAATCACTCACGCAAATTCGAACCAAGAACGCCAAATCTGCAACCAGCATCGCGGCTCTCCTTCCAAAGCACTTACAACTACTATCATCAATCCCATATCCCATCTCAACATCCAATCTCTCGACTTGTATTACGTCAATTCGAAAGAGTCTTTCGCAATCTGCTCTCCAAGAGTTGTTGCCTCTCTCAAAAATCATACAAATACTGGCGTTATTCCACGATTTCTTCTTGCTGAGTCGCGGAGAGTTCGCAGTTGCGTTGATAAATGAAGCGGATGAGAAGATAAGGTCTCGATGGCGCCGATCAGACAATCTAGCCTTTGAAAAACGAAGTGGGCTGGGGGACGTTGTTGTTAAAGAAGGTGAGGTGACGGCAGTGTTGGCACGTACCTGGGCAGCAATATCTGCTCTGCATGGCCTGAATGACGAAGATGAAGATCAATTAGAACTTGCCAGGAGCTTAGTGAATCTTAGCATCGTGAAGCCCAAAAAGGAAGATGCGAACTTGTCCAAAGCAAACCCACCCACGCCATTCAGCACCTTACTTTTATCAGTCCCAACTAGTCTATCGTTGAAGATACCATCACCACTGGACCTATTCTTAACTTCGAAAGAAGTAGATATATACGCAGACATCCATACTTACCTTCTTTCCATCCGTCGGGCGCATATGCGACTCTCCGACTTGTGGAAAATCACATCTCTACGCAGAGACCACCCTCCGCCACCTCCACCGCCACTCGGCAGCACACCCCATGGCCGAGCAACAACAATAAAGCTGCGCCAACGTGGGAAATCACGGAGCAGGCAAATGCGTAGGGCGTGGGCAACGAGCAGCGCTGGATTATACCTCCTTGGCGAACTGGAGGCATACTTCCATGGCGAAGTCGTAAAGGGGACTTGGGAGAGCTTACAGGAGTGGCTAAATGGCCCTACGCCAGCTTCAGCATCAACATCAGGCGCGGCTCCAGGTGCAGATGAAGATTCCGATGAGGACATTTGGGCAGCTGCTGGAAAAGCGCTACCGGACACAATATCTAACGATCATTCTCACGATCCTCAAACTATCTCGGTTGCCCACCAACGGTACCTATTGTCCCTCAAGCATCAACTCTTACTTACCTCACCATCCTTCACCGACCCCTTATTCCAACTTCTACAACAGGTGGACCACCTTGTTGCACTAGTACATCGGATTAACTCCGTATGGTCATCGCTCGACCTGGAAACAGACGAGGGCGTCATCGACGCATTTTCCGACTTCCACAAGGAGGAGACAGATGTCCAGGGCCAACTTGTATTGGCGGCACAGAACGTAAAAGAGGCGATCAATGTGCTGATCGTCAGCTTGAGAGATATAGATCTTGACGTCGAGGGGCGAGAGAAGAGGCTTGAGCAGCTTGAAGCGGATATTGTGGATGTTGACCTGAGTGGAGAGGATATTTATAAACCTAGGAAGGTTGGGAGAGTCGACAGACTACTGATGAAACTGGATTTTGGACGGTGGCTTGCTCCATTAGATACTGAAGAAGGGGACTTTGAATAAATGCTATGTCTGGAACAAGCGTGGAGATATATTGCTGGGGGGCTTTACAGGGCTGTGTATGACTTTAATAAACAAAATATACATATTTATATACATATTATGGGTTCTCCTGATGCTTAACATTTTATTTTGCTGCCAGATGCTCTGTATGTGATATGCTAATGACGATTTAAATTATCGACTTCCTCAGAAGTGGCCCAACCTGCTTCCGGCTCATCCCCACATTCTTTTGAACCCAGCAACGCCTCCACTGTGTCTTGCTATCTGTACTATCCAACCTGCCAGATTCCCGGTCCTGTAATCGAAGTTCCTCGCTCGCCTTCTTTTCAAATGTCATTGCTGCCTTCACGCCAGCTTCATCTAGGCCCAACAGCAGTAGCTCGCGGCCATACTGGCCGTTATGCGTGAACGACGTCATTACAGCGCAAACGGATAGTTTTCGCGATTCTGCGAAGTCGTGAACCTCTTCCCAGAAGGAATCCTCATTCTTGACCTTGCCGAGAAGGAAGTTTATATCTTTCACAGCACTTGACATGCCCAGGTTGATGCCTTGGCCTTCGGTCCACTGCTTGTAGTCCTTCCGGAGGATATCATTCAGACTTAGATCATCGATGGCTTGCTTTGCGTCGTTGATCTCAGTATAGTAGCCATCTCTATCATATTTGTCTGGCGATAAACTTCGAAGGATTTTCTCCAAGGTTTCGGCAGCAGTTATGTCATGCTTGGTAACCTTGTCCTTATTCTTTAGATTCGCCGTGTCGATTAAAACGGGGGCCAGTGCTATTCTCGCCCACGAACTGTCGTAGTTAGCGGCTTCGTTGCCATGGGTCAGCTTGTCCCAAGCTTCTTTGCAGTGGTTCACAATGAGACTTGCACAGCTGCCAGCCTTTTCGACTATCCTTGGCTCAGAGCCACAGTCCTTGGGCACCTTGTTCTCCTCGTCATGGTGGTCGATGCAGCCAACGACCCGGTCACCGTACACACGTCCAAGCTCGCCTTGGAGGGAGTTATGATCTACAAGAAGCCATCTGGTCTTCTCTGGGGAAAGTAATGCTGTCCGTTTGGAGGGGTGAGGTAGATCAGTGAGCGTGATTAGTTCGCTAGCCTTGATACCCGCATGTGACAGGATCGGGGTCAGCTCTGTCCGTAACGAAACATCAGCAGCAGGAATGTTGGCTATAGGGACATGTACATTCGGCGGTATTGATGTATACGTTCTAATGTAGGCGTAGGCAATAGCACTGCATATGGAATCAAGATCTGTCTCTCGTCAGACCAACTCGTATAGCACGTGAGAGCACAGGGATGGCAAGATAATGCAGGCGCAGATCATATGCAGTGATAAATCGGGAAGAGTAATAAGGTCTTTACCAGCGGATTCATTTCCAACAACAAACGTGATGGGCTGCGCATGTTGGGCAGCAGTATTCAAGGTAGCCTTGGCCGTAGCAAGGAACGAGTTCAAGGACACCCTTGGTAACGCCATGGCTCGATTATTTGCGTTGTAACGGGATCTATGGGGCGGACTTTCATGCCCTCCAACTAATATACAGGGTAGGAGCTGATGCCGAGGTCCTAAATGGTATGGTTTGAAATATAGTGAGTTCATTGGGGAGCAAATCCGCGTCTGGGGTACAGATCCCTTCCTGTTTCGGCTAGCGACGAACTCTAATTCGACCCCGACATGCACATGAATCTAGACTCCGATTATGCCCGAAAGTAATCCTGCTATCATATGGGAATTTGAAAGAGGGGTTTGTGGGATATATTGGGCTGTAGTCGCTCGTAAACAAACTGTCATGAGTTACTCTGTCAACTGATTCAATAAAATTATTATTATTTTTTGGCATACAATAATTACAAGAAAATAACCCCATTTGTTTGATATCCCAGGGCATGAGTCTGGTTTCTCATGACTCTCCTCCCACTTACAAGCCAGTATAAAGAAGGCACATAAGCCGTTCACCTCATATAAAGCAACTACGAATCAAACCTGATAACTACTTATCATATCTACGCATAATCCACCAACCCGCCATTCAACATGTCCTCTCAAGCCTCCACCGACACGATGGACGACACGTGCTGCCACATCTGCGAGAGAATGAATTTCAGAGACCCGGCCTGGAAGCAATATGTCCCATCAAGCCACTGTGTGCTCTGCGATCGCCCCTTCTGCTATGTGCACCAGGAACAAACCGAGGCCGACGGCGACGTCTGTAAAGCGAACCACGGAACGTACTATAAGGTCCACCACCATATGCTCCCTGGAAAGGTGTTCACGAGCAAGCAGGAACGACAAGAAGAGCTGGGAGAGGAGGTCATTGCACGCCAACAGAGACAGAGAAAGAAAAGCATCGGCTGGACACCCCAGGACAACGAGGATGATAGCAGACGCGTTTCCCTCTGATTCTGTGAAGCGAAAGGACGATGGATGAAGCTGGTCAATTAGGTAGCGAGCCGTGTGCCTGACTTTATAGCTCTATGCATTATTTTTGACATGAATCTATATGCCCGTGCAACATTGTGCCATCCTCAAAGCATACATCGTGCAATTCGTTACAACCCCACGGCCTAAAACGTAGCATCTGTCAAGCCCGTATCGATTCAGCAACGCTCAAATACCCTGTAAAGCCCCTTCAGATTTGCGACTTCCAGCACCGCCCCCTTCATCAACGCTTTGGTAGCAATCAGTCTCCCAGAAAACGCTGGGAACAACTTCTCCTCCACCGCTTTTCTGACCACATTCCTCCGTTGCTTGATTTCTTCATCGACGTCCTCCTCGCCCCCTTCTCCTTGGCTTGGGGGAAGCTGTTCCGGAACATAGAAATCTGCTAGCTCGTGCAGAAACGTGTCAAAACACAATTTCTCGTCCATCCAGTTAACGTGCGGTCCCAAGCGCATCAAGAAGCGTGGCAGTTTCGCGAGACTGGGGGTATACCCTTTCATCAGCAACGGTATGCTAATCAGATCTCCGTCTGGAGAAATCTCCATCGTGAAGTACTCAAGCAGCATTTCTCTCCTCTCAATAAGTTGTGCACTAACAACCTCCACTACCTCTTCGATATCGAATTCGTCTTCCTCGCAGGCAGGCTGCATCCTTTCTTTCTCATGGGCCGCCGCGATCCTGAGCAGGTCTTGAATTTTCGGCGGAACTTCAAACCGAATGGCACCGAAATTCCCGAAATCTGTCAACCCAAGTTGATAGAAGTATTCGGATGACACCATGCCATAGTCGACAAGGAATAGTTTAACTCCAGACTGCATAGCTGCCAAGCGCCGCCTCTCGTCAACAATACCGACAAAAGTATGACTGGCAAACATCTCTGTTAAGTTATTGTGCATTTCATCCCGAACAGTTGCGCGTAGTTCCTTGATAGTGACCAGGCGGCAGGTTACCGGTTCGCGGTCAGAGTGTTCATACTCCATCTCGTTGCTAGATAACTGCGTCCCTTGGGGAAGGTTTGCTGCTTCTGCCCCTCCAGAGCCTGGTGCGAGCATGGTTGTGATCTTTCTGAGCTTCGCATCAGTCCGTACAAGATTATTTTCATAGAGTTTTTGTGCTGATTTTGGAACCGGCGTGCTTGGGCTCTCTCCGCCTGCAGTCCCGCTGGGTGCTCGAGCCCCAGGAAGAAGACTCTGTGTCATGAATGTCCGGCTTGTATCGATATTCGCCAACTTCACGCGGATATCGACGCATATCTGCTCAATAATCTCGTCTTCGTTGAGAAAATTAACTTCTCTTTTGGTGGGATGCACATTGACATCCACACGGTGAGGATCGATTTCCAGGCTCAGGTACGTAAACGGGTGACCTCCTTTGGGTAAAAATGTCGAGTATGTTTGCTCGATAGCCTTGCGGATATTCGAAGACTCAACGCAGCGGTGGTTAATGAAAAGAAGAAGGGTGGTCTTCTTGACGTGATAATTGGCGTTCGTAGTCCATCCATTTGCCACAAATCCAAATCGACTCTCAGCAGAGCTAAACTCAACCAACTCGTTGGCGACAGCGCTGCCGTGTATTTGACGTATACGCTCTGTCGTGGAAGCGTTTTGTGAAACGGACAAAGAGGTACTTGATTCACCATGTTTCTTGCAGCTGAATGCAACACCAGAACAGTGGACGGCATATCTACCTACCATGTCCAGGATCCTATTGTACTCTTCAGAAGCAGATCGGAAGGCTCTTCGCCGCGTTGGAATATTATAGAACAGGTCTTCCACAGTAATCTGCGTACCTTGTCGACCAGCCACTGGCTTTGGTTCTGCCGACTGCCCAGGCTTGGGAGGAGATAGCTTGCAGCTTGCGTAGCTTGCTCGATAAGCACAGTTTGAATCCTTCGTCCTTGTAGTGACGGTCAGATGTGCTATGTAACTAATACTGGCAAGAGCTTCCCCTCTGAAGCCATAGGTGCCAATTGAAGTCAGGTCCTCGAAGGACTTCAGTTTCGAGGTTGTAAACCTTTCGCACAGGATAGACAGATCTTCTTTCTGATACAAATTAGTTTTCTTGTCATAACAGGCTTTCTGCAACTGCATACATCTATGCCATGGCCATTGTCTGTGATCTGGAGCAACTTCAGACCGCCATCTTTGACGACGACATCGAGTGCTGTTGACCCAGCATCGACCGAGTTTTCTATCAACTCTTTCAAAGCATGGACTGGAGCCACGATAATTTCGCCCGCTGCGATTTTATTCACCACATCGGGGTTGAGTGCCTTCGTAGAAGTTAGGTTTGGACGTTATAGCAGAATTGGTGGGGCCTACCTTGATTCTTCGAGGAGGTGAAGCATCCAACGGAACATCATCCGCTTTCCTCTTGGAACCTGTGGGTAGAGTCTCCACGGAGTCGATTTCCATCTTTTATCGTGATATTTCAACCCTCTAAGATGGAATTTGGCCCTTTAACCACGTGCAGAGGGAAATGGGGTCTCCCAGGGGCCTCACGCCTTCCCTTCCTTACAATAATTTGACGCGTCGGCGTTGATTGAGAGTTTCTTTTATCGGAGATATAATATGCTCATGCGCATCCCACTGATTTTTTATCACCAATCCAAATATACCTATTTTATATTTTTTTTTCTCACGCGTCTCGAATGTACCGCGTGGAAATGCTGGGAACGGGTGTCGTCGTCATACATACAGTA
This sequence comes from Pseudogymnoascus sp. 03VT05, assembly GCA_001662645.1. Taxonomy (NCBI): domain Eukaryota; kingdom Fungi; phylum Ascomycota; class Leotiomycetes; order Thelebolales; family Thelebolaceae; genus Pseudogymnoascus; species Pseudogymnoascus sp. 03VT05. The sequence continues at coordinate 78,384 of KV459387.1, read as the reverse complement.
GTATCCTCCAGCCGCTAGCGCTGCAAGGGGGACGGCGATCAATGGCATATCGCAGCCTCGCGTTATCTGGGGATTTCCTTCGGGTTATCCATACTACTATTGTATAGTTATATGTATGAGTAGGCGCCACCCAGACGTCTCTATTACGGTCTCTTCCCGTCGGATACTATTATAATCATTTGAGCGTCGGGGGTTCTGCTTACAGGGCTACATTGGGACAACAGGGAGCTCCGCACGCCCTTCGACGCTGCCACATGCGTATGGGAGCAACAACTTACCCAGCAGCGCTCGAGACGACATGGGATAATGGCCCCCTCAACACGATTATTCCCGGGCGATGAAGAGCTAGGCAAACGAGATGATGACCACAAGGTACGGACGAAGCCTATCGCAGGGTGGCATTACAGACGATGGCTGCTCCGGAGGAATATGAAGCGAATTGGCCTCACTCTGTTGGCTCTTGTTGCATTATACTATTTCGTCAAAAATATACCCACAGATCTGAAACAACCTTCAATAAGGCCGTCCTACGGCCACTCCCCGTCGCGGGGTGGTGGGATGTCCGGACCGCGACCACCTTCACCCGAAAAGACACAAGCAGCACCGACGGGCGATGAACTTGAGGGAGAGAAGCATTGGTTTAATGGACCCATTAAATTCTACGAACTGGCGACCTCGTTGTATTTGATAAATGGTAAAGGGAGAACCGACTTCAACAACAACGTCGTTTTTGCCGCTGCCAACCTGAAGAGCGCCGCGACCTTGCTGCCTCTTGCATGCGAGATGGCAAGATGGAAACGAAATGAGGTTCACTTTGCCTTGATGGGCCGAGAAGAGATCCCCATGAAGACCCTGGAAAAAGTCAATGGAATTACCGCAGATTGCAATGTTCGGATGCATGGTATGAACTCAACTCTCCGTTTTATGATTTGTTGCTAATTCCTGTTCTCTGTTCCAGATGCGCGACCTGATTATGGCGTAGAAAGCACCGACTTTAGAATGGAAGTCAGCAGTGGAGCTGCATTGGGTCACATAAACAGCTATATGCACCCACAAGCCGTCATCGTGGACAATTCTGGCACCGAGGAGGAGTATTTTCTCGCAGGGATAAGAGACCGATCTATAGAAATCGGGAGAACCCTCATTGAGCTTCCATATAATGCTGAACAAAGCTTAATGTGGCTTACGAGGCTAGATAGCTCGTCTTTGAATGGTAAGTCACCCAAGAATAGCTTATTTGAATAGCTTGTTAACAATGTTCAGCATATAACAAAGTCAGTGTTGATATACTGATTCACGCCCAGCCTTCAGCGTCTGGATCATTAATAAGGCTCTTAACGTCATTGAAGGGAGCGGATTATTTCGGGTCTGCACCTCCTCGCCTGACGATCGAGTTGCCTAATGATGTTGACGAATTTGCAACCCGATTCTTGGCGAACTCGTTCAGCTGGCCACCAGGAGAGTTTCCCGTGCAGGGGAGCGCCCAGCAACTTACACTACGTCGACGGATACCACACGAGAGACTGACCGCCGAGGAAAGCTCCATCCGCTTTCTCGAGTCTTTCTGGCCGGCGAATCGATTCACATCTCACGTCCTGGTCCTTTCTCCCCAGGTTGAATTGTCGCCACTCTATTATCACTACCTCAAGTATGCGCTCTTAGAATATAAATACTCCTCAGCAGCCGCCTCCTCAATGAGGTCCCACGAGGACCTCTTGGGCATCTCCCTCGATCTCCCCTCAACCTACCTCAATGATAGTACGCCCTTCACAGCGCCACCGAACCCCGCATCAGCGAAGGCCCCAGAAGCTAACGGTCCATCCTTCCTCTGGGGCTCTCCAAACAGCAACGCAGCCCTCTACTTTGGCGACAAATGGACTGAGCTCCATACCCTCGTCTCACACTCGCTGAGCTCCGCCTCTTCCGCACCCAAGAAACTCATCAGCACTTCCTACCCATCTTGGCTCGAGTACATCCTCACTCTATCCAACTCCCGCGGCTACTCGATGCTCTACCCCCAGCTGACAGCTGGCGACGCCCTCGCTACCGTGCACAATGAACTCTACCAGCCACCCGAAGAATTCGACAAGCCAAAGTCCGAAACTGAGTCGACAACAGAGGATGGCAATTTAACAGCCGACCCGGCACAGCATCTAAGCTTGCAGCACAAGGAGTTTCCTCTGGCGCATTCGAACCTAGTGAATATGCTCCCAGATAACCAGGTGCTAGCGCCGCTACACACCATCCCGTTGTTGACTTGGGATGGGAGGGTAGTGGATAGGTTTGATCTCGGTGATGAGGCAGAGGAATTCAGTGCGAAATTCCGCCGCGAGGTGGGTGGTTGCAAAAAGCCTGTCCCAGCTAAGACAAGGCTCGTGAATATGGGCGTGGAGAATCTATTCTGTGAAGGAGGGAAGGAAGATGAGGTGCCTGAAAAGGCGAGTGGCGAAGCGGCCGATGAAGCTGATGATGAGGTATCTGAAGAGGCGCTCGATGATGAGAGTGTAGAGCCTACTGAGACGGAAGAGAGCCATAGCACAACGCCTGCTCACTCCCACTCCACGGAAACGGCTGGTGAGGCACACATGAATGCAAACCTGGAAGAGGGGATAATCGTCGGGACATGATGAATATGACGAAGTGTACTGTATGTATTATCTGGGTCTGCACCTTTCGGTTAGCCTGCACTGGAGACACTGCCTCTCCCTGGTAGGAAGGCACAGCATGTATTTTTTTCGACGGACTATGAGTATAGAGCTCATAGTCGAGTCTAGGCTAGTATGCCAAAGCACTGTTTTTCCAAATGCTATACCACACACATAGAGTCATCAAGTAGTGAAATATTAGTCATCTATTTTTTATAAAGCAGATGACACGGCCCTTCCCATTCGACGGTCAACCAATGTCTAGGGCTAGCTTATAGTACAGTGTATCATATTGTGTTCCAGCGCCCTCCCCCAACCCTTGTCAATGCCCCGTTCAGCTCGTCGTATCATCCCACTCTGGGTTCTAGGCTCATATTAGTTGAAGTTCATCGTAAATAGCTAGAGATTGCTTACCTTTCTTAAAATAACCAGGCCCTCCAGCGTGCTCGACAAGCTGATGTACTGCTCGTCCTCCAACTCAGCCCTCTCACCGTACGCCAATAGCACTGGCGTGCTCTGTGTCTGCCAACCAGTGATCGTCTTCGGGCGTCCGGCCTGGCCAACAACATCCACGGCCTGTCCGACGCGTACGTTGACGGTCAAAGGCTTCAGGTTCTCGTCGAGAGTAACGAGGAAGCGCGGGTGCATCGATGTGACCAGGAAGTATAGGAGGTAATGCGAGTCCTTGGTAATGAACAACTTGGAATCGATCATAGCGACCAGAACCGCCAACAAGCCGGCGGTGGAGACGCTCGACAGAACTTGCCTGTCCGTGTGGAAGGGGTTAACGGAAAGTGTGCCCTTGCCCATGTGCACCAGGCCCTGAGCAATGCGAACCATGAAGAGGGATTCAGCGTCACGGTGGTAGTAGCTGGCGAGTTGGCGCAGGAGCTGTGCCAATCTGGCGTTGTTGGTTCCGGCGCCCACAAGACCCATAGAGAAGATAGCATTAATGGCGACATCGTTATCATTGTCGTGACTGTACCTGGAAAGGGTGTCGTAGATCTTCATCTGTGGGTTGCTGGGGCTGATCAAGCCCATGGCCAGAGGAACAGCCTTGCGGATGTTGGGCTCTCCGTAATGCATCAAGTGTCCAAACTGGCGGAGGACCATCTCCTGGCCGACTTCTTCTCCCATCGCAACTAATGCAAGACCGATGACGGCATATGCTTGCAATAGCTCGTCGCCCTTCTTGTCGTCGCTATCTTCGATGTGGTCGTTACAGATGTGGAGCAGCTCCTGGAGCTTTAGAACGGTACCTGTTCCTGCCCAGGCGCAGATCTCGGCTAGAACCGATGTCGGCTTGGACATTGGGTGGTCGATGGCCTTCAGCGTCTCCAGAATAACGTCAACTTCCTCCTGGCGGTTGAAGAAAAGCAGGCCAAGGCCAAGTGCCATGAACCTGGTCCACTTATCCTTCAGCTGGTGCTTGCGGTCATCATCAAGGAAAGTTTGGACAATAGCCTCGCTGACATCGCTATTCGAAGAGCCAACGAAGATAAGTCCAAGCGACAGCGCAGCCATGGCTGAAGTCTGCATGTCCAAAGAAGTATCTCCGACAAGCGGTAAAAGCAGAGCCAGAAGCTCATCCTTGTTCGACCCAGCATATGCCAAGCCCAATCCCATAATAGCAGAGACTCTGATTAGAGGCTCCTTGTGGTTAAGCTTATCCGAGTCGCCAAGCAGAGCCAATGCGGGATCGGAATCCAGACGCACGCCACTGTTTACAATACCGGTGGCCAACAAAGCACCTGCTTGAATCTCGGTCTCCTCGGCGTACGTGTAGCGATCAATCTTGTCCAAACCAGCCTCGACATCCCACAACAGGAGGGTACCCATGGAGGCAACCGTTGAAAGCTGGCCCTCCTTCTTAGTCTTCCACACCCAGCTGGACTGCTGCTCTTCCACCAACATCATCTTATCGTTGCCGAATCCGGCGTTGACGAAGGCATTGACAAAGCTGGCTGCCAAGTTGTGTGCCGCGGAAGTGGTGTTTGTAGTACCAGCAACCCTAGTGCTCTCAAGATGGCTCTTGTAGATATCCTCCGTGGACTTTGGGTCCAGAATGTTTAATTCCTTACCCAAAGCCTTGAAGTGCTCTGGCAGCTTGATGTTGTTGAGACAGTCAGCGATCTCCTGTTCCTCCTCAGTTTCCGTTGGCACATCCAGCCAGATTTGTTGTCTCGCGATCAGGAACGCCATCTGCTTCTTGAGCGCCACATCATCCGTCGAGTCGAAGTCTGAGCGAATCAACTCAATGTCGTTTAACCTAATAGCCAAGACGATCGCCTTTGTAAGTTGGTTGTATTTTTTGTAGATATCGTGTGCAGTGCGGAGGAATTGTTGATCTTCCGGGTAGGTCAACAGGTTGACCATGCTGACCATATACAAACAGACGCGTGGGTAGGTGTTCTCATCCAGGTACTTCGGGAGGTCCTCTATTATCTCAAGTTCGCTCATCAAATCCACGGCGTCGGCCTCGGCGTTGCTCTTGAGGAATAATGGGACCAGAACCAGGGCCAAGTCGATCAGGTCCTGGCTGGGCTCATCGTTTGTTAATCTCTTTGGGTACACCTCACCGATCTCCAAGGCCAGATGCCTCGTGTATTCGTGGCCCCAGGACTCGATATCTGCCGTCGGTGCTAGCAATCTGTACTTGAGTGTGTCCTGTCTGTCCTCATCCGAAAACGTCATTCCAATAACAGAGATCACGTCCGCCAGAGAGGTCTTGTTGTCGCCCTCATCCCACTGCTCGTACAGCTTGATCATCGGCTCGTAGTGCGGCCTGAGGAATTTGAGGGGTTTCGGTACCGCGGTCATCGAAGATGTCGAGGTTTTGATGGAGTCTTTGATCGCTTCCAGTGACGGCTTATACAGATCTGTGTCCGGCTCCTACAACGCCGTCAGTACGAGAACCATTATCATTGAGGGCTAGGAATATAAATTACCGTCAGGCGCTCCACGAGCATGTCTAGTTCGCTTTTAAGCTGCTGGTCCTCCTCGCTGAGAGCCTCCGCTGTGGCAAACAGTCAGTACGTTGTAAACACCGGAGTGGTGGCAGCCTCGTCATACCTCCAACAGCAGCCTCCTCCTTCCCATTAGCAAGCGGCTTGCCATCCTTATCCTTCTTCACCTCCTTCGGCTTGCCAGCATCGCCATCGACAGCCTTTCCCTTTCCCTTGTCGACCGAGTTGGGCGCCTCTGCGTCTTTCGCCATCGTGGAAGCTCACAGAATGGTAACCGTGCGATGTAGCGGACAGCGACGCAACTGAGGCGGAGATGAATCGAGGGGTTGTAATAAATAGACTTCGCTCTCTATATTTCGCAGAGCGTTTCCAAGGCAGGTAGATGTCAGAACGCGGAGGACTGAGGTGCGGATGGAGTTTATATGGGTTTGGGGTTTCTAAGCTTCCGCGTGTAAATACACGCCTAGAGCTTCGCTCGCATCGTTCGTGAGAGGACCACATCCATTAAGTAAGCGGGCCCGTGCGCTAAGCTGACAGGGGTGGCCTATCATGACCGCCCACGGCAGAAAAAGTGCACGACGACGATAATTGATCGTGTGTGAGAAGCCCCGAACCTGGCTCTAAATACTTTCAAATAACAACCGCAAATATGAAGTTGGACACGAAATATATGCGCTATATCACACAGGAGGACTGGAAAGTCCTCACTGCCGTAAGTCTTACACCCACTCCTCACCTTGGCCTGCCCCGCCACTGAACCCCTCCAACTAACCATACTCCAGGTGGAAATGCTCTCGAAAAATCACGAAGTCGTCCCCACGAAACTAATTGGGCAACAATCTCACCTCGGCGGTAGCACCGCGCGCTCCATCTCCGCCCTTGCAAAGATCGGCCTGATCGCACGCCTGCGCAACGCAAAATACGACGGCTACCGCCTCACCTACGGCGGCCTCGACTACCTCGCATTACACACGCACAACAACAAGAGCGCCGTCTACAGCGTCGGCAACCAAATCGGCGTAGGCAAAGAATCCGACATCTTCGTCGTCGCCTCGCCCACAGGCCGCCAGCTAGTCCTCAAGATCCACCGTCTAGGCCGTATCTCCTTCCGCACCGTCAAGGCGAACCGCGACTACCTCCGCAACAAGCAGGGCGGGTCATGGATGTACATGTCCCGCCTCGCGGCCTTGAAAGAATACGCCTTCCTCGTCGCCCTACGCGAGCACAACTTCCCCGTCCCCGAACCCATCGCGCAGTCCCGACACACCCTCGTCATGTCCCTCATCGACGCCTTCCCCATGCGCCAAATCGCTTCTGTCCCCGACCCCGCCTCCCTCTACGCCGAGCTGATCGCTATGATCCTGCGTCTGGCGCAGTACGGACTCATCCACGGTGATTTCAACGAGTTCAACATCCTAGTCGAGGAGAAGCCCGACCCAGCTGCCAAGGGCGGCGTCGCGCTCACTCCGATCCTTATCGATTTCCCGCAGATGGTGTCTGTGGATCACGCGAATGCGGAGTACTACTTTGACCGCGACGTTAACTGCATCAAGCGTTTCTTCAAGAGGAGGTTTCAGTTTACGCCTACGGAGGCCGGACCGCACTTTGCGGATGCGAGGAAGCTGATTGGGAAGGATGGCGCGGTGAGGTTGGATGTGAATGTCGAGGCGAGTGGATTCTCGAGGAAACAGGCGAAGGAGTTGGAGGCATATATGAAGTCGGTGGGAGTGGACGGGGATGGGGATCCAAATGCCCCCAGGGCTGATCTTGAGGAGGACGCTAATGGTGATGGCGATGATGACGAGGAGGAGTCGGATTTTGTTGAGGAGGAGGAGCCGGAATTTAAGCCCGTGACTAAAAAGGTATGGGGAGACGATGTCGAGTTTACGACAGACCGTCTGGGAAATACGGTGGAGGTTGTAAAAGAACCGGAAGCTGAGCCCGCGGAGAAAAAGGAATTGAGTGACGATGTTGAGCATACGACAGACCCCTTGGGAAATACGGTAGAGGTTTTAAAGACTCTGAGCGTCGACGATAAAACATGAGGGGTTTACTATTATTATGGTTGGAAATACTTTTTAAAGGGCCGCGAGCACTTCACATGGTTCATCCACATTCAGGCTCCAGGACGCAATCAACGCACAGCTCTCCGTGTCGAGAAGGGTTGTAAGGAACTTGGTCACAATTGCGAGTCAAAAGGCAGCAGATGCAAGATTGATAAGCAAGTTTTTATAGCTAATTAGCTAAAGGATCAGCGAGTACATCATCGTGGGTGGAAAGACCACAACCACGGGAAATAATTAAGCGCCGAAGGAAGCTACAAGCAAGAATGCACCTTTGATACTTTGTGACGGCCTGCGATCGCCTGTTTGATCCTTCTCCCACTAATGAATGATTCCGTGCAAATCGCTTTTGATGAAATGCCATACCCTTGAAGTATGTCCTCCTGCAGTAGACCCGATGCCACATGGCCGCCTATGATACACAGCTGAACTCTCAAGCTTTCGATGGACATTACGTATGTATTGAGGTAGGTATAATCCGTAAGGCTTTGAGCCTAGATGAATATTCGAGGGGTATAATGCCGTGAGTATGAGTATGAAGGTCGTTGGATGCGTAAAACTGAACGTGGGCTGTTGAACTCCACGAAAATATGCTGTTCTTAATAACATAAGACTGTTCCTTCTCTTTAGTTTGCAGCCGCAAGTGGTAGTTATCATGCCAAAGTCGCATCAAACCCGAACTGGAGATAAACAATTAATAGTAGCGCCCTCATCAGCTGAGTCGTCGTCAGAGACCGTTGGAGTCGAACGTTCTTCCTGTCTAATTCAAACACTTAGTCACGTAACGTAGCAATATGATGGGTTGAAGCTATACATACTGCTTGGAGTCCTCCTTTTTGCGTGGTGTAAGGATAGGCTGGGTAACGCGGGTGTCAAGATCCTTGAATGCAGAGCCAGGAGCGGAAGTTCCATCAGACGACCTGTACGTTCGTTAATACCGGTGTTGTTTCAAGGGAGAAAGGCACTGACCCAGTATTGTCCGAAGAAGACCCATTTCTCTTCCATGACCCGGCACTCTTCAATTGCGGAAGGTGGCCAGATATTTGAGCCATGCGCGTAACCCCGGCGGATGCCATTTGAGGGGAGAAGTTGGCAGCATCCACGGGGCTGCCATAAGCACTCACATTGTACTCAGTGGTGCGGAACTGGCGTCTCTCAGTCGTGATTTTCTTGAGGTCTTTCTGCGCTGGCGTATCGGCATAGCGGACCTGCATAAGAAGACCCTCCGGGCCTACAGCAGTTCCGTGGTACACCCTGATAATCTCCTCGCAGATTTCACGGCTCTCGAAACTAAATAATTATGAGCAGCTGTTCCCAATTTAGGTATATGGAGGATCCTTACCGTGCAAATCCAACACCGCGACTGTTGCCCTGAGAATCGTGCAAAATTCTGCTCGAGATCACATTGTAATCCATGAAGGTAGCAGCAAGCTCCATCTCATTCATGTCCTTTGGCAAGTTTGAAACGTACAGGTTCGTGGAGCTGTGGTCGCCCTTTGCCTTCAAACGTGAATTGAACGACTCCTATAAAGTATTAGCCACAGAATCTAACTTGGAACCAATGATATAATACCCTGGCAAATCCGACTTCATATCCCTTTGCAAAGAATCCACGGATGCACTTCTCAGAGTCACGGACATCAAAGAATTTGGCAAAACCAAAGCTGTCAGACTTAGTAAATATGCATGTTATTCCCATGGGAACATCGACTTACCCTTTGCAAGTTCCAGTGCCGGTATCAATGATAGCCTTGGAAGTTTCCACACGGCCGAAAAGGTCGGCATATGCTGCCAAGGTCTCATCATTAGTATCTGGATGAAGTCCACGAATGTAAACATTGCGATTGCCGTAGATTGGGTTGGACAAGCTTTGATCCAGAGTTCTCATGCTCTCTTGAGGAGTGAACACGGCCGGGACGGCATCTGGAATTATCTGGTCGATTGCGGCGACGTTATAGTTTGCTGGAATAGACTTGTATGGCAGAGGCTTTCCCACCTGTGGCATGTTGACGTTGTGTGGTAACTGCGGTGATGGGGTTGAGTAGATCGGAGATCTATCCACTGTGGCAATCACAGTGCCGTGGTCACGATGGCCCATAGAACCATAGAATGGAGTTCCGGGGGCAGATTCATTGGTCGAGTAGGATCCTCGGCGATTATCAAGGCCAGGAACGTCCTTGTGCATAGTTCCCTGACGATCTGATAGATGACCTTGACTCGCCTGTGGATAAGGCATCATGGCATAGCTAGGCATGTAGCCAGAATAACCGGTTTGGGTGCCATAAGGAAGGCCTGGAGCATATGTGGCATAACCGCCGTCTTGGAGATGAGCAGTTGCAACCGGCTGGTTAGAGTAGATATTGGCAGAAGGCATGCAAAAGAGCTGGCCCTCCTGCGTGAGGAAGAACTGTGGAGTGTTGACGCCCGGGATGGTGTTTGAAGCAGCTGGGATAGTTCCATTTGGAGCACTGATGTGAGCTTGAGCAAACGAACCCATCATGGATTGGAGGCCAATATCATTCTGAGAGGCTCCAGCACCCTGGTAGGTCCCAGGTTGAGTTTGAGAAGCACGGGAGGCTTGAGCCTGCGAAGGTTGCTGGGCATACATGACTGGACCACGATTGTTGTAAGAACTGTCGGTCGCTGGTTGAAGCTGTTGGACCGACATGGTTGTCTAGAGAAGAAAATATTAGTTTGTCGACACGTAAGAAGTGAAAGATAAAAGCAATTGATCAAGTTGGGTTCTTGGCCAGTTGAGGTGTATCACGAGAGGAAAGAAGTCCTCAAGAGTCATGGGAAATGTGAATGTTGGACCCAGGGTTGGTGGAGGAAGAGTTGTTTACTTACAAGTAGAACACTACTTTGAACAAACTTAAGACTTTGTTCGCATGCTCCAATGATGATCTGTTCACGGGAATTGATTAATTTGTGCAATATTTGTATTGATGGGGATGATTGCATACCTTACAATAACGCTGACCAACAACGAAGCTGTAGCCACAAGGTGATAGAGTTGAAATCAGCAATTCAGAATCTGATGATTACAAGAATTGTGGAAGATTGTCGGTGAGTAGCGAACGAAAAAGAGGTGAAGGATAGTGAGCTATCAGCCAGAAAAGGTGTCGGATAACTTGTTGATGGAACTTTGTGTGATTATGGAGAATGAAGAGTGAATTCGGGGGTGGAAGAAGGACTTATATGTTGGCGTCCGAGTGGGGTTGTTGAATAGAAGGAAGGAACGTTCGAGAGAAGGTTCCGCGCAATAACACGATCTGGGGACGGACGGAAGGTGAAACCCAGCCACAGGCGAAGATAAAAGGGAAGGCGCGGTCTCGGCAGGCTGAAGCAGACGAAAATGTGAGATATATATCAATAGCCGCAGGCTCAGAGAAGAAAGAACTCTTCTGTTTTAGGATACGGTTGGCAGCGAAGCTTCTCAGACACGACAACACAACGTATATATTGTAATATAGTCAGTGTGATCTGGCTTTTTAAGACGTAGTTGAGATAATATCGTCTGATTTTGGCATAGAACGAGAGCTCGCTGTAAAGATACTGAGACTGCTGAACGATATGGGGTAGGAGCGGCAGACGATACAGAATAAGTGGTGAAGAGGAGGAAGGAGCGAGAGAAATGGAATAGAGGGGCATGACAGTCTCTTTAAGTCTAATGAAGCAGATGAGTAGCGCAGAAGTACAGATTGCGTTTCCCCGTACCTTCCCTAGCTAGAACGTAATACTGTCCCTATGGAACCATTCTAGGAGTACATGTCGATACGTACAGACATGCTTAAGTTGGCATTATAAAGTGGCAAATGGAACTTGAGTGGCAGAACGACGAGAGCAAGGGAAGGGAAGGGAAGGGAAGGAAGGCACGGCACGACGGCATACTAGGACGACACAGGACGGACAACACGGTGCCCCCACCCCACATGTGTGATCTCTGTGATCTCGGCACAGCTGACTCTTGATATTGGGGAATGCCGGATGGCGTCGATCTGTGCGTTAGGTGAGGGGGAGGGCCGGGGGGGTCAGAGAAAGGGATCGGAGGGGGGCCAGAGTGCGGACCGTGTCGAATGGCGGCTGCGATGGGGGGAGCTATGTTGGTTCTTGAGCTTGGTCCGGTTGGTTTAGATGCAAGCCTCACCAGTGAACGGCCAGACAAGCCATAACACACTAAGTTGACCAGGAATGTTATCCAGGGTTGAGTGCATACTTGTGCATCTTTGCGTGCACATACAGCACGGAACGTGTGCAGTATTCTCCCCGCGACGGCCCGCCAGATTTCTTGATCGATCGGGACGTTGCACATCTTCTGCTTTCTCCTCTCCATGCATCCTGGAACCCTGAGAGAAATGTGTCAAACGGACCGAACGAAGCTGTGGCCCCCATAGCTCTGACATACAAACAGGAGAATAATGCATGCTCGGACATACCTGTGTATGGACACAGCGCTCACAGTGTTCACATCTCGGCCCCAGCCACTTCGGTCATATGAGACGGATGATCTGCGAGTAGCCGTGGACGATCAAAAGACTGCCGCCCGAACCGCTGACAAACGCAAACGCGTCGAACGCGGCACTACGAGGCCGATTTGATAGCCAGGTTACATTGAGAGATAGCGTGTGAATCGGGGCTGAAATGTCCGTTTCTTCTCCCCAGCTATACGGTCAAAGCGCCTTCTATCTCGTATCTCCTACGCGCCGGATCATCACGTAGGATTGTGATCTGATCACACCACAGGTTCCGGGGTCCCCTTGAGAATTACCGACAGCCTGGAAAATGACCAAGCCCAACTGTCACATCTGCCAGGATCAACGTTGTTGGTTCTCAAAGTAACATTACTGGAAGTATTCTCCGACCTGAGGACGACAGCCAATTGCCAGGATGATCGGCTCTTTTGTGGCTGCCAATGCCGTCGAAGGGTGGTCTGCAAGGCCTCATGGCAAAGCAGGAATCGACTCCAAAAAAAAACTGCCATTACACCCTGCATCCCTCTCGCCTCCGAACTCATGGCTGTTGTGTCACCCCAAGGACCAATTCCCATGTTGGACAATCCAGGCTTCCAAGCCTCTTACTTCATGAGTTGGCTTGCAACACGCAGCCACTAAGCCGTACGGTCAAGGCGACGAATCTCGTGTTGGAATTGAAAATCCAAGTACCGTGGGTAAACATTGATGAGAGTCCCTTAAAGGCCGTCAAAAACGCCAGAGCTGCAGCCAGTTTCTCCAATTGGCAACAGCGTATTGGTGGTTGGGGGACCGAGATACGACCTCGTACCTTACCGAGCGCTTAATGCGCCAATGGGATTTTGAAACGACGTGCTAGGGTCGACTGAGGATGTGAATGAATTCGGTAAATTGGTAATCCCTATTCGATCGTCGATTGACATATCCTCCCCTTTTTTTACTCATCTTCGGCATCCCCAGTACCCGTCCAAAAATGAAGTCACTCAGATTTTAACCGTACCTGAAAATCGACAATTCGGCAAGAGAGAGGCACAGAAAGATGTGCCGTTGAAGGGGCGCTTCCCAATCGAGGATCGCGAGTTATCAAAAAACCAACATACACACCACCACCACCCATGCCACAACAAAAAACTATTGATTCATAATCCCCAAGACAAACATCCCCACCGCTCATCGACACCATAGACCGCTCTTCACTTCTCGGCCCCCAATTAACCAAAACACGGAGACTCTACCCATATCCGCGCGTGCCGTCCCTAGCATCTCTCTCTGTTGGACCTGCCCGCACCCGCTCCTGTACTCCCCATCTCGACCCCCCCCCGATCAACGCCCCTCACTTTAGATCCTCCCCAGATCCCCTCCAGATCCCCTCCAGACCCCCTCCAGATCCCGTCTTATTCCCATTTTCATCCCGTTCCCATACCCCCCTCCTCAAGCAAACCGTAAATCTCTCGCTTCTCACCTTCGACAAGACATGTCAGACACCCTCCACCACCGTCACACAAACTCCCCTTCTCGAAGGCCGCCCCCCCCGAACTCCACCAACGCACTCTACGCAACGCCTCCCCCCCCAACCCCAGTCTAGCGCCACAGATCTCCACGAGATGAGATGTGATAGAACACGCTGCTGCGACGTTGAGTCAAAGTATCTCTTAACTACCTAGTCTTCCGCCCCCCCCCCCCCCCCCCCCCCCCCCCCCCCCCCCCCCACCCAATCCCCCACCCCCCCCCCCCCCCCCCCCCCCCCCCACCCCCCCCCCCCCCCCCCCCCCCACCCACAACACCCCCCCCCCCCACCGGCCCCTCCTACAAAATCGCCAAGAAGGAGGTGCTGAGAGGGAGAGAGAGAGAGAGAAGAGGAACAGCCCTGCGGCGATCCCGGTCTAGAAACACGCATGTCACCCTGCACGCATCACCTACTCACCGTGTGGCGAATGCCCAAAACAGGAAAGAGAGACAGAGGAGAAGTATGAGCTGTTGATTTGTGGCTTGATATACGTTGACTTGGCTATCTACCTAGAGTTTGTGAATGACATCCCTACCCAAAACTGATGCACCTCTGCCATTTCTCGCCCCCAAATACACCTCCCCCCCGCCTCTGTCCTCCAGAACAATCACACGCAGTCCCCCCTCGAGCCCAACCCGGAATATCTCACACCCTCCAGACCACCTCGGCTCGCCCTCCCACCATCCAGCGCAAAAACCAGACGCGATTTTTCGATCTAAAAAACAACGACAGCAACTCGCACCAAAGCCAAGTAGTCCACCCACCCCACCCGACCCCAGATGTAAGGAATAGTGGAAATAGATGTAACTTCATAGATCTACAACAACAACCAACAACAACCAAACAGACAAACTAAAAGAGAAGAAAAATAATCCCTATATCCCGCGCTGTGCGAAGCTCAGCTAGCACCGCTGCCCGCTGCTCGAAAAAAGGAAAGAGAGAGAAGAGAGAAGAGGGAAAATATGCATGCGACATGTTCTCCGAGAAGTGATGTTTGCTTGTATGTGGGTCCCATGTTCGCGTTGTCCGTTGCCCGTCAGTCATCGTGTTGGTTCATAGTTTATTGGGTGGGGACGGTTTCTTGTACTGGAGTTGATTGATGGGTGATGGGTGATTGATTGGTGAATTAGGTTTTTTTGTGTGCGTGTCCCCCCCCCAGTGTCCTCCGTTCTGTAAGTCTAAGATCTAAATGTGCCGCGAGTTTGAATCACTGGTTGTTCTGTTTGTCTGTCTGGCTGGCTAGCTGGCTGGGTGGGCCCCGCCGCCGCGGACTCTCTTGTCGCGAAATGAGGCGAGTCCAGGTGCTTCTAGCGAGGACTCTATGACCAGACGTCCTCCTGTGTTGATATTAGCTTTCCGTTCGCCTGCGTTGCGGTAGATAAAGATATGGCCGTCCGATCGGTACGGGCAGGCCGCATGAACGCGACCCTCCCTCCCGGCCCTTCATGGCCCACCCACCACTTCTCCCCGACCCATAAAACAAAATTAAACAAGATTTAAAAAAGCATAAACATACCTGGTACTGATTCGCGCTCCTCATCGACTTCACGACATCCTCCGCCTTCTGCTCTGTGATACCGCGGTGCTCAGCGATGATAGTAGCCAAAACGGCATTGACCTCGCGCGCCATGTGCGATGCGTCGCCGCAGACGTAGAAGTAGGCTTTCTTCTCGAGGAGCTCGTTGACGAGCTTGGCGTTCTCCTTGAGGCGGTGCTGGACGTAGACCTTTTTGGGGCCGTCGCGGGAGAAGGCCGTGATGAGCTCGAAGCTGTCGCCGAGGGCTTTCTTGTACTCCTGTGGTGGTGTGTGAGTTGGGGTTCGTTTGGAGAGATACGGGGCATGGGGTGTTTAGTTGGGAAGGGGGGAAGACTTACAGCCCATTCTTTCTCGTAGAGGTAGTCCTGCTTCTGGGACCTGCATCCGAAGAAGAGAATCGTCTTCCCGACCGGAGTTCCGGCGGCAGCTTGCGCAGCACGCTCCTGGACGAAGGCGCGGAATGGAGCGACTCCGGTTCCTGGACCGATCATGATGATGGGCTTGGTTGGGTCGGAGGGGAGCTTGAAGTTCGAGTGGCGCACGTGCACGGGGACGTGGATGCCATCGTACTTGTTCCTTGGGCCGGTGATTTTGTAGGTAAGTCCGTGAGGATCCGGGTTGGGGTCGCCGTGCTGCTTCTGCTTGAGTGCGAGGAGGTAGTTGGTTGTTACACCCTTGAGGGCGTCTGGGCGCGAAGGCAGCTGGATGGACTCGACAACGGCGGTGATGGAGATCTTGGTCTTCTGGACGAGCGAAGAGGACGAAATGGAGTAGTAGCGGGGTTGGATCTTGTGGATACCTTCAATGAGGGCAGAGAAGGGGACATTGGACCAGATGGCACCAGGGGCGACGGAATCAAGGACTTGGGCGATGTTGAGGAATTGCGACGAGACCTTGCTGGAGAAGTATTCCTTATCCGAACCGAGCTTGCTCATCTCAGCCTTAGCCTTCTCATCTGGTGCAAATGCAGCCAGTGTTGCGAGGTATTGACGGGAGACAGGGGCGCAGATTTCCATGTGATAGCGGGCAACAGCTTCGTAAGTGGTCGGGGTTGGGAATGGAACCTTGGCAGTTGGGTCGAGGGGCTTGACAGCAATAACAGTATCGCGCTTCTCGTAGAGACCAGTAACCTTGAGGAACCTGTCGACTTCCCTACCAGCGTTGGTGGGCCAAACGGCAATATGGTCACCAGTCTGGTAAGAGAGGTTCGAGCCGCTGATATCGATTTCCATGTGCAAGCAGTTTCGGTCCTTAACGGTGAAGATTTCCTTTGATTCGACGATTGGCGCAATGTATGGGTTGTGGGCGTTGTATGGGCCCCTGGACGCTCCCTCCAGGTGCATCTTGTTCGGCTCGCCCAGGTAAACTTCAGGTGCATCTTTAGCAAGGCCTTCACGCTCGGTTGTGCTGAAGACTGGCTCGTAGACAGCCTCACGCTCCTCAAGACCAAGCTTCTCAGCGAGAGCAGTCCACATTGGGTCCTTCCAAGCCAAGAAATCTTCCTCCATAGTGCCAGCTCCGTCGTCGCCCTCGCCAGCGGTACCAATGCGTTCCGCTCCGAATTTTGTGAGGGCCTTGTCGACATTTCGGACCATAGAGTTGTAGTGTTCGTAGGTGTTGTTTCCGAGACCAAATGCGACGTATTTGAGGTTTCCGAGTGCGGGTTCCGCTCCCTCAGAGAAAGAGGTGTCTTCGCCCGTGATGAATTCGTAGAAGTCGACAGCGTTATCTGTGGGCTCACCCTCACCGTAAGTGGCAAGGACGAACATCACAACCTTGTCGCTGGGAATGGTATCAATGTTCTCGTAATCATATTCCTCGATATCCGCAACCATGGTCTCGAGACCGAACCTGCTCTTGCCCTCCTTAGCAAGCCTGGCGGCATAGTCCTCAGCGGTACCGGTCTGCGATCCGTAGAAGACGACGCAGTTCTTGTTGCTCTCCTCCATCTTCTTGACAATGTCGCGCGTCTTGCCAGCCTTTGCGCCGCCAGTGGCGTTGGCGAGCATATTGTCATATGGATCCTTTGCCACGGCCCAGTAGGTGCCCTTGGTGAAGTAGGCGATGGTGGCCGCAAGCAGCGACAGGAGGACAACTAAGTCCAGAGTGTCGAGGTTCGCCATGATAGCGGTATGGACGAGGATTGAGAGATGTGAACAGACGACCGTGACAGAAACCTTTTGACGTGCTGCGGGCGTGGAGGGGGGAAGTGGGCAAAAAAAGACGGGGAAGCTTCCGAGATATATTTGGGGGTTCAGTTCAGTTTCCGCCGGTCTTCGATTCTCGTCTCTGTGGCTGTTAGTGGCTCGTGGGACCCGGGGGACCAGGGTACATACAGTACAGTAGAGTACGGAAGCTCAACGGAATGTTAATGCCGACTATCTGGACACGACTGAGCGCGAGTCAGTGGGGAATATTGCGAGTGCGGAAGCAAGGCCGAGCTAGCAAAGTTACATATCCGCGTTCCCTTACTTTAAACCGAGATGGATAGTTTGAGGGGCAACTCTAGAAATATACTATATAGAAAAAGTAGAGTAGAGTAGAGTACGGGCTGTCTTCATGGATGATTAATAATGAGACAGTTAACGGCTCAGTCAGCTGCGGCTGTTCAGCTTTCCGTTTCTCATCTCATCTCACAAAAAAAAATTAACAGAATCCTAGCCGCACACTTTCTCACACCCCGGACGACTATTTCTAGTTATGCTGTACTTGAGACCGGTTTCAATTGTACTGTACTGGCCGTAACGGTCTGTGATACAGCACAGCAGAGAAGAGGACAGATTACTCATTCCGCCCGACCGCGGAGACCGCGCAAGCATTATTTATGGGTGGTTATCCTCGAGCTTCCATGGGGATCTTATAGGGGGCTGCGCTGCTGGCTGGGCATTTTCGGTAGAAATATTATAAATTCACGGCATGTGAAATTATTAGTATGTACTATGTAGCAGCAACCCGAGTATAGTCGGTCTTTCCAACCCGAGTACGAGAATAACAAAAATAGGATACTCCAGTCAGCACAGAATCGAGTCCACGGCACTTCAATAAGGCATTTTAAGGATACTCCTCTGGGACGGACTCCGTAGCACCAATCCCACCGATCACGCACACAAACTCCCCGGCCCGAAGAGACATGAGACCCATACTTCATTTCGCCGTAGTAGTAGTGCTCCATACATACTCCATACATCTTTAACACTGTTAGACTATAGCCTATAACACATAATTAGATTATAACTATATCAGTACATCGGGTTATCAGATCTTTCGAATATCGTGCTCCCACCTGTTCATGGTCAACTAATCGACCAAGAACAAACACTACTGCACATAATTAAACCCTAATCTTAATGTACTTGTATGTGCTATACATACCATGTAGTCACGTGCTCTCCCGCCCCCGGGTTTATCCACTCCCGCCTGTCTCCAGCACCAATTTTTACCCCAGGCGCGTCTCCAGTAGGGCCCAATTGGGGCGAGTCAGGCCCAATCCCCAGTAAAAATGTTGTTGAGCAACGGAGAAGTAGTATAGCCGCTATCGCCGGGCGGATGTCCTATCTCAAAAAGCAACATAACCTCAACTCCTATAAAAATTCACTCACTGTATACCATCGAAATCTAAAAACAGTCATGCGTGTCGTCGCATTGCTTGGGCAATAATGACCTCGGTAGACATGGAATAATGAGGTCATAACTGACCAGCAAGGGACAATGTGTGAGTGCCTATATCCCCCCCCCCCATCTGTTTACTCTAAACTCCAAGCCCCGCCACACCAGTCCGTCCCGGGTCACGAGAAGCCGCTGGCGGTTGCCCAATCCAGTCGCGGAAGTGATGCGCTGCCACACGAGATACGCGTAGGCGGCTTTTTGTCCGGCGTTTAGCTGAGGGCCAATGTTGAAGGCCGCACAGGCGATCTGCTGTTTGTTCGCTGTAGAAGGCATTGCTAACTCGAATTCGTACGGAAGCTCCACTATTACAACCTTCGCCTGATCGCAACCCCCAGGAGCCCCCGAAGACAGCTCACAGACATGCGCCAAATGCAGATGCTGAGAACTGGAACGGCAAAGGCATACCGACGCTGAGGGCTGGGGGGCGACCGGACGGCACGAACACGCCCTACTCTCCAAGTAGGGAGCCGTCACCACACAAGCTGCCACCACTGTCGGGCACGGGTAACCCGCCTACATCCGACCCATATACCCTCGGAAACCTCTCGCCTCGATACATAACCTCTCGGAGTCGGGCTGGAAGCGCTAGCGTGGAGAACTCAGGAGAGCTTAAACTCATGCCGTACGGGCATCACCGGCAGACGTCGATCGTCCATGGGATTCAACATTCCGGGAACGGCAGCCTTGGGCCCCTGAGCCCCCAGATAATCGCGGCTGCCGGGTCTGCGGCGGGGGATGCGCCAACAATGGGACGAGCGGATAACGATGTGCCATCTGCATTTTCGATTGCGAGTCCGTCCTCGAACTTGTCGTTCGGCACAAGTGCTGCTAGCTCGACTACAACTTTAGTACCGGAGCGTGTGTCGCCGGGCGAGAACAGTGTTAATACGCACACACAGAAGAGGATCGAACGCATGCATAGCGGAGCTGGAAGGCGCGAACATGGGCACCACCCTTCCCACTCGCGGCATCATTATAAGGAGGAGAGCAAACCGGTCGGCGAATACGCTCTACATGTGCTTTTCACCTCCTTCATTGCGCAGGCCGACGAGAAGATTGGCCAATGTATAACAACCCCCCTCGAGCCGGAGCCGCAAATCGAGCGCATATGCGGCCAGTCTGCCGACCCGAACTTCGACCAACTTATATCTGCGCTGGGGCATATTGCGGCGCAGAAGCCGAAGCCTTTAATCGATACCCTTATGTTATGGCGGAAGAAAAAGAGCGATGCTGCTAGTGCTGCCCGTAATGAGCTCCAACAATACCGTAATGTCACTGGAGCGGTTGGCGGTGGGATATCAAGGCGGAACACAGAGCCAGGAAATCCACCTGCGGATACAACAGCGCAGCCGAATCTCTCCCTTGCCACCATGCAAAATAGCGTAGCTCAGGCAGAGCGTCGGTCAACTGTGTCTATATATATATTATGCAGGGTTCTCACAGAAGTTATCGGCCAAAGCACGCTGGCACGGATCACCCCAGAGATGGAGGAAAAGCTAGAGGGCATTATCTTCAGCCAGTTAAAGATCGCTGATACGGAATCTCTGGCATCATCACCGTTAAAACTTGCAAACTGGCACCTATTTAGCCAGCTTTTAGGTGTCATGAGCAACATCAATTTCCAGAGTGTTACGGGACGATTTATTGCGGATTTAGAGAAGTCGCAGCTCGATTTAGAGGGGCGAAATCAGGGAAATCGTGAAATAGAAGGCAGGATGGAGCTTGTTCTGGGTGGGATGAAGCATTTGCGCATCAAGATCTACCCTGAAGCCTCTTGGGAGCAGTCATGCGACTTCATGGTATCTCTGGGTCGCGCTTTTGCCAAGTCGCACGGCCAGCGAGTCAAATATGCGTACTGCCAGATTTTGGATGTTATGTTGCTTCCGATAGCTGCTGTTGCCGCAGGGACTGAACTCAATGTCCCAAAGTGGTCAGAGGTCTTGGTCACTATTGGCCAAAGACTCGCATCCATGATGGCCAAACCTCGCCATTGGCCTATAGCCTTCCCTCTCACAGCAACGCTTTTATGTGCTTCGCCACCAGAGACATTCAACACTCAATGGCTTCAGCTCATACAACCCTTGCAGTCGAAGCTCAAGGATCGCTTAACAAGAGCAAGCTGTCTCCAAGTGATATCAAGGCTCCTATGGACATACGTAAATAGGTGTACCGATCCGCCAAATGCCACTTATAGAAAGCTTGAAGAAGTTGTCAGGATGGTGCTACCACCCGGGAAGAAGACGCACACCATGGATCCGTCCATCGTGGACCCCCTGATCGAGATCATAAGAATCATTGGCTTCAAACACCAAGAATTCTGCTTCCGTACAATTATCTTCCCTCTGATCAACTCGGATCGATTTGCTCCGGGGAAAGACGTCCATTCTGTCAGAGTGGACCAGTTGGAGCCAGAGAAGATGGTTATTGGGATCCGCGCATTCCTCGCTATAATGGCTGATCTTGAGAAGGGAGAGTCGGGCAGACCTCCGTTCCCGCAGTCCTACCAATCCAATCTGCACAGCGAGAGACTACCAACGTCTCCGATCTTGGCAAGCCCAAAGCGCATCCCATCGCAACCTCTGGCAAAAGAACGAGCTGAACGTCTTTCTCGACCGGTTGCAACGTCTTGCCTTAGTGATGTGGCCAAAGACTACTATAAGCGCTTCTGTGAAATTCTTGGAAAGATAACTATCATCTGTGATGAGACCTTTGGTGGCCAGGCGGTTCTGGATGAGAAATTCAATTCCCCGACACCGAAGACGCCCATCGTCGACTCCTTCAACTTCTCTCGCAGAGACGATATTCTATCACCAGTAGAACAGAGACATGGGTATTACGAACTATTACATGTGGCGGTGCAAGCTTTGCCTCGGTGCTTATCGGCGGACATACCCTTCAATTCATTGATCAATCTTCTGTGCACTGG
The DNA here is from genome assembly GCA_001662645.1 of Pseudogymnoascus sp. 03VT05. Lineage (NCBI taxonomy): Eukaryota > Fungi > Ascomycota > Leotiomycetes > Thelebolales > Thelebolaceae > Pseudogymnoascus > Pseudogymnoascus sp. 03VT05. The sequence goes on along the minus strand of KV459387.1, from coordinate 56,605 downwards.
TACTGCTCATGTGCAGCAACGAATTGCAGATTCATCCGCTCAATCAATTAAGTCAATCGCTCGCCAGTCGCATGCTCAGCAAGTCACGATCGGGTTTGCCCGTTTCATATTTTCATTTGACGACAAATACTCTACCATGTCAGATGGCGGCATGCTTGGCCCTACCCACGTCGAGAATACTCTGAAGCTCTACGTCGAATTACTTCAAATATGGATAGAAGAGATTAAGCTACGATCCAAAGAAGCTGCAGGAACCGGCTCAGACGAAACCGGGGCCGAAAAGCGTGGCGCACCCCTTGATGTTTCTGGTATTTGGGCACACGTCGAGGAAGTCGAATCGCATGGCCTATTCTTTTTATGTTCACAGTCGAAAAGAGTTCGGAGCTTCGCTGTGACCGTTCTCCGACTAATCACCGAGTACGACGCCGCGCTTGGACAAGATAATGTCCGACTAATTCAGATTCTGGAAGGCGATTCCGCACGCGTCATGAGCTTCAATGACGAGCATTTGACTGTTGCAGAACGGAGTAGACTCCAGAGAGGTTTAAAGAAGAGTAATTCCCAGAGCGCCCTTGTCGAACTATGCAGCAGCGACGTTTCTTATGATACCACGCTATGGTTCAAGATTTTCCCGAACTTAATGAAGATTAGCTATGGCCGCTGTCCGGTTGTCGTGACTCTGGGTCGCGAGCTGATTTGCGATCGCATTCTACAAATGTACAAGGGTATTACGGCATTGTCAGAAGCTCGAACACCTCAGCATCAGTATGATGGGAGCGGATCTAGGATAGGCTTCCGACCATCCACGACACCGCCGGAAGTCATGGTAGAGCAGTGGAAGCTATACCTCATAGTTGCTTGCACCACCCTGACCGAGATGGGTGGTCCGCAGCTACAACCGGCTACTCAGATGCAGCAGCATTTGCGCAACGGCTCCAAGACGGCTCAAGTCCAGCCTAAGATCAACTCTGCGCGGACCTTGTTTAAGTACATTCTACCCCTTTTGTCAGTTGGACATCCTTCTGTACGGGAGGCTGTTGTTGTTGCGCTCGGTTCTATCAATATCAATATTTACAGGACATTATTGGAAGAACTACAGGATGCGGTCAGCCGATGCAATGATGATGCCAGAGCTCGCATACATCAGAGGACAGGAAGCAGCTCCCGGCGGAGCAGACGAACTGATACGCTTCGGACGGAGGTCACTCAGGTATATCGCCTAACCGCGCACTTCCTCAGGGAAGAATCGGTATACGGAGATGACTGGGTCCTGAACAATCTCGTTGTCTATGCCAAGGACCTCAAGTTATTCTTGATGGACGGCGAGGTGCAGATGGATTGGGAATTTCAGAAGCTACGACGCCACTACTGTGGTCTGATGGAAGAGCTCTTTGAGGGCATTAATCGGACAAAGGATCCTTCACGCTGGATGACATTCGAGATGCGCAAATCTTCCTTCGCACTAATGGAGGACTGGTGCGGCTACTCCCCGAACCAGGTGCAGATCCAGCACAGAGAGGAGATCATGAAGCAGAGCATGATCGATCGGCAGACGATCGGCGAGCGCCCGACCATCAACGCGGCTATGGAGAAGGAGAAGAATAGTCTTAGGACTGCTGCTCTTAGTGCTATGGCTGCGCTGTGTGGTGGGCCGATTAGCGTTACCACAGAAAGCAAAGCCAACTTACAATTTGATCTCCGGAGAATGCTACTCTGGATCGACGCCATCTTTAGCACTGAGAGTGATCGGATGCATGTCATCGGCAGGCGTGCGCTGAAGAATCTGATTACGCATAATAAAGAGTATCCATACCTTTTAGAGCACTCCATTTCGCGCTGCTACACTGCTGAAGTGCCAAAAGCGCTACACAGCTACTTTGAAGTAGTCACCCAAGTATTGCTGGAACACCCCGACTACCCTGTACCGTTCTGGCGGACCCTGGGCATTGGCTTGTACACGTTGGGCAGCGACCAGAGCGAGATCCGCTCGAAATCCACCACCGTCCTTCGCGCCCTCGAAGAGCGCCAGAACCGGAACTCGAAGATCCAAGATTTCGATATCAGTATTTCCGACAAAACGAAGGCAGTCTACAAGCGTGCCCAGTTCGAGATATCGATGCGTCTCGCAAAGCACCATTCTGACTCCGCGTTCCTGATATTTTCGGAGTTCACCGTTTATTTTAAGAGTCTCAAGCCTATGGCTCAGCAGAACATGGTTGCTACTATATTACCATGGATTCAGACCATCAAGTTACAAGTCGATCCCAACGGTGGCCCCACAGCTCAATCATACGTGCTGCTTGCAAACTTATTCGAGATCACGATCAAATCAAGCAGCGCGCTACACAATGAGGTACAAGCTCTCTGGCAAGCCTTGGCAACTGGTCCACACGCTGGAAATGTACAGATCATTCTCGACTTCAACATATCCCTCTGTCTAGACCGGCGCGAGCAAAATTTCGTCGAATACGCCAAGCAGATCGTCGTCTTCTTATCAAGCACCCTGGCGGGAGTTAAGGTTGTGGAGTTCCTCTTAATGCAGATCACACCGAAAGCTATGATCCCTAACGAGAAACGGGAATCCCCCCCCACACCACCGGATACAAGCGCTATGCCATATGTTGCTGAGCTCTCCGAGGCCCTCCCTGTGGGGGCGAAACAAGCGGGATTCTCGCTCGGTCAGCTGTCACTGATATTGCTGGTCGATCTTATGGTAGCGCCTGTTCATCTTTTGGCAGAGAGTGTGCCGCTCTTACTGCAGGTTGTTACTGTGCTGTGGGATCATTACACGCCTCTTGTTCAAGACCAGGCGCGAGAGATGCTTATCCATCTTATCCACGAGCTAGTGATATCTCGCATTGACGATGAGACGACCGTCCCGTCTAAAAGAGAGATTGAGGACCTTATTGAGGCAATTAGGCGCCACGATTCGAAGATTGTTTGGATGTATGGAGATTCGAATGGGAAGGTCGATGACCGCGACAACAAGGTGCCTACTGCCATGGAAAATCTCGCCACGCAAGTCGTAAATACGTTTGAAGTGACATACCCCGGTATCAAAGAGCAATGGGGTAAACTATCATTAACCTGGGCTACATCCTGTCCAGTCCGCCATCTAGCATGTCGTTCTTTCCAGATCTTCCGATGCATCCTGACGTCTCTGGACCAGACTATGCTGGCTGACATGCTTGCACGGTTGTCAAACACGATTGCTGATGAGGATGCCGAGATCCAAACATTCTCGATGGAAATATTGACGACGCTGAAGACTTTGATTAGCAAGTTGGAGCCTAAGGATTTGATTACGTTCCCCCAGCTCTTTTGGACGGCGTGTGCGTGCTTGGATACCATTAATGAGCTGGAATTTTTGGAGTCGTTGGGGATGTTAGATGAGCTACTTCTGAAGCTAGACTTGTCAGACGCCATGGTGGTGATGATGTTGTCTGAAGGCCAGCCACCTAAATGGGACGGCAATTTTGAGGGTCTCCAACCGCTTGTCTATAAGGGTCTTCGCTCGGCCTCATGTCTGGATCAGACGTTAGTGACTCTGAACAAGCTCGTGCAAATTCCCAGCGGAGACCTCGTTGGGAACGACAATAGACTTCTCTTTGCGATCCTAGCAAATTTCCCAAGCTTCCTGCATTCAATGGATCAGGGCGTCATCGGCCCCGCTGTTGCGGCGAACGCGAGGATTTTGGCAGAGGTGGCGGATTCTCAAGCATGCGGTACGATTTCTGTGGCTCTGGGTAGCTTTGCTGCATCTAGATATCGAACGAGCAAGGATTTCCTCTCTCAGCTTATAGCTGCTCTCCGAGACAACTTTTTCCCAAGATGGAGCTTCCAGGCGCTTAAATTTCTTATGGGATTCCTGACGAATAGCTTGCCTTGGTTTAAGGTTAATACGATGCGCATACTTTGCGTGTTTATACCGGAGATCGATATGCGCCTACCAGAGATTGCTTCGCATGGTCCTGATATGATATCGCCACTGCTGAGACTGCTGCAAACTGAGTTCTGCACACAAGCACTGGAAGTCCTCGATTGCATCATGACAATGACAGGCACACCTATGGATGACCACCATCTCAGAATGAGTATGGCCGGCGGAAGATCTTCAAAAGCAATCCGCAAAGAATACGAGCGAACCCAGAGTCTCTTCGGCATCCCCGAAGACTCCGGATGGTCCATCCCCATGCCCGCCAAACACGCAGAAACAACGCGATCCAACGTCCACGCCGCCTTCTACATGTGCCAAAACGCCGAGAGCACCGACCTCGAAGCCGCACCCAACGCAGACGTCGAATTCCACGTCGACGAATTCCAATACGGTTACTTCCCGCCCCAAGACCGCGCCGATACCATGATGTCCGATGAAGTCCGCACGGATGGCAATATCGGCGATCTCGTTAACAAACTCGACAGCCTCGACGATTTCTTCGAAGACACACTCCAGAGCCCCTCCAGCGATGGTCGGTCGTCCCGCACCGTCACTGAGTTTGGTGGGGAGTTCGAGTCAGGCGCTGAGTTGTACGATGAGCAGACTTTACCGATCCTCACCCAGTCCCTCGGTCGCACATCGAGCACCACGTCTTTCCAGAATGGGTTCGCTGACATGCGCCCCGGACTGATGAGTCGCCAGCCAAGTTTCAACTCCATGAACCCCGGTGCTTTCAGCAAGCAGCCCGCCTCCGCTAATCGGCGGAGCATGCACTCTCGCTCCGTCACATCCCCATCCGCGCCGTCCTCGCACCAGCCAGACTTCATGTCCGACGACGAGTACGCGGCTGAAGTCTTCTCAGACGGGGAAGAGGGCCGCGCGACGCCCGGAGAGGGGGGTTTCTTCTTGGAGAGTATGATTAGACCCCTCGCGCAGCAGACGCGGAGTGGGATGCGCCGGTTGACGGGGGGGAGGACGAGGGAGAGCGAGAGGTTGAGGGAGCAGGTTAGGATGGAGGCGAGGGGGATAACGGTCCCGAAGAGTCCGATGGTGCCGAAGGTGCCGAGGGAGTATTTGAGTCAGGCGAGGCAGGGGACGGCGGGTAAGGGTGGTGGTGGAGGGGATGTAGAGGGGGGTGGGTTTTAATTCAGGATTTTGGAGGGGGTGCATGTTTGGATAGGATACCATTTTGATATAAGAGTTTTTTTGTGTGGTTTGATAGGTTAGATGGGCGTTTTTGGATGAGTGGTGGTCTACGAACCAGTGGGGAATATGTTGGTTTGAAGATTTAGCTGGGAACAATAGATATTCTGATATATATACTGATCATCGTCGTGCTCTTCACTTTTTGCTTCATGATGTGCGAGTTTCCTGCTGAGGCAATGCCTGGTTTCGTCTCTTACTGTCAGCCTCTACTGTGAATAAAATCTCACCATTGGTGGAGCGTGCGTTATAGGCCTTCGGAGCCACAAGGTTAAGAATAAGTAGGCTTTGCAGAGAGCTTCGTATGCAGATCACTAATTTCAATCCACGTCACGATACGATGCATCGTGGTGGCTAGGCGGGAGCTGGAGGACGCCAGTGTGGGTTAGAGAAGCCATTGAGGGAGAATAGGACATAGGAGCGAGTAAAGAAAGAAGAGCGTGGCTCCAGAGAGCGACAGCAGCATCGGGCGACGACAGTATCAACGGATGGTAACGGTGACAACGGCAACAGTGACAGTGACAGCAGTACTGAGCGACAGCAGCATCGAGCGACAGCATCAGTGAGTTCTAGTAGCATTAACTAGCAGTAGCATCAGCACTATGATACGTAATGAAACAAATCCTCGTCGACGAACTTTCCACACACGTTTGCCTAGTTATTACGCATTGTTTCATCTTTGCCGAGTTTAGTTTCGATTTCAGCAAGTGTGTCGACGGTCACTATGAGCCATATCGTAGCACCTCATATACACTCCAAATCTTACGGAATCAAGGGACAACCCTGGTGCATTTACTCCACATAGTAAGTCCATTTTACCCCGGATTATATTGCTAGTTCTAGGATCATAGATGAGTGCTCTAGCCATCCCGCTCCGACGGTACGAACGGTTAAGCTATGATCGTTTTGCTTGGCGGAGTTTATATATCCCCGATATGCAGGCACCTGGCAACCCCCCAACCACTCGTACTTTCATATATTATGAGGGATAAATGTACACTGCGCCTGCAGATATTCAATATCAGTCAGCAGCGGGGCAATTCGCAGCCATGGCCAATATATTGAATGGCCGTTTGCCAGTGAATCCTTCTTGATCGAGCCACCTTCGCGTTTTGTTCAATATATCTTCATTTGTGCTACCGGGTAATGCGAGGTTCCATTTCCCGTTTGTTCGTGGCTCCCGACAGGGCTGACGATGCATGTCAGATTAAATCCTCTGGACTAGGTGCACATTGGCGAGGCAGCACAAGGGCTAAATACGAGCTGATATCGGGAGCTTACGTTCTCATATAAAGGATTCATTTGGACGATACACTGCTTGCTGGATGCAGGCTGAGGATCAATTACTGTAGGTTTCTCTCATATTTAGCCTTCAATGTGTGGCAAGGCAGGGAGATAGACCCCGCATGCCTCGTCAGGGGTGTTTATGAGAAGGAAGGGAAGGTAGTACCGTTTCTTCCTGATTGTCCATCCCCGCTTTCTTTCTTTAAATATTCGTCTCTCTCATGCTTGAAGATCTTTGTCGATCCATTTCTTAAACAGTTACTCGCCTGTCTACCACCTGTCTTTTATCTGTGTATCATACCTATCTCGATATGGCCAAGCTTTCTCTCCTCCTTCTGGCAGCTGGCCTAATCAGGTATATATGTCCCCCAACCTCTCTTCCCCAACTCTTCACTTTACAAAACAACTAACCTCCACAGTACCACTCTCTCCCAATCCCTGGGTTCCATCTCCCGCACCGTCATCCTCGACCCCCCCCCAACCTGCACCCCAACCACCATCACAATCCTCCACACCACAACCTACACCTTCCGCCACCACACCGTCACCAGCACCCTCACCTCTCTCTCCCAAGCCCCGCACAGCTGCTACACCGCCACCGAAGCAGCCAGCATCGTGCACTGCCCTCTCTTCAACGCAGCAACCTGTGGGCCGCACCCGGATTGCATTGTTTTACATATAGAGTCGGTGCCGTGTAAGGATGCGTGTTGCCAGGCGACGCCGACGGTGACGGTGGCGAGGTGTCCGACGTGCCAGACGGGGTGTGCGACGGCAGTGGAGACGGTTACTTGTAGGGAGACGTAGAGGCCGGGGACGGGGCCGATTTCTGTTACGCTTTCGTAGGTGGGTGGGTGATTGGGGGTTGGACTCGAGGTTTGAGGGATGAGCAAACGGGGTTTGATTATATTGGGCTTGCAGGATCTAGTTTATGATTGCTTAAGAAAGAACGATAAAATTGCCTGTGCTGCTTGGTATTATTTTCAAAAGTATACAAATTTTCATTATGCCTCATGTAGGTAGGATAGTTTTTATTCCTACTAAAAATATCGAGCATGTAAAATAAAAAATATCAATTCATGTTTTAAATCAGTTCGGAAGGCATATATATAACAGTATACAATGAGACGGCAAGCAGGGCGCGCTTTTCAGCCTTCTGGCTCTGATGTGGTTCTATAGGAGCCGAGATCTATCTCCTCGAGTAAGTGAGTGAATCCATCCAACGAAACTGTATCATCTCTCCTGCCTGGCGCAAGCAAATCGTCGATTGGAATATCGCCACCAGACTCAATTAACGCGCCGGACATCACATAATCCTCCGGAGAATTAACTCGTAGCTCTAGGGCCCCTTCGCCATTCTTAAGGACCTTGACGACATGGTAGATCCCCCCACCTATAATAGCAAACAACGCAGCCACCCAAGGTGCCCACTGCCCAATGGCAAAAGACATCTCTTCGACGGGGATACTCCGAAGTGAGTACTCGGTGATAATTACCCACGGCACCATAGAGATTAAACAAATGCAAGCTACTGGCGTCATAACCGCACGTCCGTCCTGATTGTACACCGAGTACATAGGTTTAAGTAGCAAGGCATCTAGCTGTTTCAACATCAGGATATAGCTGCATATCGGTCTCGAGACCAAACATAATGCTCGAGAAGGAATATCCAATAAGTATTCCCAATCCATCTAGCCTTTCATTCGCAGGAGTAGCCCACATAACCGTCACCGCATCTTGAGTCTTTAGCACAGAATTGCGTGTAAGGAAACAGTCGTATATGCATCCAAGGTCCCGGGTACCATTTAGCTGTGCGAGGCTAGTAAGAAGGGTGCTATCCGGCAAGTAGCATGCCACTTCCGAGTTGCTACTATGTGTAGGATTGTCAAATTTGGCGAGGAAATACGCAGCTATGTTGCTTGTGAGGCACATTATGTGCCACCAAAATTTAACAACTATCCGCATAACGCTTCCGTAAGACAACTAGAGTTGGGTACATGCTCACGCCTGTCGTACCAAGCACGAAGATGCTACGCACGTGAAGGTCGAGGATAGGCAGATTCCATCCGTGTGTCGCGTAGATGACAATGATATGGACAAACGCAGCGGTGCTATATGGCATAGCTAAGCCAAAAACGACGTTGGTAAACCACCTGGAGCGTCTCATAGTACAAGCAAAGATGAGACAGGCGTAGAAAAGGATCCGAGGTAAGAGTGCATACTGTCCACTCATAGGGTATATGCAAGAGACAATCTGGTCAATGGGTGTGTCTTCAGAAGGCGCGCGGGCGGAGACGCAGGTGACGGGGAGAGCCATGATGCATAAGTAGAACCAGAAATAACGATGAGAGGACATGTTGAATAGACGGGGATGCATAACAGGCTAGAGCCGTTTATTAAGGATCCCGAAGGAGGCGTAGGGAAGCTTCCTCCCTAGGCTAGATAGCAGGGAGAATAGACGTCAAAGACTAACGGGCACCGTCTGAAGAGCGCCCCAAGGTAATAGAGAGAAGGACAAAAGAGCGAAAGATCGAGAGAGAAAAATAGGATTAGCAAGGCTGGCGACTCATTTGTAATATTTTTCAGGGCAAGGCGCAGTCGCAGTAGCGAGAGTACTCACAAGGCTCTAGCAGGATGGATGAGACAGGGGTTCTTCCCTTACTAAGGTGAGCGGTCTGTGTTTGAATGTAAGATGTAAGGCACAAATAAGTGTGTAATGTGTGAACAACGAAACTTGAAAATTTCTAATCTATATACTCGCAAACCAACATATGTAGTGTTCCCAAAATCAACCCTCATACATAGAAATATCAAGCATAAATAGCGAGCCTAATAACTCCAAAAAATGAACAAGAAACAACAATAATAAAAGGGCAAGAGAAACCATATCAGCCAGCTGACGCCATCTCTCCGACCCAGAGCTCCCCAACTCTCTCTATCCATCCCTCCAACACCTCGAGCCCCTCCTCATCTCAACCCGTTCTCTACAACTGTCTCAAAACCTCCCCCAACGCCTCCACAAGCTTCTCCCCCTCCTCTAGCCCAACAGTCCCCTCCAGCGCGAAAAGGCCAACATCTAATCCCCTGCCTCCATCCACAAGACGAAGTTCAATATCCACTGAAGTCTGATAACTAGTTAGCACCCCCATCGAAACATATCTACATAAAGAAGGAGAACTTACCAAATATGCCTCTCTCAACTCTTCTCTCTTCTCAAACGCAGCGAGTAGGGCTGGGTTAGGGATGATATCAACAACTTCAGCCCTGGGTCGGAGCATATCCACTTCAGTCAGACTTTCTGCGAAGAGTTCGTTTGCTTTCTCGTCCCTAGCGTTGTCGGAGGTCTTGAGTATATTGACAAACACCCCCACGCTCCTCCCCGTCCAACGATACAAATCCGCCAAACTCGCGCCTACATTCGCCACCTCGCTCAGTTTCTGCAGGTCTTTCTGCACCCCTGAAGCAACCTCTTCTATCCCACTCTTAGCGGATTGGATTCGCAGAGGCACCAAATTAAGCGTCGGCGCCACCAGCTCCGATAAATCAGTAGTAGCAGAACGATTGGCAAGATACAGCCCGATGACCGTGTCGTCGCTAGCAGATTGTTTCGTAACCTCATACGCCTTGGATAAGGCCGCCAAAAGAAGGGCATCAACCGTCACACCCGCCTTCCTGGCCGCAGATGTGATGTCCCCGATCGGGACGCTAGGCTTGAAGATCTCCACTCTGCGCGTAAGATCTGGCGTCTCTGGAACGCTTGCTAGCTCGGTGCGAGGGAGATAGGATTCCCAGAACGTCCTCTGAACCTGTCGTGACTCCTCATCCAGGTCGCGGGCAATGAACTCCTTGAAGCTTGGTGAAGGAGGTAGCGCGGAGTCGGGGTTGGAATATAGCCTCTCGAGATCTTGAATGAGAAGCTGAAGACTTATCCCGTCGTATACCGCGTGGAGGAGACGCACGCTAATTGTCTTCACGCCCCCTACTTCTTCAACAACGACGAACACAGGATCCAAGAGCGATACTGCCGTCTCAGAAGACGAGGCATACTCGACTGGATTGCTCTTCTTCTTCAAGACGACTTGCACAGCCCTCACCCCCTCATCCTCCACAAACGCAAACACGGTCCGTAGAATTGCATACCGCTTCGTAAGCACCTCCCATGCCTTCTCCAATCTCTCCTGATCAACCGCACCATCGAGCTTATACTGGAAGTTTGCCTCGAACTGCGCTCCCCCAGTCTGCTCCCAGCGCGCGAGCATGTACAGCTGTCCTGCCGAGACAGGCATAATATCCTCGACATCACCCTCGAGGACCCCAATATCCCTCACCAGCGCCATCTTGTCGATATGCTTGAGCGACGCAGCGATAACAGCCTCAACATCCCTCGTCTGCGTTTCGGTCTCGGTATCGACCCTCTGCGCCAACAAAGCAGACATCTCCTGAATACTGCTATTCTTCATAATCTCGCCGACAGTGATCTTGACATCCTGCCTCCTCAGTAGCGACGACACCTTGATCGCACTGATCGAGTCAAGCCCAAGATGGAAGATACTCTGATCCTTCTCAATCTCCCCCTCCGGCGTCTTCGAGACCTGCGACAACACACCCCGAATAGCCAACTCCGTCGTACTCCACGCCCCATCCCTCCGTTTCGGCAGCTTCACCACACCATTCGCCTTTGCCACACCATTCACCTGCGCCATCGACGACTCATCCACAAACGGCTCGAGCCCACAAAGCGCCACCTGTCTCTTGGTAGCAACAATCGTCTCCGCCTCCACATCCCCCACAATCCTCCCCACCAGCGCATCAAGATCCCTCAGCAACTCCTCCGTCTCCCCCTCCGTCCTCGCCGCATTCCGACACGCAATCCTCCACACCAACTCCCCGGCAACAACCTCCATCTCCACACACACCTTAAACTCCACCTCCGCCTGACTCTCCACCGCCTCTGCCAGCATCTCGTCAGTCGCCTTCTGTGCCTTGCCTTGATAGATAAACAGCGTATCGAATAGAGCCCCCCCCTGTCGTCCCGCGAGGGCCTGCGCCTTCCGCAACGGGAAGTGTTGGTAAGCGCGCATGACGTTGCTGTTTTCCTGCATATACTGCAGCATCCCCTTACGATCGCCGTGGATGACCGCGCGAACGACAACCGTGTTCATCAAGGGGAACATGAGCTCGCTCGTCTCCTCTGTGTCTCGGCACGACAGTACGACACCAAAGGCGACGTCAAGGCGCTTGAGGCAGCTCGCGAGTAAGATAGCCCATGCTGTCTGCCCCAGAGTCTGGAGACTGATATTGTTCCCTCTGCAAAAGGCATTGATATCGTCTAACGGAATCGAAGACGCGAATTCAAAGCGGTTAACGCCTTCCGATGTCGAGTTATGGAGCGGAAACTCCGACTTAGGCAGGCCGCTCAGAGCAGTGCGCCAGTACTTTGTGGCATCGGGTCCATTCGCATTGAGTAGCTGCTCGAGAGGCATTCGCACGCTCGGATTGGCGAGTGTTTGGTCGTTATACGCTTTCTGAACATTGGCATGGAGGGCCTGGAGAGACCATCCATCGTAGAGCGCGTGCGAGATGGAAAGGAGGTAGTACCTATCCCCTCCATGGGTGATATCCACAAGCTGAAGCAGACTACCTGTCTTTGCGGTCTCAATCGCCTCCTCAATAAGCTGTTTCGTCTCCACTGCCGGATCCGCCTCCTCCTCAAACTCAGCAGCACGCCAGATACCGCCATCAGAAGCAGGATGCACGACTTGCGCAAAGCCAACATCAATCTCCACATCCTCCACACCCACAAACGAAGTGCGTAGGATATCAAACTCAGCCACCACCATCTCCCACGCCTTTTTCAACCCGTCCATATCGACACCCCCCTTAACGCGATACAGTTCATGGTTGAAGTACTTCCTATACCCCGACGCCACCATCTCCGCAACCATTCCCTCCTGCAACGGCGTCGCTGGCAGCACCGCCGTTGCCCCTTCCACCTCCTCTTTAGGCAACGACTCCCTCAACCGGCGTTCAAGTTCATCGATACTCGTCTTCACCTCCACTGGCCCCTGCTCAAGCTGAATACTCCCCATCATCTTCGCCACAGTCTGGCTCTTCACAATAGCACTGACCGAGATCTTGACCCCAGCTTTCTTAAGTCGTGAGGCTAGCTTGATGACATCGATACTATCCAGCCCCAGCGAGAAGAGCGTCGTATTCGCCGCGATGCTAGTCTCATCCACCTTACTCAACTCCGAGATCTGCGTACGAATTATGTTCGCCGTGGATGTCCACTCAAAGTCTTTATCAGAAGCCGTATCTGTCGCCTGAGTTTCGCTGCTCTTCGCCGGTTGACTCCCCCTCAATGATCCCTCAACACCAGGGATCGCCTCCTCCGGCTTCATCAAAGCAGCAAGCGCACCCTCAACCTTCTCCAACAACCTCCCCGTAACCTCCTCACTAACATACCCACCCTGCCCAACAAGCGCAATCATCACATCCCCCCCACCCATAAGGGTAGCCTCAAACGCCATCGGATAATCCGCCACCGCCTCCCCCTCCACCTCCCTCCAAAGCCCCCCCTGACTCCCCTCCTCCTCGCGCTGGAACACGAAAAGGGTATCAAACAACTCCCTCCCGCTCTCACCACACCACTTCTGCACATCCTTCAACGGCGAGTGCTGGTACGGCATAGCGCCGACATTGTAGGCATGGCACGCCTGAATCAGCTCTTTCCAGCTCATCCTCTCCTTGACGTCGACATGGAAGACGAGAGTGTTAAGAAGCGGTCCAATCACGTTCTCCGCACCGCTGAAATCGATAGCACGCCCCGAGACAATATTTCCGAACGACGGCGCCGCAGATGCAGGAAACTGAGTACGAAACGCAGAGATCCACGCCGCCTGTAGAATAGCCTGGTACGTAACCCCAAGTGACTGCCTCAGCGCCTCCAAGTGTTCCAGACCCTGCACACGGCGCGAGACACTCACATCTCCATCCTGCGCATTCTCAAGCAGCGGCAAGGGGTTGAACTCCGCCGTCTCCAACGCCTCCTTCCAGAACGTCTCTGCGCCCTCCACAGCAGCGAGCGGGCCATGGGGTAAAGAACTCATGAAAGAAGGCCCGTAATCCAACGCCTCAACACCGTTATACTCTTCCTCCATCTTCCCGAGGAGTAGCGGGAGACTAGCCCCATCATAAAGCCCATGAAAGATCTCCAACCTCATCGTCCTCCTCCCCTCCTGTTCAACAACACCAACCCTCCACGGTCTCGCCAGCGCCTCCCCCTTCTCCATCCCCGCGAAATCCGTATCAACACCCCAAGGAACCTCGCGCTCCTTAAAAACAACCTGCGCGCATCCGTCGGGGGTAAACACGAACCCCATCCTCAGGACCTCCAGCCCCTTCACAACTCTCCCCCACGCCTCTCTCAAGGCCTCCACATCCACTCCCTCCGCAAGTTCAAAGGCAAAACTCATGAAGTACAGCGGCCCCTCACTATCAAGGAACCTATAAATCATCCCCGCCTGCGCCGCCGTACAAGGCGCCAACGCCTCAACCTCCTCGACATCAACACCCATCTCCTCCGCAGCACCAAGTAGATTCCTCTGCGCAAACGCCATAACCCTCTGCTGTGCCGCCACGGCCTCCCCACCCCCTGCACCCTGCTCATCCCCAGCAGCATCCCCAACCAACACCCCCACCAGAGCCTCCACACCCGAATTCCTCATCACCACCGCCGCCTTCGCAGCCGGATACCCAGCGTGCTGCAGGCGCTGCGCTAATCCAATGACTGAGATCGAATCAAAGCCCAACTCAAAGATGTTGGTGCCACTCTTCAACTCAGCAACCTCAACGCCCATACACTCCGCCAGCACAGCCAGGACCTCCTTCTCGGCCCCTGTCCACTGCCTCCCCTCTTGCCCCGCAGCGCTGAGACGCTGCAAGTCCTCGGTAGAGAGATCATCATACATCCTCGCCAGCGCCTTCCCATCCGCCTTATTATTCGGCGACAGCGGGAGGGCCCTCAATGGCACAAAATGAGTAGGAACCATATACCCCGGCAATCGGCTCGTGCAAGCATCGCGTATCGCTCCGATCAGCTCCACCGGCTCCTTGATGTGTGCGGCTGGGACGAAGAACGCAACAAGCTGTTCCTTAAGCTGCAGACTATGCTTCAGCAGCAGCGTAACCACCTCCCCCACCCCCTCCACACCGCGCTTAATCACCTCCGTGATCTCCGTCAGCTCCAGGCGCTGTCCACGAAGCTTCACTTGATCGTCCGCCCTGCCGAGGAAGAGAAAACTCCCATCATGACAAATCCTCACCAGATCTCCCGTTCTGTAAACCCTCTCCCCCAAGGCCCCAAGATACGGGAATCGCTCAGCGGTAAGCTCATCACGGTTCAAATACCCCTTCCCCACCAACTTCCCACTAACGCACAACTCCCCCACCGCCCCCCTCATCACCGGCTCGCTCGTCCCCGGTTTAAGGACAAAAGACCCGACATTCAGGAACTGCGGTCCTATATTCGCAGGCTTCCCATTCCTCGGCACGCGCGGGTACATCGTAACCCCGATCGTAGCCTCGGTCGGTCCGTAGCCATTATAAATACACGCCTTCTCCCCCCACACATCCAGGATATCCTGTCTCAACTGCTCACCCCCCGTGATGAAAACCCCCTTACACAATTTCGGGACTTCATCCGGATGCAGCAATCTCGCTAGACTGGGCGTGAGATCCAAGTGCGTGATACCCAGGGCGCGAATCGCACCGGGGATATCCTCGAAGATCAAATCCCGCGGCGCGGAAGCGACGCAGATCCCTACGCTCCAGCTCCAGAACTGCTCGAGGACAGAGACGTCGAAGTGGAAACTCGCGAACTGGAGGCACTTTGACTCTGGCGTCCAGTGGCCGCGGAAGAGGTGCTGGAAGGCAAACATCGCCTGAACGGCGTTTTCGTGGGTGAGTTCGCAGCCCTTGGGCGTGCCCGTCGTGCCGGACGTGTAGAGGCAGTATGAAGTATCCTGTGGGTCGATTGGGCGGGATAGGACTGGGGGATCGGTGCTACATCCCTCCAGAAGCTCCGTGGTGCCCAGGTCAACAACCTGGATCTCGCTGCCCTCAAAAGCCGCTTTCAAACTCTCAGCAGGCTTCCCGGAGGTCAAAACAACCGTCGCCCCGGAATCCTGCATAATGAACTTCACCCGATCAGCAGGTGCGCCGGGGTCAAGCGCTACGTACGCACTCCCCGCCTTCATGACGCCCACAATGGAAAACGACGCCTCGGGACACTTGTCGAAGCAAATCGCAATAAGCTGCCCCTGCACAGCACCGAGGTTCTGCACAAGTCTCGCGATGCGATTAGCCTCCTTGTCGAGCTGTGCATATGTCCAAGCCGTCGTGTTTCCCTCTCCAGCTTCAAGACTGGTCGTGAATTCCAAGGCCACCTTCTCCGGCGTAAGTCTTGCCTGCCTCTCCACGAAACCATGGAGTAGCATCCCGCCCTCCTCGGAATCCGATAGCGTCAGGAACTCCGGCGGTGTGATAGACAAGATCTTCTCATCCAAGCCAACCCCTCCGCCCTGGGTCAACATATCCACCAGCAGCGCATCAAACTGCCTCACCATCAACTCCGCCTGTTCCCTCGGCACCACGCTCTCCTTAACCGTAAGCTGGAATACCATCTCCCTTCCCTCGGGTAGCATCTCAATCGAGACCGCAAAATCGGCTTCTGCGTCCTCTTCCACGATTTTCCACACTTCCTCCCCACTTACCTTGGCGCTGTCATCACTAGAGGATTTCTGATAAGCAAAAAGCGTATCGAACAATCCCCCCGTATTCCCCGTCCACCTCTGCACATCCGTCAGAGGCGTGAACTGCCACTCCGCCACCCTCGCGATCCCCTGCATCACCTTGTCTAACAATGCTTCCTCCTCAACATCATAACAAACAGGCACCGTAACAATCGTCGGGAACGGAACATCCCCCATCTCGCCCTCTCCACCAGCGACTCCCCGTCCACTAAGCGTAACCCCAAATGTCACCCTCCCCTCTCCAACATACGCTCCCAACAACTTTGCCCAAACGGCCTGTCCGACAGCTTGGACACTCACACCCTTTTCCCTACACTTCCCTTCAATCTCCCCTAGTGCCAACTTCGACGTCATCTTGCTCACAACACTCCTCGTACTCTCCACCCTTAAGGGCGTCAAGTCCGGGAAGCGGTGGACAGCGAAATTCTGCTCCACCCAAAACGCCTTTCTTCTCTCCTCGTCGGCGGGGGAGTTGGAGTTGAGGATCGCGCCGAGGAGGGGTAGGAAAGAGAGGTAGGTTGGTGACGTGCCGTGTGTATACACAGCCTGTACATCTTCGAAAATCTGATGCAGAGACTGCGCATCATACAACGCATGGTGCGCCGTGAACTTCACACACACCTCCCCCTCCCCCCTGATGACCTCCAGCCTCCACGGCTGTCTCGCAAGATCTTGCACCGCCATCCCCATCCCCTCCCCCTCGCCCTCCTTCCCACCCTCCTCCACCCAAGGAGCTGTCGCCCCCTCAGCTGCATAAACAACAACCCCAAACCCCCTCCCCGTCCCCACAAACCCCGCCCTAAGCATCGGACAAGCTCTCACCACCACCTTCCACGCCCTCCTCAGCCTCTCCAGCTGCACCCCCTCCCCAAGCCTCAGCGTATACGAATTCACATACTCCACCCCCGAGCTATGCAGCGTCAGGGCTAACATCCCGCTCTGCACAGGCGTACAGGGATACACGCCCTCCACCGCGTCCATCACCCCTAAGGCCTGCAGCTCTTTAACGATCTTCCCGCTATACTTGGTGTCGAAGGCTTTGAAATCGTACTCCTCCTCCCCCACCTCCTCACCGCCCGTCACAGCGCCAGCAGAAGAGGCGCTCTTGCTACCAATCCACGCCGCCAACTCCCTGACAGAGGGGTGCATCAGCACCTCGCTCGCCACGGCCTTGTGCCCTTTCTCCCTCAATGCAGTCGCGACTTGGACGGCGTTGATACTATCAAGACCCAATCGATAAATACTCGTCCCCCTCCCGATTTCCTGCTCGGGGACAGTCGTGAACGCTGCTATCACCTCCCTAACCACGACCTCGAGATCAGTCCACACGCCAGACTCCTCAGCAGCAGCAGAAGTATCACCATCAGCGGCGCGGGCTTTCCTCTCCCCCCTCTCCGCCGTCTTAGCAGCCCACTTACTCTTCCAAGCAGCCGGAACGATCTGTTCCCTCGGCTCACACAGCGCACTCCTCAAAAACCTATCAAACCCCTCTAACACTGCCCTCGCCTCCTCCTTCCCCAGCGGAAGATCATGGATATGCAGGGTAACCTCCAACACCCCCCCATTCCCATCCCCATTCCCAGCTCCAGGGCGCGGCACAATCTCCACCACAACCGGGAAATCCATACCCCCCCTATCCTCTTCAACACGCCACACTGCAGGATCCATATCCCGTTCCGGCGTCTGGACGAGGACGAGGATATCGAATAACCCACCCCCCTCACCGCCCTCTACCCCAGCAAGCATCTGAACCCTCCGCAACCCAGTCATTTGCCATGGTACGGCTTCGACATTCTGCTCTTGCAAGGCTCTAAATGCTTCCAAGTAAGACAATCTGTGGAGATTGCGGAGGCGGAAAGGGATGGTATTGAAACACGGCGCGACGAGTCGATTCAACCCCTCAACAGGGACGGTGCGACCGCTTACCACGCTGCCGAGGACGATATCAGTGGATGAGGTGCGGTGGGAGAGGAGGGCTGCCCAGGCTGTTTGGCAGACTGAGAGGAGGGAGGCGTCGTTGTGTGCCAGTTTGCTTTCAATCTCTTCCAAGCTCATCGACAACGGAATCGTCAAGACGTGATTTTGCCTCGGCACCTCTTCCAACTCCACCTTCGGCCCCCCGTCCTCCTCCTCCTCCTCCTCCGTCGCTGTAAAGGCGATAGGCTGAAAATTCCCCAACAACCCCTTCCAATGCGCATCCCCCTTCTCAGCATCAACACCACTCATATACCTCAAGAACGGCGCAAACCCCACCGCTTCCCCCAGTTCGCCCCCACGCAAAAAAGTCTCCATCTCTTCGTACAGCACCCCCATCGCGAACCCATCATAGAGCGCATGATGCATCGCTAGGACCAATTTCACCTCCCCAGTCCCGGTGACGCGGATATACGTTAACTCATAAGGCGGCTTGAACTCCCCCCCCGAGGCAGCGACTTGCCAGTTTACTCCGCGGGTCATCACTTCCTCCACCCCAGCCGCGTCGGCGACTTCGACAACTCTAGATTCGTGCGTGAAGCCACCAAGCACGACTTGGCAAAACGCATACCGTGCGTGTCCAGCCCTCACAAAACAAGTCCTTAGAATCTCATGTCGTTTCGCCATCTCGCGCCACGCGGAGTCCACGGCTTCGATGGGGACGGAGAGGGAGAGGAGGACGCGGTTGACGTACGCCCCTTCCTTGTTCTCGGCTTTATCAATAGCGGAGGAGGAGGAGGGGGAGAAAGTAGTGGTAGATAGTTCGCCAACAGAAGCCAGCTCGCTAGCAGCAAGCATAGCCTCCTGCAGCGGCGTACATGGCAGAACCCTCTCAACCGTCCATCCCCTCCCCCCGACAGCAGAGCGGACTTCATCCACCAGTGCGGGTTCAAACACAATTTCCTCCGGCATCGGGAGTCCTTCCACTCTAACTTCTTTATCTTCTATCACCTTTGCCTTCTCCTTAGCCCTCTCCCTCTCCTCCTCAACCCACCCCCCCAACCTCCTCACGCTCCCAAACCTCAATACCCCCCCAACATCAACTTTCACACCCGCCTCCTTGAGTTTCCGCACCAGTCCGATGGCGGCGATGGAGTCAATACCCAGCGCCGCAAAGGGTGTATTCGGTTTCACGACCGCGTCTGGGGATTGCGGCATCGTTGCTACCACTGCTTTCACAGCGGCGAGAATCAAAGATTCAAGAGGTGTCCACGTATACTCCGCTGTTGAAGCAGCAGGGTTTGCGAATTGTGCCAGCTGCGCCGGGGTGAGCGCCGCATACGCACTTCGGAGGGTTTCCGCATCAACATCCCCCTCCGCTGTGGTAGGTAGGGTAGAGACGGGGATAATAGACACCGGCACCGCGTACGGAGGAACCGCGGCGTCTAAGTCCGCGTAAATGCCCTCCAGCACCTCACTTTGCGCATCCAAGACTTTGAGCTCTCCCCCGTTCAACCCCTCTTCCCCACAGAGAGTGAAAAACGTGATAAGTTTGTTCTCCACAGGCACAGTAGCACACCGCTCCCCAACAGCGGGGTGCTCAAGCACCACCCCCTCCACCGCCCCGACATCAACTCTCTGTCCCCTAACCGAAACTTCCTCTCCCCTGCGGCCACGGTATATAACTTCGCCGCCGGGGAGGAGTCGTACCAGATCCCCCGTGCGAAGGAGTCGTCCATGGATGGGGTCTTCCACTACCTCCGCCCCCTCGATGTACTTACCCCCCTCACCCAAGGAGGCCAAGGATGTAGAGGCGGTGGAGAGACAGAGCTCGCCCTCCGCCCCGAGAGGGAGGATGATTATATCGTCTTCTAAGGAGGGGGCGATGACGAGGATTTTGACGCCGCGTCCCACACGCCCCATATAACCCCTCACCTTCCCTCCAATGTGTTGCTGTAGACTCACCGCTGCGTCGGGATTGCCAGTTACCAACCTCGCAATCAAGTTCGCTCTCCTATCCCCCCTTCCCCTCGACTTACCCATCGCCAGGACACCCCCAGCACCAGCACCACCATCGGCATCGCCATTAGCAGTTTGCAGACTCACCTCCTCCCCCTCATAAACACTCATCCACCCCATCCCCCCCTCCGCCCTCACCCCCGCAAAAACACCATCCACCCCCCCTTCCATCCCCTCCCCCATAAACGCCCCCACCACGCCCTCCACCTGTCTCAGCAGCACCTGTATCATTTCTCGCCCGAAAATCGCAGTCTGGTAGTTAGCATCGAACCTTACCTTCCCCTCCCCAGTGCCAGGGGTGATTTCCAGCGTCAGCGCGAACTCGAGGTAATCGCGGGATTTCACTAATTCCACTCTCTTCTTCCGCTTCTCCCCCTTCCCCCCAACCAACTCAGCATCGTCGGCGTCGGAATCGTCAGCAAGGCTCTGCTGCCAAATAACCAACGTATCAAACACCCCCTTTCCCCCCACCTCATCCCCCACCACCCCCTGGATCTCTCGAAGTCCAAGACTTTCATTCTCCATATGTCTCCTCCCCACCCTCTGCATTTCGGCCATCACCCCTCCCACCGTGCCGTTCCCTAACTGCACCCTAACAGGTAACGTAGCGATACACGGCCCTGCAATCTCTTCAATCCCTTCTACATCCGCTGAGCGACCTGAGAATACAGAGCCGAAGCAGATGTCTTTCGTCCCTAGGTAAGCTGCTAATACCAAGGCGTATGCAGATTGTACCATAGCTTGGCTACCCACCCCCGCCAGTCCCGCGGAGTTTTCCAAAGCGGTGGTGGATATGGAAGTCGTATAAGCGACGACATCCAAACCCCTCGCGACATCGGCAGAGGAGTGGAAAGATGGTAAAGGGCGAGGAGAGAAGTGGGAGAGGTCATCTTTCCAGTATCGTTTCTCCTTCTCCAGAGAGCGAGAGGCGAGGCGGAGTGTGTGTTCGACTATGGCGCGGAAGGGGGGGCGGGGTGAGAGGGTGGAGGAAGATGGAGAAGGGGAGGCCAGAATAGTCTCCAAATCCCTAATAATCAACTCCAAACTCCACCCATCATAAAGCGCATGATGTACATCCCACCTCACCATCACATGTCCCTCACCCACACAAACCCTCATCCGTATTGGCCTCAGCATCTCTAACCCCCTCCCCTCCTCCACCTTACCCCCCCCATCCCCATCCCCACCAACAACCACCACTTGATCTTCCCCAAGCTCCCCCCAAACAACCTGCGTAAAAGCGCTCCACCGACTTTCACACTCCACAAACCCCGTCCTGAGCAACGGGTTATGTCTCGCCAACTCCCTCAACGCCTCAGTGACGTGACGCGGATCAACAGCACCGTTGATGCGTAGCTCAATAAAATTACAATAAGCACCCGGCTCAACAGCAGTCTCGAGTAACATAGCATCCTGCAACGGCGTACACGGCAACACCTCTTCAACCCCCCCCTCATCAACACCCATCTCCCTCAGAACCTCCCTAACCGGCCCTTCAAGGACGGAGAAATCAAAAACCTCGCGCGACGGAGAGGAGTCTGAGGGCTGGTTCTGGCGCTCCTCACACACCCTCGCAATCTCCCTCGCCGTCTCCGCTTCCAAAATCTCCACGGCTGAGATACGCAAGCGCGCGCTCCGGAGATGGGAGGCTAGGCGGATAGCGGTTAGGGAGTCCAGGCCATAAGTAGCGAGGCGTTTGGTGGGTTTGATGCGGATTTTGAGGAGGGTTTGCAGGGCTCGCGAGATGGTTTTCTCTGTCTCCCTTCCCCCTCCCGCTCCAGCATCGTTCTCGCCCTGCTCGTCCTCGGCGCGGGTGCGGAGGTACTCAGCTTCCAACTTCTTTTTATCGATTTTCCCCGACGGCAGGTAGGGGAACTCCGTCATGACAACCACCTCACTCGGCACCATATACCTCGGTAGCCACTTCTCACACGTCCCCACCACCTCCTCCACCACCACATTTTCCCCCTTCCCAGCCCTCGCAAAAATGATCAACATCCCCTCCAACACACTCGCAAACGCCAACTCAATCCCAGGGTGTTTATAAACCACCTCCTCAATCTCCCCCAACTCCACCCTCTGCCCCCTCAACTTAACCTGTCCCGCGCTAATCCGTCCCATAACCTCTACCGTTCCATCCCCCAGAATCCTCCCCTTATCCCCCGTCCGATACGCCGGTGCGCCGTTGTAAGTCACGAAAGCGGCTTTATTCTCCTTCTCGCGATTCAGATACCCGTCTGCGAGCTGTGTGCCGGCTAGGACTAGTTCTCCCACTTCGCCGAGGGGGAGGATGGATAGGGGTTCTGCGCTGGTGGGGGAGGGGATGGCGGCGATGAGGCAGGAGACGGTGGAGAAGGGGCGGCCTATGTTACCGACTTTGGAGCCGGCGGCCATGTTGGTGTAGGCTGTGCAGTGGATAGCTGCTTCTGTCGGTCCGTACATGCCGTATAACATCCCCACCTTGTCGTCCGAGTAGCCGAATTCGTCGACGACGGGGCGTGTGAGCATTTCTCCGATGGTAAGGAGTAATTTCAGCCCGGGGACGTTCGCGCGACGCAATAACAGCGATCCGACGACTGTGGGAGTTAATTCACACGCATCAACACCCATCCCATTAATCGTCCCCGGTAGATCATTCAGCATCCTCTCGCGCTGACAAGCTACCAGCGTCGCCCCCCTGAAGAGTGGGAAGAAAATTTCAAAGACCGAGACGTCAAACGACGGCGCCGCGAACTGGAGGAAGCGGGTGAATGACGGTATGAGAAGCTCATGCGCGAGTAACGACTGCGTAGCCGCGCGGTGACTAACTCCTACACCCTTGGGGAGGCCGGTGGAGCCAGAGGTGTACATTACATACGCCAACTCCTCCGTCCTCGTCACCACCATCGTCACCGTCTCCGGCATCCCCCCTCCCTTTCCCTCAACTGTGGCCGGCGGGGGGGTGGGAAAACACGCATCAACCAAGACCACCCTCGGCCCCCCCTCCCACGTGACGATCTCTTCATTCTCTTTCGTAGAAATGATAACTTCAGCCTTAACGTCGCTGGCGATGAACTTGATACGCTCCCCAGGCGCATCAAGATTAATCGGGCAGAACGCCGCGCCGACCTGCAGCGCGGCTAGTTGGGCGATGTAGAGCGCTGGGGATTGCGGGAGGAGGAGGGGGATGATGAGTTGTGGTCTGCTTCCGGCGGTGGTGGCAGGGTCCCCGGCTGCGCGTTGGGTGGAGGAGGAGGAGGAGGAGGAGGAGGAGGAAGAGGAGGAGGAGGACGACGACGACGACGATTGAAGCGCTTCGTGTAGTATCGCAGCTAAACTGGCGACACAGCGTCGTAGCTCAGCGTACGTATATCTGTACCGCTCATCCCCATCCTCACCCTCGGGACCGAGAAAATCGAGGGCGGGCGCGTCGGCGGCGGCGGCGGACCAGTTAATGAGGTCGTGTAATAGGGTCGGTCCGGGGAGGAGGGAGGGGTTGGGGTTGAGGATGGAGAGGGCGGCGGGCATTATTGGGGTTTCTTTCTTGTTTGTGTGCCGGTAGGTGGCTCAAGGGGTGTTGGGGGTGGATGGGGGATAATAATTTGTTTGGTGTGAGAGTTTGAGGGTCGTCTGTCTGGGTCAAGGAGGGGGGGTGTTATGGAGTGTAATGATGTATGCAATAGGGTGGGGTGGGGTGGGTAAGGCTATGAGAAGGTTCGGTCGGTCAGTCAGTCAGTCAGTCAGGTCCCCCAAGGGAAGGGAAAAAGAAAAGGGAAATCGAAGGGACCTATGATGGGATGGGGATGGAAGGGGAGAATGGGAGATGTGAGGGAGTGGAGTAGTGGGAGAGAGGCGGGATGAAGCTGTGAATGAATGAGGCATCCCACTAATGGAGCTGAGCTAACCTAACTTAACCCCACTATGAGCACTATGAGCACTATGAGCACTATGAGCACTATGAGCCACTCACTGCACTAGTGAGGAAGGCCAGCTTTGGCAAGGCTTACTGGGAGGGAGTGGGAGTTGAGGTGGTTTTGTAGGGAAGAGTGAGTGATGGAGTTGAGGTGGTTTTGTAGGGAAGAGTGAGTGATGGAGGTGATGGAGGTGATGGAGGTGATGGGAGATGGGAGATGGGAGATGGGAGATGGGAGATGGGAGATTATTGATGGATGATGATGGTGGTGGGTAGTGAGTGGCTGGTGGGGTTGTGGTTGTGGTTGTGAGGGCAGCACAGTAGTACTGCAATAAAAGCTAGTATGTAATGTGATGTGATGTGATGGGAATGGGAAAGGAAGGTAGGTGTAGGTAGGTAGGGTGTGTGCCGAGTAAAGAGCATATAAGTGGGTGCATTCCCGCCTCATTTCTGGTGCAGCCGCGTGTTGAAAAGGAAGGTGTGCCCGTAGCCGTGTGGAGGGGTAAAAATTGTAAAAAGGGTAAAAAAAGAACTGGGCACGCACATTCTGCCCCGTCCTCGGTACTTCTTCCCCTTCTCCTCACCCAGCGGTAAGTAAGTGTTTGCCGTCGGTCGTACTTTTGCAAGTTCACAAGTTCGCAAAGCAGGGACGGGAGTTGGAGAACCCGGGGTGGGGCGAGAGCGGGGTTCGCCAAGGTGAAGAAATCTTATCAGATCATCAGATTAGTCCAGGAACGGAAGGGGAAGGGGAAGGGGAGGGGGGAAACGGGGGAGGGGTTCGACAGGGAAGATTCTTCACCGAGTGGAAAGGGGGAGGGGATGGTCCGAAGGGTGGTGGGTGGTGGGTGGTGGGTGGAGGGTGGAGGGGGGAAGAGGAGGAGGTGTGATCGCGGCAGGGTTGTTTGGGTTGGTGTTGAAGATGAAGATGGATGGGTGTGGGGGTTGGTGTGGTTGGTGTGGTTGGTGTGGTTGATGTGGTTGGTGTGGTTGATGTAGAGTATAGTGTGGCTAGACCGGCTTTCCTTCCTGATCTATCCGACCGATCTGCTCCATCCATTACGAGGTGGTAGAGTCGTATTGGAGTTAATCAGATTGAAATTCCGTACATACTTAATCAGATGGTGCGGAAAAAGACTACTCTAGTTACTTACTGCCAAGATATTTGGCACCGGGCGGCATCGGAGGCATGACATACATACGTCGGTAGTTAAGTACAGTAGCAAGACATGTGAGAGACATTAAAAACACCGGTACACGTGTAATCAAGTAATCAAGTAATCAAGTAATCAAGTAATCAAGTAATCAAGACATACAGACAATACAGTACAGTACAGTAACATGAGGCAGATAGGATAGTAACACAGCAGGAAGAGCAGGAAGAAGAGACACAAGCCATGTGGTGGTGTGAGGTATATGATCCGCGATACCCTTTCACCCTTCTTCCTTCTTCCCTTACTTACCCTTCTTCCCTTACCCATCATCCCATCTACCCTCGACGAACCACTCCCAAAAATGCCTCTCTCTCTCTCTCTGTCTGTGTGTGCCTCTTCCGCCACCCATAACATACTAGACTACTACTGTACCACCACTACCTACTACGCCAATACTGTACTCCCTCACTCCCGCCCCTACTCTCGCCTCACCTACTCTCCCCTTCCTCTCTCCTCCCCTTCTCCACTCTCCTCCGCTCCACTCCACTCCACTCCACTCCACTCCACTCCACTCCACTCCACTCTCCGCTCTCCGCTCTCCACTCTCCACTCTCTCTCTGTTACTCCGACACCTCCTTCCTTCCCTCCATAAACAAGGGAAAGAACAGGGAAGAGATCAGATTAGATGGGGACGGGAAGAGGGATGCGAACGCGGCATGCGATGCCATCATGGGCCGGACGACACAGAATAGAACAAGAGACGAACATGCTCAAACACACACACACACACACACACCGTGGTTAGCAAACTATCTGTCGGTCTCTCTCTACGCACGCCCTACTCACTATAGTCTACTAGTCTAGCTATACTCCAGTTCTTAGAACTACTATAGTCAGTCCTCCCTCTCAATCGTCCCTCTCTCTCTCTTTCTCTACACTCACCCCCACGACCCATACCCATACCCATACCCCCTACTCATACCCATACCCCTACTCTCCATCCAAACTAACCTTAACTACTACTCGGTAATACTAACCATGTCCTCAGTCCTCACTTTAGTCATCCGCGCCGGCCTTTCATTTCTTCTTGTCATCTAATCTGATCTTCCTTCCCTTTTATCTATCCCCCCCTCCCACCCCCCCCCCCAACCCCTTCTACTGCATCCATCCCGTCGGGAAACTGCTCACAGAAGAAATTCGGATATTCGAATTTATTTATTTATTTATTTATTTATTTAAACTCCTGAACACGCGCCCTGTCCTTGTCACCTCAAACCTTACCTTGGTTGATCTGTCGGCACCTGAATCTTTTATTCTTAGTTTCACTCGAAATTCCCGCTTGACGGTTTTACTTTATCCAGTGCCTTTTTTTGGGGTGAGTCTTACTACGTTTTGATTCTTTGGGGAGGCCTGTCACACGGGGTTCTCACTTGCTGCGTTGCACACACCCTCTTCCTCACTGCTCCCTCGGCGCTCCCGCACCTAATATCAAAAAAACCACACCCCCATCCATACTCTCAACTAATAAACCCCAGGAAAACCAAACCCCCTGCACCACTCAACGCGCCATACCAAAACACATGGCCGACATCCCTCCCTCCAGGTCCCGGAGCACCGAGAGTCTCTTTTCACCCGGCCAATCTACACCAACTAGCTCCGTTGGGGATAACAGCAGCGATGGTATGTCCCTTCATCTCTCATCCCCAGTTCCCAGTTTCCAATCCCAAATCCCCCATCCCCAATTCCCAATCCTCATCCCCAAACCCTAAATCCAAATCCCCCAATCCCCATACAACCACCAAAAAAAAAAAAAAAAAAACACCCACTAATCCCCCCTCCCAGTTCACTCTCGTCAAACTGCCACCACCACCCCCACCACCACAACCCCCAACACGCCCCTAACCTCCCTAACCCACGCCTCCCTCCTCTCCCCCTCCTCCTCCCCCACCACCCCCCTCACCCTCCTCACAATCGGCTTCGGCCCCGCCTCCCTCGCCATCGCAATCGCCCTCTCCGACCACCTCTCCTCCTCCCCCTCCTCCCCCTCGCCCCCCGTCCTCTTCCTCGAAAAACAGCCCCAATTCGCATGGCACTCCGGTATGCAACTCGCCGGGACACAGATGCAGATTTCCTTCCTCAAAGACCTCGCTACGCCCAGGGACCCGACGAGTCCGTTTAGTTTTCTGAATTACCTGTATTGTAAGGGGAGGTTGCAGAAGTTTATTAATCTGGGAACTTTCCTGCCGGCGAGGAGGGAGTATGAGGATTATATGCGCTGGTGCGCTAGTCATTTCAGCCGCGCGGTGAGGTATGGCACTGAGATAACCAGGGTGGATGCTGTGCACAACGAAGAGACGGGGAGGGTGGATAGGTTTAACGTACACTGGATCGATACCGCTACCGGCGAACCGGGGAGGGCGACAGCGAGGAATGTCGTGGTAGCTACTGGTGGAAGTCCGGCTGTTCCTACGCTCTTCGCGCCCTTCATCACTGGGCCTGACGCAAGGTTTATTCACAGCTCGCAATACGCTACATCCATCCCCCACCTCTCTACCGCCCTCCTCTCTCCCTCCACACCACAGCACTTGGTCGTAATAGGCGGTGGACAATCGGCTGCGGAGATCTACGTCGATCTCTCTACGCGCTTCCCATCCTCCCGCATCACGCTGTTGGTTAAGGATACGTCCCTCAGACCATCGGATGATAGTCCCTTCGTGAATGAGATCTTCGACCCCGACCGCGTCACGCCCACTTTCGAACTCGCAGCTAAGGAGAGGGCGGAGAAGAGGGAGAGGGATAAAGGGACTAACTACGGCGTCGTCCGTCTCGAACTCCTCGAGCGGATTTATTCAGAGTTATACGCGCAAGAAGTCGACGAGGCCGATGAAACGAGGTGGAGATGTCGCGTGTTGAATAGCAGGACGGTGGTGGGTGTGCAGCGCCTCGCGGGGGGGGGAAGTGGGGAGGGGGAGGGGGAGGGGGAGGGGGGGAGGGGGGTGAGACTGGAGGTAGCGAGGACGGGGGTGGAGAATGGGGAGAGAGAAAGTATTGAGGCGGGGTTGGTGGTGTTTGCCACGGGGTATGTGAGGGATGCGCATGTGAGGATTTTGGAGGGGACGAGGGGGTTGCTTGAGGCTGAGAGGGGTGTTGCTGAGGCGGCTGTTGTTGAGACTGAGGCTGCTGTGGCTGTTGCGGAGGTTGTTGAGGCTGCTGAGGAGGTTTCGCCAGTTGTGGAGGCTGTTGGAGACGTAGCTGCTGAGGAGATTGCGCCAGTTGCGGAGGTAGCCGTTCCTGAGGCGGCTGCTGCTGTTAAGGAGGCTCCTGCTACTGCCACGGAGGCGGTCCTACCTGAAACCACGCCGGTTGAGAAATCGGTGGAGGAGGAAGTCAAGGTGGCAGTGGAGGTTACGCGCGCTCCGGCTGTGTTTTCGGTGGGGAGGGATTATAAGGTTCAGTATGCGGAGGGGGCAGTGGAGGATGGGGCGGGGATTTGGTTGCAGGGGTGTA